>CM076457.1:8915691-9504949 GCA_038419695.1 Scomberomorus guttatus
CACCGTGGTTTCTAAATGTGTGTGCATCTGTGTGACTTAACGTGAGTGTGTGCAAGTTAACAAGGGGGCGAGAACAAAGGATCAAACACGCTGTTTGCTTACACGAAGGAACATGCTAGAATGGGCGTCGTGAAGATGCAGGTTTTCGAAGCGGAAATTCACAAGGACACAAACACTGACCACTGACAAAAACTAAAAATAAGACATTGAAAAAGGCTAAAACAAACAGCAAAGAGCTGGCGTCAGTAACCACGAGGAGAGAGGCAGAGAGAGAAGGGAGAGAAAGAAAAAATGCAAGGACGGAGTGGTTGAGAGATAGAGCAAAAGGAATCTGGCAGTGGTAAGAAGTTTTAAAAATGCATGTCTGGCGCTTTTCCTTCTGCTCTTTCCCCTTTTTTTAAAAAATCTTTTTCTGTCCTGCTCGATTATCTGTGTTCAACATTACCTTCCACTTTTTTCTTTTTTCTTCCCCTGTCTGTCTCTCCTCTCTTCCTCTCCTCTCTTCCTCTCCTCTCTTCCGTCTACACCTTGTCCAGTAAAGATCGTTGGCAGTAGAGGAGTCGGCGTGGGGTACCGTACCGACGGAAAAATACCAAGGCTGCCAGGGTTGCAATCACACACACCAACAAGAACAGCGGTACCACCACTGCTGCCGCTCCTGCTCCGCCACCTGCCCCTCCCTCCTCGTCTACTTCAATTATGATCACCTCCGTATCCTCCTCCTTCCCCTTCTCCGTCTCCCTCTCTCTCTCCCTCTCTCTCTCTCTTTCCCTCTCCCTCTCTCTCTCTCTTTCCCTCTCCCTCTCTCTATCTCTAGTTCTGTCCTTATCCTCACGCTCCTTGTCCTTCTCCTTCTCCTTGTCTTTGTCGTGTCCGCCTCCGCCTCTTCCTCCGTCTGTCTTGGGGTCTTCGTTGGGGCAGCCCATCCAGTCACGAAGGGCTGATTTGGGGTATCCCGGCTCCACACGCATCATCTGGTTGTTGAACTTCCAGTACTTGTTGGCTTTGTAGAAGTAGGTGTACGCTGAGGAGTGAAACAAGGAAATGTTAGAAATAAACATGAACTGATAAAATAATCACATCCCAACATGTTAGAATGTAATCCAATGAATGACTAAGGAAGAAAGTTCGCACACACTACCCTTACCTTGATCTTTGCTCATGAAGGCTGCCTTGATGTTGTCAGGCACTCCCTGCCACACACTCACAGATTTTGGATAGCCACTGTCAACACTTCGTGAATCTTCATTGAAACGATAATACCTAAACAAAGAACGAGAGAGAAAGGTGAAGGGAGGTGGAGCTACCGTGAGTTCAACACAGAACTGTAGACCTGAGATTTGGACTTGACTCTGACTTAAGTCACAGTTAGTCAGACTTGACTTGAGACTGGAGAGCAAACACTTTCAAGTGTCAAGTTTTGACCTGGCAAAATCCCCCAGAAAAAGACAGCGACATCCAGACCTTGCATAGCCACACACCTTGAATATTAAATTATTAGGCCCATGCATTTGGAAGGACTTGGCCTCAGTTATATAAAAACCAGTTAGAGACTTGACAGACTTGTACTCTGACTTGTTCTTTGCTGATGAAGACTTGTGACTCAACCTGGACTTGTCTCAAATTACTTGAGACTTGACTTAAAAAGACAGATGTGAGACTTGCCCTAAAGGACTTGAGACTTGACATTAGAGTTATTCTGATAGACTTGGACTAGTCTCGATTACTCATTAACTTAAGACTTTTCCCCGTTGTTTGAGTGTTGACTTGGACTTGCCAGCAAGAGCTTGAAACATGACTTGAGACTTGTTCTGGCAGACTTCAGATGTGACTTTGGATTTGTTCTGGTAGACTAGACACTTGACTTGGACTTGTCTGTAATGACTTGAAAGTGACAGATATGAGACTTGACTTAGACTTGCCCTAAAGGACTTCAGACTTATCCTAAAGGACTTTAAACATGACTTGAAAACTTGTTGTGACTGACTTAAGACTTGACTTGAGACTTGCTCTAACAGATTTGAGACTTGACTTAAGACTTGATCCAACAGACTTGAGCCTTGATTTGGGCTTGACATTAAAAATTCGAGACTTGTCTTGGACTTGCCTTAAAAGACTTGAGACATAACTTGAGTCTTGAGACTTGGACTTGACCCACAAAACTTAAAAACCGCTCTGGTTCAGCGTGCATGTTCCTGCTGAGGCACTGAGGTGTTGTTTGGCCTTAGGCCATGTGCTTTCCCGGCTGTGTGTTTTTTTTAATAAAGGCTTTTCTTGAAATGTCATTGACTTTTGTTTATGTGGGTGGCTGTTTGCATAATGATAATCACTGACTACCATCTTTTACCCACCTTTTTATAATAACAACTATGGTGTAACTATGGGGAAGCATAGCAAGCTTTAAAGTTCCTTCAGAGGTTTGTTTTCATGTTTAAATGAGAAGCAGGTTCGTAATTCAGTGACTCAGTTCAAGTGTGTCAACCTTATATGGTAAACATTCAAACATATCTTTTGGTGAGGCTGACGCAAATGGATTTTCCTTGGAATCACCAGTTCATAAACTTCAGCAAAGTTTCATGGCGTGTAATACACACTCACACACACACACACACACACACACACACACAAAGGAGAAATAACTAACTTGTTTGCTCTGAAGAAAAATGTCTGTCCGGTGGGGGTGTAGTAGAGAGCAGCGTCTATTCTGTCTTTGGGAAGCCCAGTGCCCATTTCGTTCAGGTTCCTAGGGTAACCAGAATCCAGAATGGATTCACTGAACACCCAGTACCTGTCCCCTGTAGACATCCAGAGAAGTAGAGATCAAAGAGAGAGAATACATAGGCAACTGCAAAAAAGTTGCTTGTCTGATGATGACTGCTATCCTTTTAAAATGGAGATCATGTAGATGTTTTTGTCACAATACCAAAGCAACACTTACCTTTAAAGAATGCAAATTTCCCATCTTCCCTTTCAAAAGCAGCATTGATCTGAGTGGGCATACCCCTCCAGAAGTGACCAATTGGCATGGGGTATCCGTCCAGCACATGGTTGTTACGCACTCGCCAGAACCACTTATCCTGAAAAGGAAAAACAAAAACAGATTACTAACAGCTCTCCAGACAAACTCAAGTCAAAACTCCAGCGATGCCCAGGGGACTTACTTTGAACACAAACATCTCTCCTCTGAGGATGGCGATGGTGTCGAAGTGTCCCTCACAGATGTTGGGGCCGAAGCGGGGCTTGTCTGGTGAATTGGTGGGCTGGGGGTTGTAAGGCGAGCGAGGTGTCACAGGAGGGGGCTGAGGGCCTGATCCAGAACCTATGTAAACAAGGATGAGAACATTCTTTAGAAGATCTAATCCTTACTCTAGTTTTTAACTTCGACACATCATCCAATGCTGGTCCTGTTAGATTAAATTAAACTTAATGATCCAGCATGGAGGTTATTGTAGTAGCAGACAACAGAGAGAAACAAACAGCAGACGTAGCACAAGCTACATTTTGGGCAAAATTCAGTAAACTTTAATTTTCTACATCCACCTTTCAAGTCTACAGTGGGTAAACGATTTCTACTATTGCTCCGAACACTTGATAGTAAAAAAATGCAACCAGGAAATTTGGATTTAGCACCTTTTTTGATAGTGATTTGGATAATAACTGTGTCAAGAACACACCGTAAAGTTGCTGTATGCCTCTGCGGTCATCGTCAGGAAGTTGGAAGTTCTCGGTGTCCATCCACTGGTAGAAGGGAGCCATAATGGCTGAAGGGTCATTGGAGTGCTCCATACCCAGAGCGTGGCCCAGTTCATGCACCGCCACCAGGAATATATCATTACCTGAAACCATGTCAACACCAAAACATAATTTAATATGACTTTTTTTGTTTTTACTGAATGGACAGTTTGTACTTTTGAGAGAATATACTGAATATATAATTGTTTTCTAGATAGATCTCTATAGAGACATAGAAAACAAGGAAGTCATTGTGACTTTGAGTCACATTTTAATGTGATTCAAAACCACGCGAATACTTGACCTGGCAGCAATTAAAAAACATCATTTCAGATCATGTGAAGATGTGTTTGACTCAAAGAGCTGATGCGGCAAAGCTATGTGTCCGCTGCAATCCAGAAATAAACACTTCTCCATTTCTGCAGTATCGACATACTCTCGGGGCTTTCACACCCTCAAACATACTGACACAAGACGGGACCTGTTGCGGCTCGTATCTTGTTCACAACAACAAAACAAAGAGTCCTGACTGCCAACATGCAAAAAAAACTCCAAATGTTCAAGCTTTTCTTGTGGCGTCAGGTTTAAATGAATCACTAAAGAAAAGAAATCCCTTAGTTATCAAAATGTCAGTTTTGACATTCAACACAGCCTCACCTAACAGATTCCGGTTTCCAATTGTCCATGGCTCAGCTGCATCAAAGTGGGTGTCTCCACCGATGCCATTACCAGGGAAGTAGGCGTGTGCCAGGAAGCCTCCCTCACCATCGAATGGGCTGCTGTCACCATGGAAACCCTCGGCAAAGAAGATCATGATGTCGGCAAACTCCTCCACCTTGTCGCGTATGTAACTGTAGGGGATTTCCCGGAAACGGAGCGGGGTGACGCTCTCCCACACCTTGAAGGCCTTCCTGATGGCCTCGTGGGTCTCATACTCGCCCACCTTTGGGGTGTAGTTCTGTATACTGAAGAGTGTGCAATTGCGTGTGTGGGTGCAGAGGGGTGGGCGAGGTGAAACAGGGAGAGACAAATTAGTTTGTGTGAGACAGGATACAGGTTTTTATTTTCTACTATTTACATCATCAAGTGTTGGTGTTAAAGACTATTTATTTATACCTATAAAACCATTGCAGTTACTCAATAGTTACATCATTAATTTGGGTTTTCAAACATCAGTACATTCAGTACGAAGACACAATTAGGCAAAAAATCACAGTGGCTTTAGGTACTGTTCCATCATGTCCCTGCAGATGCAGCACGTTCACTTGGAGCGTGGCCGACTTACGAGAAAGTGATTTCTTTCTTGTTCCACTTCAGGCCCTGGATGGCGTATCGCTTCCTCCTCAGGTTGGTCTTCAGCTCAGCACCAAACTTATCTGGCACACCGCAACGCGGTCGCTTCATGGCCCTGTCAGACACAAGACATACTTAGCTCACAACAAGGTAAAAACTAGTAGCATCAATCTGTTTGAGCCTGGCTGCATTTTCACTGTGTGTATATAAAAGAGTTTGAAGCTTCTCACTCGATGGTCTTGGTGTCAAAGGAGCCGGTGACAGTGAGGCCGTAGAACCTCTGCATGGCGGCGATGGCTGAGGGCACAGAGTGAGGCGAGCGGAGGGAGTGGGTCCGCATGTCCCCTGGAGGCAGGTAACCATACTGTTGCAGCCATGACTGCAGAGAAAAGAAGAAAAAAAGCAGTCAGCAATGTGACTCATGACAAATAACCAAGGAAATTCCAGTTTCAGTGTGGTGAAAGAAGAAGTTTAAATCAGAAACAGACAGAAATACTCCAGATCTACACTGATTGTTATTTGTTGTTCAACGAAATAAACCAAGGAAAAGGTGCTATTTGGTGTGATTATCAGTTACGGGGACTAAAAGTCCAAGTATTAGGATGTTTTTATGCGATTGCAGCAAAAACACATTCCACACCGACGGAGAAAATAAGCTCTTAAATAATGTCTTTCTGTGTTTGGATATCTTGTAGCCAGCAACAGCAACATTGTTTGAAGCACCTGGCATCTCTCCATTTAATGACTAAATACAAAAGCTATTCAACCATCAGGATTCAGCTCTCCAGTGAGCTAGTGGATTATTGCTAATGAAACTAAGATCAACATGAAGCGCTGCCTCGCTTGAGCCCAAATAACTTCACACAAAGACAGTTCAGGTTTGAACAAAAACCTTGCACGACAGAAACTGCACAAGGAAATTCCCTTCCCAGAGTTAAAGATTAACAGCGGTCTCTACACCGAAGTTATACTGACACTGTTTGTCTTTCAGTGCAGAGAGTTATAATTAAATCCGTCCCTGCTGTCGAGTTTGTACATGATGAAAACATTTGTTTGAAGCATTTCGAGCATATGCTCCAATGGTCACTGAGTTCTTCAGCCCTCCAGATCTCTCTGCCTCAGCTAGTCTTGACCTTACTTTCCCCTGGAAACCCGTTTCACTGCGGTGCTGGTTTGACATCTGGACCGGTGCCAGCGGCTTTGCTCCGCACCTCTCCCACACTATTTCTTCTAAACTCTTTCCCTCTTAAAGTAGAACCGAAAAATAACACTGAGGGTATTGTGAGCACAGACTACTTTGATATTCTGTTGTACACAGTCACTTTTTGAGCTTTTAGTGCACTTTTAGGATGTGTTTTATGGTTTGGTTTTACCGTGGCCTTGTCTAATAAAGGTTACCTTGCACGCTAGGGCTTGATGTGACTTAAATTGATGGGATCTATTATTATAATTATTATTTGGTTTGGATGGTTTGGATTAAAAACCATAGGCGCAGTGGGTATATGTGCAGAGAAGGGGATTGAAGGAGAGTAGAGAAAGAGATAGGGAGTGTCCCAGGGTGAGACTCAGGCCTTGGGCAACCTCAGCCAAAGTCTCCAGTTGAGTAACAGCGTCAGTTAGTAATTTAACTGGGAATTTCTTCCTCGTCGCATCCAAACCTCAAAGTCAAACTCTTCCCCCCACGTCCATGTCTCTGTCCTCGCCTCGTCACTCCACCCCTTCTCCTCTCTTCTCCCTCGTCCCTCTCTTATGGAAAAGCCAGAGACTTGAGGGTAAATACTTATGAACAACCACACCCAGAGCAGCTCAATTACTGCTCTTTAGCCTATCTGCTGCTGATAGTTGCTAGAAGGCAGAACATGTTTAACTGCCTCATTTAACCATTTTCCCACTGAAAAACGCACAGCACACAAAATTTGTGCACGGGCGTGTGCTGACGATGGACTATCTGAATCTGCGCTCAGGTCTGTACGTTTATATTACACACGTATGGAAAGCCCTGATGCTCATCCAGCCTGGGTGAGTTCGGCCAGAAGTGAACAGCAGAATAGCGGTTTAGGAGGCCATTGAGGGTCTAATCTCTCCCTCTCTGTCTGTCTTTTGGAGACACGGAGGTCTCAGTGTTTAGACTTCACCTCTGAATGAGCCCTTTCTGGTTCTGACTCACCCATGGAGCTCCAGTGGACACATATAAAGACTCACTGTTCGCCACTGTTGCAGCACATCCACACAAGCGGGAAAGAGAGGAGGAAAGATGGGGGTTAGTTGGATCTAAAGGTTGTAATTAAGACACATAATGAGACTCCTGCAGTTTGTGGATCCGCTAATAATTATTAGTGTACGTTTTGCCTCCCCTGGATTCAACATAACTGCCAAGAGTAGTCAAACACAGCCCCCCGGCATCACAGACTGGGATGTATTTCACAGTTAATATAAGGAAAAGAGTGTTTAAGGCCCAATTTGACTGTGCTTTAAACCTTATTCTTCTCTTTCACACATTTCGTTTTTTTTTTTTCTTAAGCTCAGTCAAAGGGCTGCTGTTGAGTGACACTGAACACTTGTTTTAGCTTTAAGGCTCTCACACCTCTTACATGGGTCCCTTAGGTGACTTGACAAAGTCTTATTCACCGTCGCACTCTGCTATTTTTGACCACACTAATGAGCTGAGTAACTGAAGCAGTAGCAGGAAGAGGAAATAGTCACTATTTACAGTGGCAGAGAGGATGACAGTCCAAGCTAGCGCAGGCTTTTGATGTAGAATATATAAAACCTGCTGCATGGAAACATTTTTTTTTTAAAGTCACTGTTGGCTCCTTGATTTCTAATGACACAAAGACACAGAGCAAAGGTACTTTTAGTCTGGGATTTTGAGGTTAAAGGCACAGCTCGCCCACATGCAATGATGTGAGTTTATTGTTTAATGGAAGATCTACAAGAATAAAGCAACGGTTGCTATGCATGTCAGGAAGCAGAGCGCTCGTTATGCATAGGATGAGAGGGAGAGGGAGGGATAGCGTTTCAGAAAAGAAAGAGAGTCAGTTGTTCCGTTTGGTGAGGGCCAGTGGAAAGAAACACTGGTCAACAGCAATGGGAGTCCAACTGAGGCATACTGGGTATACAGCACACACACATACACACACACACACACACACACACACACACTGATCCTCATTACACATCTACACACTCTGTCCAGAGAGCTGCAGTATTATGTCAGATGTCATAAACATATGAAATGATTGCTCCCACTTCACTTACAGCTCATTATTGGCTGGTTACATGTGACTGTGTGTGTTTGTGTGTGTGTGTGTGTGTGAGGGAATTTTCTTTTGAATTTGAATTTGAGTTTGGAATTTGTGTTTAAGCATTTTCAGTACAACACATTAAACCTAAACTTGTTGAAACCCTTCATTTGCCCGAGGCTATTGCTGATTTGTACAATTGCAGGCATTTACAGCCTCTCTGACCCCTCTGTCTAGGAGCGCTTCAGCACACATGTAGAAATCTTTTTCACTGAGTATGCTCGTGTACGTGTGTGTAATCCTCCAGCTGCTGTCTACTAAAACAACCATCTGGCCAACAACAATAAGACCTGGTGACACAAGAAGAGTGGAAAAACACTCATCGCTGCCAACGTCATTTGAGCAATAAATGAATCCCAAGCAAATCTCTATTGCTGGATTTTGTGTCTGGTAAAACAAAAAAAAAAAAAAAGTTTCCCAAAATCTGGCTCAATGCTCGCTTCCTTTATGAACAGGAAATGAGGTAATGACTTTGCATGTTACTTTATTTCCTGTAACACCTCCTATCTTTCCTCAGGGAGGCTGCCCTCAGGCCACCCACTGGTGATGATTAGGATGTGGCTTTGTCTAAAAACTATGTACCCTTCCTTCCTTCTTTCATCCTTCATCCGTTCCATGGATACATGTTCCCAAAGGGGGTACTTCTACAGTTGCAAGGGGTACACCACGTGGAATGATTGTGCGCTCAACTAATTAAGAAGAAAATGAATTATGATTTTCTTTAAAAAATACTGTACACACAACCAGTATTACAAATTGATCTAACGCTGATTTTTAGTATATTTACTCAAGTAAACAAGTAAGCTACAATAGGATGACTGGATAGTACATACCTCTCACCAATTTGCATCAGTTGTAACACATTAAAATCTCATGTTGTGATTGAGAGTGTATGAAAAAACTAGTTAGCAAATGATCAGAAGTTGAAATAGTCGGCTCAAAACAATGGATAAATATTTAGCTATTTAGCTAAAATTAATGAATAAACTAAATGGCTGAAACGTCCATCTTCTGCTAATCCAAGAGGTAGAAGTACAAATGCATGGTTTGTTGGTTTCGGTTTGCAAACTGACCTAAACTTTGACAGTGTAATTGTTGGAATAAATTATTGTAACAATATCCGCTTTTAAATAGTTAAAAATAATAGTTAAATAACATTTAGTTTATAATCCATTCATAAGAACATATTTGGAACATAACAGGTGGTGTCAATGAAAAAAAGGTTGGGAACCTACATGACTTGTAAAACATCAGGATGGGACTGGTGTAATGTTACCAGTTTAACCAATTCAAGTTCTCTTAAACCAACACTTCTCATTAGGAGCAGAAGGGAAGAGACATACAATACAGACATTCATACATCTGTGCATAACAACTATGTATGACTTACATCCTGTTCTATTCAACTGGATAACTGCTTCATTTTCCAACTGTCCTTTTCCCAGATTGCATCACTTCCATCACCATAATGCCTTCCTTTCTGATCTGTAACAGCCTCCTCACTGTCCTCTATGCCTCACTTTCATCCTCTCAAGTCATGTCAATTTATCCTCCTTTGTAGTGAATGACCTCAGCTTGTACCCATTTCTGCATGTGCTTCTATGTGCATAGGAAAAGATCTGTTTGTGCGTGTGTTGTGCGTGTGTGTGCATGTGTGTGCGTGTTAGAGTCCGGTGGTTGCTGACACACCAAGGTGTTTTAGCAGTGAAGCAAAAACCCACTGTCCACTTCCTGTCTGTGCCACAGACCACAGGAAATGACTTCTGTGTCCGTACAACCTCCGAGTGTTTATCTCACCAACGCAGACACAATGACCAACATGAGGCCACTCACCAAATTAGACTTATTGTTATTTAAAAGACAAACATCCTACTCATAGCGGAACTGAGCACTGATAGATAATGGGCTCTTTTGGTTTTGTGGAGGCAACATTTGAGATCACAAACACTTAATCAAGTAAATAAAGAAGCAGTGGTTGTACCACTTATAACGATGTCATAAAAAACAGAGGAGGTGAATCACTAAATGAACGCAAACTTACTGAACCGACACACTGGCCAGGCTGGTTTGCTGGGGCTATTTAAAAGCCCAACCAGTACTTTTTGACCTTATAAATCTTAGGAATGCTGCTTATATAGCACTGAAAGTCCCACTTTCTCTGAGGCAGACAGTTGGCATGCTCAATGCATTCTGGTTGTTGAGTTACTAACTGTTCAATGGTCTTAATTATGTTGCTGTTCTCGGTGATGGTACACAAGTGTGAATACGAGTCAAGCTATTTCCAAACCAACAAAGCAAATAACTTGTTTGTTGCAATTTTATGTTACAACGTTACACTATGTTAAATTTCACGATTGAAAATTATTACGCTTTTAGTATCTTCCAACTGGTTTATTTTCAGGCAAAAAACCTAACCTGTGTGGCTACCTTTTTACTCTCGAGATGTGGTGATTAAAATCACTTTTAAGTGATTGCATCACCCTTCAGATGCACTTCAGGGCGTCCATCAGTAAGTGAAAGCATCACTGTTGTTACCACTGAGAACAGTAATACGTAGTTTAAACTGTTAATTCAGTTTAGTGCAGTAGTATAGTAAGAGTAGAGTTAGGTCTATACAAGCACTGTTTATAAGATGAATTCCTCAGCAGCTAACTATTTGCAACAGTCATCACTTCATGATTGTTTCTGTGGCTATCGCAATCTTTCAGAAAGATTTTAACCAGGAAGTAATCACAGCTGAGCTGATAAGTGCTCTCAGCCACCAGTGAAATGAGCTCTACTGCTAAAAGCTACTGATTTGTTCAGTTACAATGTCAGTTCACTTTGAAAAATCATTGTTAAAGTTTCATCTGGTAGCCTCCAGCTTAAGGTAGCTGGAGGCTACCTTAAGCTTAAGTTTAGCTAAGCTAGTTCATTTTTAATTTTAGATATAATTTAATTTTATATAATAAATATATATAATAAACATATAAACATGTTTGTGTGTTAGTTGAAAATATAGTCCAATTCTTGTGTTTACAAATATTGCTGATGTAAACAACCCTTTAATAGCATCAAAATATGAATAACTCTTAATTACTCTTAATTGTCTTGTGCAATACAATTGTAAAGTGATCACTGGTTCCAATCCTGAGTGTTGAATTTTGGTGGTGGGCCTGCTCCTTTGTTTACATTTGAATCGCAAATGGTGCCTTTCAGCTGGCAGTCTAATGTAGGTCAATGGAGCTAACTTTCTTCCACTAGCACAGCTGGAATTATAATTCAGAGTCCATAGGCAGGATACGAGGATTAGAGAGACGTTTGGCGCCACTGTATGATCTAACAAAGTCATTTAGGCTGCGCTGTTCTGCATGAATACACACAAACCCTTGCACACACACACACACACACACACACACATATTTTAGTATTTACTAATGATGCAATTCATACTGAAGAAGGCAGGTGTGTAGGGGTATCATAACAAAATCACTTCCTGCAACATAAACCAGAACTTCCTCGAACTGGCTGTAAGATTGTAAAAAACTGCTGATAATGCAGAACAGATGCAACTGAACAAATCAGACCAGAACAGAAAAGAACAAAGTAGAACCTAATATAACAGAACAGATCACTACTTAAAGCTGGTACTTCATTTTGGTGGGTTATTGGAAGTCTTTCATGTAAAGACTTCAAACTGTGGTGAGTGTTTTTCCACAGCTGACTGTGGCTGAGATGCTGCAGAACCTCTCCGATTGTAAAAACCCACCTCCCCCAGTCTGCTGAGCCATAACTCAGGACAGATGTCAACAATTACATCTCCCCATCCCTCTGAATATAACTGTACCCACAACTCTCAATCCCCCGTCCACTCCCACAAAAATTGCCTCCGCCTCTGCCCCGACCACAATACAAGCTCATGCATTTCTCTTCATTTGCTTTCTCTTGCTCTCCTCGCTTTTGCCCTCTCAGCATTTCTCAGTGTTTTGATGAGCGCTATCATCATTATGGTCTTCTTCCTCTCACCCAGGGTCAAAGCCCTTCCCATGTCTCTATGCCAACAACAGGCAACTGCTGAAATTATCCATAAGGATACACAGTTTTAAATAAGCTTTTATGGTTGTTGGTTTTGCATGAAACCAAACCAGTCTATTATTATGTGCAGGACCATGAAGAAACTGTGTTTTCTATCAGATCCTTCATGCTCACATATAGAGATACTTGTTCATAATCAAAACCTTTCTATATATCCTCAACTCTTATGTATTTACATATCCTGTAGCATTCTTTATCCTGTCTGTTTTACATTATCATTCTTCAAAGGTTACACTGTAGGAATACATCTGGATTTATTCATCACCAGTGAGTTTACCCCTTAAATGTAGCTTTATTCCTAAACTCTGGATCTGGATTTATTCCTAAACTCTGGATCTGGATTTATTCCTAAACTCTGGATCTGGATTTGTTCCTAAACTCTTGATTAATTCATCTCACTTTATTCCTCTATTCTGGACTTTTAAAATTGGTCTTTATTCCTCTAATCTGGGTGTATTTATCTCACTTTATTCCTCTATTCTGGATTTTTTTTTTAATCTGGCATGATTCCTCTATTCTGGATTTATTTATCTGGAATTATTCCTCTAATCTGGGTTTATTTATCTCAATTTATTCCTCTATTCTGGATTTTTTTTTAAATCTGTCTTTATTCGCCTAATATGGATTTATTTATTCCTCAACTCTGGATTTATGTGTGCTTTATTTCTTAACTTTGGATTCATTTATCTGGCTTTATTCCATAACTCTGGATTTATGTATCGTGGTTTATTTCTTTGGATTCATTTATCTGGGTTAACTCTACTCTGTATTTATTTTTTTAGCTTCTTCCTCTAGTCTGGACTAACTCATCCGACCTCCTTCCTCATTTTTGGCTTAATTCTTCACCTCTGACTCAGTTACTCACCTCTGGATTGATTTGTCGCTCCGTCGCTCCGTGTGCGCTCAGCTCCCACACCACCGCCAGCAGCAGCAGTCGAACAAGCGATTTCAGCCTTGGTGCCATCACTTGACTCTCCGAAAAAAAAAACAATCAAAAACGCACAGATCTCCCTGTAACAGTTCACGCAATCTTCACTTTGCTATTTGTCAAAACATTATCTGTGAAAAAAACGTATCCCATGAAACGAATTTCCGGCCGATATCTACTTGGCGCAAAGCGCAGAAAGACTTTCCAGATGATAGGCAGCAGTGTGTCTCACTACTTGAGTTAGGCTACTTAAAACATGAGCGGTATTTGTTCAGTCTGTGCATTCTTTATGCGTTTTGGTGATTTTTAACCAAAAGAGACGTTGTGGGAAGCAGGAAGTCTGAAGGGGGGCTCTGAAGCTGGAGGCTGTGCGTATTTTAAGTCCAAATTCAGATTGCGTTTTGCTCCAGATGTTGCAGCCGACTTTGTTTTCATGAAGCAATCTTAACTCCTCGCTGTCCTTTCTTTCCTATCCTCCAGTCGGCTTATTGTGACCCCTCTCCTTTCTTTCCCCCTCTCTCTCCTCGCTGCAGACGTGGTGGTTTGATACTCCCCGGAGAACTTCGCTGGAAAGTAGAGGGTTGTAAACCTCCCCCTCCTAAATCAGCCCGCCCCCTGACATGGAGGGCTGGAATCAACTTGGTGACCTTGGCATCAGATTTGGCATGGTTAGCTCTTACCCTTAGGCAGAGATTAAATGCCTAAATGCTCCCTAAAATGCATGAAGATGCAGGGAACAGGAAGCAAAAACTATAATGAGTCAACAAATTACGCAGCTATTAGGCCTGAAAGAGTGTAGAGTAGTGATACTATGGCGGATTTTAGAATAGTTCATGAGAATATCGCGGTGATATTTTGTCAATACATTGGAGAATTATTTGCCTGCATGCTTTTAATGCAGTCATATATTCTATAGTTTAATGTGGGCTGATGATGATTTGATCTTTTCATGCCTAAACTCGACAATAACTAAACATTGTTAAATTATTTTTCAAACTGTCTTCCTGTTTTAGATTCTAATAATTGAGAACTTATCAGTTTAATACTGTCTTTCCTTACATTTATGTATTTGAAATGTATCAGATTAATACCTTCTTTCACAGTGACTCTTAGTGATACACAAAGAGGCCTGAACATATGGTAAATGCTGCATCACACTGTTGTTTAAAAGGGGGAATTGCGCCCTCTAATGCACATACTGCACATACATTTAAACAGTTATATGTGTCAGTTATATACAGTTACATATCAGATGAGGTATACAACCTCCCTTGATACATTCATGACTCTGATTGGCCACAGATTATTTTGCTTGCATGAGTCTTTCTGCTGTCTTTAAGAGGAAAATCTTCGCACTTTTGTTTGGGTCCCAAATCATAACTGTAGACTGCCACATGCACACATAGCAGCTGGCTCTGTTCCTTGCAGTGTGTTCATTGGCTTGCATTTGGCAGCAGTTATTTGTTATTTGTAATGGCAGCCACAGATTTCACATCATGTAGGTCAAAGGGTAGCTGCTGTGGACATGATGTGTATTAGCAGCTATATACACATGTACAGAGACACAAATGTATACATTCATACCTGAACAGAGTGATTGTTTAATTCTGAAGACTTGAGACACATGTTTCCTGTAACCAACAGTATGTGCTCTGCTGCTTTGCTGGCTACGGCTGAGAAAAGGCAGCTGGCCTCCTCCACTCCCCTCAGCCTCTTGGTTGATGTGACACAAGAGAGCTTTGATTGTCTTGGCAGGAAGTGGGGATCAATGACATCTGCGTGTGAGGGATCATGGCAGTTATGACCAGACACAAAAATGACTATATGCATACACGCTATATTTATGGAAAGTAATATTAGTACACCAGTTACAATATATTTTATATTTACAATATATTTTGTTGTGCAAAATCCTCCCAAATAAGACCGAGCAAGAATTTCTTTCCAAATGTGTTTTTAATACGGAGATACTGAAAGTACAGCTTACAACAAACAGACATAGACTTCTGATATATATAGTAACTTAAAAGTATTAGTAACTTTAGTAACTGAAAGTGTGTTACAGATATTACTTTTGGACCAAACAACATTCATAATATTCACAAAGCTGAAGGTCAAAGGTCACACAAAGACCATGTCCTCACTGGGTTCACAAACACTGTAGCTGTGCTTCTGGTTTGACAGGACGATATAGTAAAAAGTAAATCACAATGACATGAGCAAGTAGTTTATCTGAACCACAAGATGGGAGACAAAAGACTTAATATTTCCCACAGAAACACATTCATATTGTTGGCCTTGTTTGCTATTGCAAAACAAATTTCACTTTGCTTAACTCATTCATATCAATTTCCTTTTCTGACTGAAGGAACGAATTGTCTAGTTATCAAACAGACCTAAGTCGAGAAGCATTTGCAGATACATTTTCTTTTGGTTGTCTTGAGCCTCCTTTGGTGCCCACTGGGTCAGATTTGGTACATGGTACATGTTTAGATCATGACATAATTATTTGAAACAATTTTTGTGTACTTTTTTGTGACTTGTTAGCTGATAATATCAAATATGTTCAAATGTGGTAAACCTTACCTATCGGCGCCTGATAAGTTGAAAAAAAAAAACGCACTAAGAGTTATTTGACCCAGGTCTGATATGAAACATTGATACAAAAGGGATACTCTTTTTTGTTAGAATTTGCATCAAACTATTAACAACTTCAGCCAGACAACGTAGTGTCACAGCAATTACTGGACTCACTTTGTTACTTTAATATTTTTACCTTTATTTGTACAATAGCTTTTTTTTTTTTTAACACAACAAGACCAAGCTGATTGACTCACAACTTCCACATACAAACATATTACTCTGACTATCAAACTGACAGGCTACTTGAAATGTGTTAAGGAAGCAGTACTATGTAAAAGTCCATACACCAAAAGGTGAACATTGATTTAAAACACCAGAACATCATCCAGCCAATCATGTTGTCTCAAGTTATGGCCCTTCACTGGACTCTTCTGCAGCCTCCTCTGGAACTCTTGGATCCACCTGAGATCGAACAGGCGATTTTGCCAACCGTGCTGACTCATTCTCTCCTTTGCTGCCAGAAGTTGGGTCATCAGTTGACTCGGTACTGGTGTTGAGGAAGGCTTGGTACTGGTTCCAGAAGCCTGCTGAGCTCCTGGTGGCAGGAATGTTCAAGGAAGTCATAGATGTAGAAGAAGGAAGTTGGTCAGCGGAGGAACGACTACTCCGGGCTGGTGGACGTGTTGTTTTGGTTACTATACCATGGTGCTTCATGTGGCCCTGTGAATAAATAGAATTTAAAAAATTATGTGTAAGAATAATTTTGATCTCAGTTATAATAACTATCAAAGATACCCGATAAAAAAACAGTGTAGAGTAAAATCCATGGGTAGTTGAGCCCAAATTTTGACTGAATAATGCAGCATTTTTCTGTATAAGTCCTGAACTGCAGAATATAGTACTGTACTAAAACTGTAAAATACAGTTTCAAAACAGACCTATAACAAAATAGTCTTACAATTAACTTCAAATAAATTTCCTGAAAAAAGTTTTGTATTATAACAATTATTCAGCAAACATATCCAAACATTTGTTTGAAATTATTTATTATTATTTCAGAGTAGTACCATACGCACTACTGACCAAAAGAATCCAGTGGCTGTGCATTTTAATTTGTTTAAACATAATCCATCTACACTAAGATACATTGAGACTGAACATGTGAAAACCCCCAAAAGGGGAAGGGACATCAATAACATCACTCTGAAGAGAGGGGCTTATATCTTTACCCATAACATCCTACTACCTAAGGGCTTAAACTTAGATTTTGATCTTAAACCTTTTTTGCAGGTGTTTATAGAAACATGACATTTAACATATTTTTCTAAAAAATAGATTTATAGATATATAAATTCTATAGATTTTATATATTTTAATACAAATATATTTTGATCAACTCTCACAGGGGTTACTATCTGTTGGTTTGACCCATTGCTAGTTTGTACTTACTTTTGTCATTTTTGTCATTCATTTAATTTTTCTACTCTTTCTAGGTCTTATTTTATTGTAGTTGTTTCAATGATAATCGTTTCCTTTTTGAGTAATTTATATGATTTATGTATTACATAAATAATATTCTTGTTAATGTTTCATTCTATTTTGGCCCTTTCCATAGAGGCATGTGTTGTCCCCTATATGGGAGTGTCAGACACTGTTATCCAGCTCTGCTCTGATTGGTCCAGTCCAAGAGTAGAGTGACTCTCAATCATGCAGATCTCAGCTACCTGTGTGATTGATGTGGTTGTGTCTATATATATTGCTAGTTCTGCTTTATGATGACATGCCTGACAAAGATCTCTTTTAGATAAAAATGTTGCTCTGTTAAATTAAAATTACTTTGCAGATCTTTTGTTTGACGTTTGCCTTTAGTTTGTTTTTTGAACCAGCGCCTGTAGATGTTTTTTGAAAGTTAATACTCTACACTCTATTTGTCCGTATTATTTTTACACCACATGAATGTCTCTTTCCTTACCTTCAGCCCACTGCGGCTAGCATACTCTTTTCCACATTCAGCACAGCAATAGGTTTTCTTCTCCGGGCGAGACATCGGAGATGGAAGAGTTGGGGCAAGGCTGATGGGAACAGAAACATCTGGCACTTCACTTGAAGCCGATCCACTAATCTTCACACCTTCCATTCGGTCTTCCCTCCCATACGAGCCAAAATTAAAGCTCTGACGTGTCTCCCTTACAAAAGTGGCAGCTCTATGTGATGCACCCCTTTCTTCAACACTGATAGTGTCTGCAGTCTCCAAAGTTGACGTCATTTTGGGATCTTCATCAGGCACAGTTGCTTGGTCTTGCTTTGGTGTTGCTGGTGGATGAGACTGATCTTTGTCTTCTTCCATGGGTTCTGGTGATTGAGGTCTGGAGGAGACTGAGTCTGATTCCAGGGTTGGTGTAGCAAGAGCATCAGGCACATCTTGACTCAGGTTAGAGGAGGAAATAGTACTGGAACAGGTGTAAGCATGGGGGGCACCATGGGCAGGTGTGCTTTGTAAATCCTCCTGGTTTGATCTGGGACCAAGGAATGCATCAGAGCAGGTAGACGCTTCTTCTGCTCCACAGTCCACTACCATAACATTAGGTGACACTGTGGATTTTGTAACAATGGAGGAAATAGGTGAAGTGGATTCAGGGAGAGGGACATCAGCAGTGGCTTGTTGTTCAACTTGATTATCTTCGCCGTCAGGGGAAGCTTGATCCGTCTGCTGGGGGGCTGGCAAGGGGGCACTAACACAAAGGACAGGGGGGTCCACACTGCCTGGTGGTGGGGTCTGTGTGGTGGGATTCATGAAGGGGTCAGGACTAAGGTCAGAGGGGGGGATGAGGTCTGGGCTGGAGGACCCACACTTGCCGGGATTTTTGGTGTACTCGACTGATTTCATACTGCCAGAGACAGGGACTGAGCCAACTGCTGGATTTTGAAATTGTGAATTTGGGGCTGGGCTCTTAGAGTGGCCGGCTTGAGGAGGTGTTCTATTAGAGGCAGTATTTGAGTCAGTGGACTGGGATTGAGATTGTGACAAGGGTTTGGCATTAGATTCAGCTGGCATCTCATGTGCAGAATCCTCTGTGCCATCTGGGGGCAGCTGTCCACCAAGGTGCATACGGATGTGGTGCTGAAGCACTAGGGCATTCGTGAACTTCCGCTGACACAGTGGGCAAGAGTTCTGCACACGTGCATTTGCTGGTCGGGCATGATGGGTGGCCAGATGTGACCGTAGGCTGCCTTTCGTAGAAAAGGATCGCCCACATATCTTACATGGGAAAGGGCGTTCTCCAAGGTGTGTTGCTTGGTGCAGACGTAGTGCTCTGGGACAGCTCAGCACCCGTAGACACATCCCACACTGATTGGTTGTCAGGTTACCAGCCGGACCTGTGATGCTCAGTGATGGTAGCATGCCCCCCGCCATGGCACTTGCTCCATTGGCACTCATGCCTAGGGCAGCAATCATCTCACGGGTGAAATTTGAAACAGAAGTGGTGACAAGAGTCGAGGATGGTGGGGACGCCATGACATAGGTGGCAGAAGTGCTGGTGTTTGTGAAACGACTGTTGGCTGAACTCGCTGAAGAGGTAGTGGTACTGCTAGATAACACCTCCAGCATGGAGGTGGAAGTAGAGGAGGAAGTCCATGGAGAAGTGGAGTTGGGAGGTGCCTTCTCTAGCTTCTCCACCAATCTCTGCAGCTTGGAAGTTTCAGACGTAGGGGTGGAGGTAGCCATGGAGGAAGGCAGGGAGCACGGAGTGCTGGTGGGTGGACCTGGGACTTTAGGAAAGGAAGAGAAAGGGAAAGAGAGCTGAGAATGGCTGGAAGAAGCAAGTTGGTGGGAGCCTGGAGTAGAGGGTAGCGGAGTACGTAGCAACCCCAAGGCTGGATGGTTGTAGAGGGATGAATGTGCAGCAGTGGTAGCAGAAGAAGTGGAGACAGATGGGAAAAGGAGCTTAGGCAGGTGGGCTAGCTGGGAGTAGGCTGCAGGAGAAAGCATGGGGCCATGAGGGGGAGTGTTCTCATCAAAATGCTGCTGCTTGGCACCCTTGAATAACCCTGTGATGGTGGAAGACGAAGACAAGGAAGGGTTAGAGAGGAGGGACGTGGCCAGAGAAGAGGTGGAAGCTGAAGAAGAGGAGGAGGAGTGGGAAGAGCCGGAGGCAATAGAGGCTGCAGCAGCTACAGCTGCAGCTCTATTGAGCTGCAGCAGAGAGTGGGAAATCAAAGCCAGATCCACACTAGGAGGCAGAGGTAGGGTAGAAGGGGTGGATCCTCCAGAGGCCCCCAGAGACAGCCCAGTGCTGGTACCACTGACCTCCAAATTATCTCCATATGTTTCATCTTCAGGCCTGCTTTTTCGCTTCTTCTGAATCATATTCATGCCACTTGTACTACAACCACTGCTCATGGTCTGTCCCATATCTGATCCCCCAGTGGCCCCTAATGCTACCCCAAACAAAGATGGTGGCAGGAGTGAAAGTGAGAGCTCTGGGTTTTGCTCACGGTGGCGTAAAAAGTGCACCTTGAGGTTGCCTCGTGTGGTGAAGCGGCTGAGGCACACTGGACACTGATAGGGCCGCTCCCCTGTGTGTGAGCGTAGATGTATCTGCAGGGCAGAGTCACTGCTGAACATTTTTCCACAAAAGCGGCAGGCATGGTGGAGACGGACAGTATTGTTGGAGCTGGATGTAGAGGAAGAATCTGCTCCTCCAGATGCAGATTGCAGAGCATGTTGAGTGTTTGGGACAACAGATACTGATGTTGGGAGGGATGAGTTTAGGAAGGACAGGCCATTGTGCCCACTCACTGAAGTGGTATTTGGAGATTTCTCATGAAGATAACGGTTGGGCAGAGCTAACGACAGGGCTAGCGGGTAGGTGGAGGAAGCCATGGAGATGGCAGCAGAGGAAGAGGTGGAAGGAGCTGAGGATTGAGAACTAACCCTCAGATAACCATGAGCCCCTGCAGTCCCCTCCTGTGCCTTCCATCTGGGGCTTGTGGGCTGCAGGATTTGAGACAAAGAACTGCTTGGCTTTGAGGGCTTGTTGGTTGCCTGAGAGGGGAGCAGGGAGGAGAAACATGCCAGGAGAGGAGCTGCAGAGGTGGGAAGGTTGAGATGTACTTGGTTGGGTTGTTGGACTGGCAGCCCTTTTGCTGCCTTCCAGACAGAGCTGAGGAAGGGGAGGGAGGAGATACTGGGAAGGTGTATCTATAGTGTAAGATGCTCCACCCAGGCGTAGTACCTGTCTACAGATTTCTTCTGTTATCTGCATTTGGTGGATCTGCCTTTGCTGCAGCACCCGCAACTCCTCTAGGATCAGGGCAATGCTCAGTTGGGCCCTAGAGGGTGCAGCTGAGGCGGATGTCACTCCTGGGCTGGGGGTAGGAGTAACAGGACTTGGGGGACCCTCAGGCACACGACTGGGGCTTCCGGGGTGGGGTGGAGGACATAGGGAGGCAGAGGATGAGGAGGAGGAAGAAGAGGTGGTGGTGGTGGCTGACAGCCCCAATTTGGGAGAGGCCATGTGTGCGCTTCGGGAAGGGTGGATGTGGGCACTTGCAGAAGACGCAGGTTTGCAATCAGCGAGTCGAGGTGGATTTTGAGTTTGGGAAGAGAGAGAAAGGTAAGGGAAGTCAGGGGAGAGGGAGGGTTGTGGGTCTTTGAGGGGCTGGTGGGAGGGCTGGCTTGGTGAGCAGGACAGCAGTGGACCCTCAGTGGGTAGAGAGGGGGTCTGCAAGCCCTTGAAAGATAAGCGGAGAGTGAGGGGCAGCGGGGAGCTTTGAGTAGGGGGAGATGGAGAGCACAAGGGAGGATCCGGGATAAATGGATAGGAGTTTGACTTCACTGCCAAGTGGTCATCTAGGGAAATTGAAAGAAGAAAATCTGAATGTAATTTTATCATCATTAATTATGACAAAAAAGTCAAAGTTTATGTAATGGTCTACAATCTTTATTTATAAGATAGCTTAATTATAATCAACATTGTAGGACACTTAAAAACAGCTAACAAAAGTCAGTTGTAAGATGTAGATGGTGTTATTAGACGGCTACTTGATGTCTAGGAAATGACAGAGTTCAGGGATCGAGGAGGTGACTTTTAACATCTGGGTTTAATTTCAACCAGCTTATCATCCACCACTGCTTTCTTTTCCTCTTTGTCCTGTCTACCCTCATCAACTGCAGTCCCCCCACCACCGTGACCACACACACACACACACACACACACACACACACACACATCATGCATGCAGGCACACATGCTTCCACACACACATATGCAGAGATTCCACTGGTCTGCAAGAATACACTGCGCACCCGTAGAGGAGCCTACCTTGTTTCCAGGGCAACACGCACAAGACAATGGAGTTTACCTCACCACCCCCCACCCACCCCCCCAATAAAAAAGAAGCCACAGTCACACACCAGGACACTCTTCCATCCCTACTTCTTTCTCTTCTTTCTTCCTCCATTCAATCTTTCTTTTATCTCCTTAAGAGCCCTTCCCCCAGTAACCCAATGGGGTGCTAGGGGTCAGGTCCTGGTTGGGTACTGGACACTGTACTGGGTGTCTGATTGGCTGGCAGACTTGACCTTAAACACTGGGGTCGCATTCCTGATACGGTTTAGGGGCAGGCAGAGGAAGAGAGGTGGCGTGCAAAGAAAACAAACAGCACGGCAGACAGACATGATGACTCACAGACCATCAACAAGCTAACATAGCCCAGAAAAGTAATGGACAGAGGTGAACACGCACACACACACACAGCAAACCTGTCAATGTGCACAAAAAAGCTGACACTTCGTATGCAAAGTGTTACTCATGCACACGCAGACACATACAGTACTTATTGCTGTTTGCTTGAAAGCTACAATTTTGTGACACAATGTGGCCCCTATTCCTGTAACTGGAGTGGACAGACAGAAACAAATAGACACACAAGTGCACACACACACACACACACACACACACACACTTCTTCATGGGTATGTTCATGCTCCAGTGCCCAGCAACAAAGCTCAAAGGGGGACAATGGGGTCTAATGCTATTGCAGTTACAACACCTTATACAGTGCCTCACAAAGTTTCCTTTTCCTTGACCTTCTTGTGGTTAATCTTTACCAAATCCGTATCTTGGCTTTAGAACACATTTCCAAATTCACTGTACATTGTTTTTTCACAAATATTTCTCTGGATTTCTGTCCCCTTATTCTGGGTGGTCTGTGTCTTTGAACCTTGGAGTGAGGGGGAGTGAAGACACTTTGATTTTACAGGGCAGAGAAAGCAACTAATCACTGCAACCACAAAGAGGGCCAATAATTTTACCATGCCCTCTTTCTCTTCGAGTGAAAATATAATATGCAACAAAACATACATTTTAAATTCAAATTAAACTGATTGAACCGCTGACCAATTCTGACAAGACACCATTTACAAATGATTATTTCAATTAAATGATTACCTCATATTCAACAAAATTAAAAACAAGTCATAAGCCTATAGTAGCCTATAATAATATTTCAGTTCAAAATCCAAAACTGTTATTTCCCATATGATGTTGGACAATTCATGCTAGATCAAAATTTACAATACAGTACAAAATGTATAATGATACAGTATGAGATATATAATCAAATCAGATATATCAGGCTACTACTATTTATTCATTATCTGCATGTTGAGGAAAAATGACTTCATTAGTGACTTTTAAAAGTCCCATCCAATCTTAATCTCATGATGCTGAATAACCATTAATCTTTTGACATGTAGTCTATTTCTCACCATGCTCAAGTATCCGACAGGCACCGAGGGTCAAGCTCATAAGCTGCTGGGGTCGTTTCTGTTTCCGACGGGACATGCTTCTGCAGGACGGGACCGACGCAGGGGCGCACTGACCAACACACAACTTTTATTCTGTCTCCCTGCACACTGAAAAAAGTAAGTGTCTAAATTACTTAAATGGAAAAAAAATGAAGACAAACTAAAGAAGCCTATAATTTCCAAAAATATTACATTGGGTGCTCCGGGTTGATTAGTCATAATGAAGCGGGTCCACGTTGGTGGCATTGTGGTGCAGAAAAAGAAAAACAGCACTAAAGTGCCAAAGAGGCATGTGTGACAGTTTCTCTCAACAAGTCTCCCTTTTCTCAAAACTCACCGTTGGCCCTCCTTCTCTTCTCTTCACACACACACACACACACACACACACACACACACACACACACACACACACACACACACACACACACACACACACACACACACACACACACACACACACACACACACACAGCTCACTTGTTCATCCACTACTTTGCATTCAAATGGCGAGTGAACACCCCTTCTTTTGAGCCAAGAGTCCACTGCCTCTCTTTAGTAAACCCTCATACATTGACGCTCAAGTTCATCACATAAATGGCCCTTGTTGCTTGTGCTTGCGATTAGTGATATGAAAAACTCAGAATACCTTTTATATCTGCCTGTACGTAACAGGGTTAAACAGTGCGTGCAGGTGCGGGCGCAAAAGCCAACCCAGCTAAATTAATTCTGGTTAATTTTTCTGACATTTCACCAAAGCTTATAGTATGTCACAGGCCACCTTGTCGCACATGAACACTACTCAAGGTGTGTGTATATGTTATTGGGATTGCATGACGCTCCCGCCGCCCCAACACACGCAGGCTCCTGTGTGTGAGCTCAGTCAACAACGCGGCTGAAATGAGGAGGAATTTGCAACAATGGCGTTGAGGGAGCACAGCTGAGTGAACATCACCCTCTCAGAGCCTCTCCAACACATAAGGCCACTGACTGGAGGCACAATGCTCCCTTTTCACCCTCATCCCGACTGCTTACCACGTGGAGAGAGGTAGGCTAGTGAAAGAAAGATACTGCCGGAGTGAGAAGGAAAAATCATTTTTCACCCGGGCCCTGTGACACCCCCCCCCCCCCCAACACCCCCCTCACCTCCCCTCTGTCTCTCCGAGGCTTGGACAGAATAATAAAATACATCCGAGGTTTGATATAAAGTCAGAATGTTATAGTACAGAATCCAATCAGTTAATGACTGATGTGAGTCTGAATTATTTAAAACATGTCTTCTTTTGTTGGACAGTGGAAGTCTTATTCATTCAACACCGTAACAGACAGTTTAATACCGGACTTATGTCCTTTATATAGAGGGCCTGTGGGCACTTTTGTCTATGCAAACCAAGCAGTGATTTCCGAACAATAACAATGATCGATAAGAAAATCATTAGGCTATAAACATGTGCGTCACTGCCTAATCGATAATGTTTTGTCAAAGAAAAATAAGTGTTAACTATAATAGTTATCAAACAGTCAAAACAGAGAATATCGTTGCTTTTTTAAAACCAGAAGTCTATTGTGCCAACAACGCATTCCTATTTTTTCGTGCCATCTTGCCAACATGATCGCGTATATACGACGGTCGGACGTTTCTCAGAAATGTTTGGAAACAAGCGCAAAATACGGCGGTGAGATGCGCGTCCCCGCTACTGTACGGCGACCTGTTGCACGCCACGCGCGCTCCCACATCATAACAAGTTATGATTCATAAAATATTATGACTTCTGCAAAAAATACAGTCCCGGATGTGCATTTCCCCCACAGGCCGCTCGTCGCCGACACAACCCCTTTAATAATAACACAAAAACAACTTACCATGTTTGAAACGATGATTTTTGGCAGCGATATTGTGTAATGACAAGGGGGAAAAAAGCACCGGAGCTTATGTTGGGTAAGATCGGCTCCGTCTCTCAGCCGGGACACTGGCGCAGCATTTCCCTATTCACTCCCAGGGATGCGCAGTCGGACAGCCGCATTTTTTTCAATTATTTATCTCCGCTACAAATCGCGTTTTTTTCTCTTATGACAAAAGGGTTATTATGCCTGAATGTATTTACTCATAGTCCACCGGCAGGAGGAAAAGCAGGGGCGGTGCAGACAGCTGTAGTACTCGCTACAGGGGGAGGATTATTTTTCTTGGCCGTGCGTGCTCTTCCTCCTCTCTTTGTATGTGTCGGGGCCTGCTCCTGTCCGGCCTGTCTGCGCTCTCTGCGGTACTGTCTGTCTGTCTGTCTGTCTGTTCGTCTGTCTGGTTAGCTGGGGAGCTGTCTGTCTCCCTGTCTCTTATAATTAATGGCCCTCGCAGCCAGACGGTCCTCTGGGAAACAGGTTACCTCCACATTGGCTCTCAGTGTGCAGCTCACATAGGAGCGCAGGCCCGGGCACACACACTTCAAAAGCAGGGCTGAATCAGTGACGGTGATATAAGATTGGCACAGGTGTGGATGATTGTGGTTCCCCCCTTTGTCATAAAAAATCATATTTTTCATATTTTAATTAAAAATAGGTAATTTTGTCTGAGTGATAACATTTTTGTTGTAAAAGTTAGATTATTGGCACTGTTACTTGTTATCCAGTATATCTGATGGGTTGTCATTACACTGTTTAATGGTGTATTAAGGGTCTTTGACTCACAGTGAACAGGAAGCACATAGAGGTGCTCATAAATAATCTAAAAGCCAAAATTGTCACCCAATGCAAACAAGGACAAAGACAAGCACTTGGACCACTTCACCACCTTATTTTGGTCATTTAGAGCTTAAAAAAAATCTGTAGTAACAAATCCATCAATCCAAATAAAATCCAATAATAACCTAGTCCTACATGGCATTTCTTAACATGTGTGGATTGTTGACTGGTGATCAAGTTGGCTCTTACAGTATCAACATGGTTATAGCAGAAATGATCTTCCTTCAATGACCTTAAAGCACACATTGTATCATTCATTACCTCACTCCGTTGCTGATGAACTGCCATCTGTTGCTGATAAGCGACAAACTATGATGTATAGGAATGTATACAGATGATATATTTAAACAAGAGAATTCACCTCTTGACCGCAGTACTGCTGATTTATGTAGGGCTCTGCTAAAACACCATTATGTCCCAGCTTCAGATTGTGACAGTATTTTGAGCAGGGTGTGTAGAAGGTCAACAGTGGCTTAAAGCGTAACAGTCGCAGCACAACACTGAATTAGTCAGCTAATGATGGTGCTGTGGCCGGACAGACTGTGTGGTTAGTGGTTACTGAACAAGATGTTCTGTTCTGTTATTTACCAGAACCACAAACATCATGAATTATGAAGAATTTAATTTGATGGCTCAGTATGATATCAGTTTTGGAATCAGGAGAGTACAGGTTCAGGCAGAAAAAAACAGCAACGACCTCAATTTCATGTTCAGACTTTGGTCTGAAGTGTGTGGTAGTGTTCAGGTACCATTTTGCTTATGTGTTGTTTAGTTGCTTGAGCAATTTCTCTGATTGACACTAGTTTTTTTTAATCACCATTATATAGATTAAGTATTGTGTTATCAATTCACAACCATGTCCCCTGGTAGCCAACACTGTAGCTGACAGGTGCTGTGGTTTATGTCTTACAATAATTATGCCACTAGGTGTCTCTCAGAGACAAAGAATTACAGGCACATTGCAACAAGGTTGAGCCCTATGACATAATTTTAATGATAACACCCAGTGTAGATAATGCACATATTTGTGAAACAAACTGTGAAAGTATTACAGAAACATTTAACAGGAAATACATTTATATTGTATTTTACAGATAATGTCCCTCTATAAAGAGAGTGCAATGTGTGCACACACATATATATATATATATATGTGTGTGTGTGTGTGTGTGTGTGTGTGTGTGTGTTCTAACAGGAAATATATATATTCAGCTTTAACTTTATATTATCTCACTTAACTTAACTTAACCTGTGTTTGGGAGGGGGGGGGCTAAGAATGGACCAATCTAGTTTGTGATGTAATTCAGAAATTCAGAAGCAGTTAGTGGTAGCATGTGAGAAACAAATAATTTAAAGCCTTCAAGCTATAAAGCTGTCTCGCTCTGGAAATGGTTTGTTATCCTTTCCTGAGGCTCTTTAAGCTTCATCAGTAGTGTTCTGCAGCAGGAAAATGCTTCCACTGTGTCCTTTATGTCCCTCCTCATGAAAATGTAGATGAAAGAGTCTATCAAAGGGCTAATGTAGACCAGAGCACTAGTCAGAACACCAGACCAATCCTTGACCGGATCCTCTGCATCTGTGGCACTGTCACCTTTGAGAGAGTAGTAAAAGTTCCTGAAACTGAAGGGGAAGAACAAAATTACATATATCCCCAATACCAGACTCAGAACCCCCAGAACCCTCCTCCGTTTTTTCTTTTCACATCTCATGGCTATACTCCTGTTGAGGGCTTTCCTTGTGGCTGCGTAGAGACCCACAAGAAATGGAGCAGGTACGAGGCAGATGATGGAGAATAACAACAAGGACAACCTGGTGTCGGTCAAGAAGACATAATCCAGAGAGCTGTAGGTCAGTGAGAGGGTCCACATGGAAACTGAGATCAAGATGGAAAACTTTGCATTGTTCTTTGTGTGGTACCACACTGGGAAGGCCACCATTAAATACCTCTCTGCAGAAATCAGCAGCATGAAACCCAAACTGGAGGTCAGGCCCAAGCGGACGAGCAGTCGGGCAATACAGCGGGCTTTGATGAAGGGCTGGAAGGTGGCATCAAAAAACCTACTTATGAGAAAGACAATTGTGATCCCGATCTGAATGAGGTCTGACAGGAGCAAGTTTATGGCGAAGATCGGAGCTGATGCTTCCTTTTTGAGTAGACACAGGAGAGCGTAGCAGGCAAGGCAGACTTCAGGTAGTCCTACAAGGAATATCACCCAGTCCACCACAATGCCCATGGTGTTTGTGTAGTAGAAAGAGTCTTTACAAAAGAGAAGTGAAGTATTTTCAGGTATCCCAGTCATCCGGCTGTTGTTGGCCATCTGTAGAGTATTGACCTTGATGCCTTCAGCTGTGCAGTAATGGTGTAGTTTTTGCTGTTCTCTTTTATCGGTGTCTACTCATGGTGAGCAAGCATAACTGGCTTCAGCAGAGAGCTTATCAGATATCCACACAGTCACGTTCTCAGGACATCCTGACATAAAAAAAAAACATGTTAACTAATAATCTGTCGAGACAAAATCCACAGCCTCATGTCATGTCACAGAATAAAAACAACTAAATAAAAACATTATATTATTTTGTTACATCCATAAGATTATGCTTCCAAGTTAAATATTGGTATCTATTTCCTTTTTACCACCAGGTATAAACTGACATTGCAAACTTAGAAACCACCAAGACAATTCTCATCAATTATTTCACCCAAGCTTTACACTCTCACCTTTACTTCTGTGTTTTCTTGCATTATTCCCAAATCTATTTCCTGTTAGAGCAGTGTAGTTATTCGCTGTCATTCAGTCATGCAGTCAGAAGTTTTTAGTAACCTTTGATCCACCTATTATATGGAAGAGGAATTATGCAAACCAGGAGTATCTTTCTAGAAGAGAGATATTGCAGTATGTATGTGTTGGGGAAGGCACGTCTCTGTTTTATGTGATAAATAAGCAGTGGAAATATGAGACCTATCACAATGTGATAATATACAAAATAAGGCTAAACAGATAAGCAGGTGATGGAGGCAGAAGAAGCAGCAGTTTAAATTGTAATCACATGTATTCATATGTCAATTGTAAAACCTATACCAGGTTTCCCTTGTTATTCTCCATCATCTGCCTCCTACCTGCTCCATTTTTTGTGGGTCTCTTCACAGCCATGTGGAAAGCCCTCAACAGGAGTATAGCCATGAGATGTGAAAAGAAAAACAACAACAAGGGTTCTGAGTCTGGTAAAGGAAAACTTTTTTTTTTCAATTTGATTTGCCCTAAGGTTAAACGTACACACAGACAGTATATACAATATACACCTGAACAGTTAATGTAACCACATACAGTACATGCTTCCACACACACACCATACAGCACAATACATTAAAGCAATAAATGCCAAACTGTAGCTTTACAGTAGCACAAGTAGAGAAGAGTCAGAAAGTCAGTGATCTCAGACTCAGTAATGCCTTTTACACAACAGTATCTATCTAAAGACTGCTAACATTAGCCACAGTTAGCTACTGGTCATTCCAGACTAAATAAGGCTGTAGCAGCAAAACTCCTGACTACTGAATTTATTACTTATGAATTCAACTTTTCATTTGCAAGAGGACAAATCTGTTGTATACTGTGTGTTATGTATTTATTTTTTCAAACATTATATGGTCTCACATTAAAACATGTATAATAAGGTAGATTACAACATATTGTTATAATACAAGTAGCAAGTCAACTAGATAACATAATATAGTTGTTGTTAGGAATGTGGTCAGGTCTTTCCCAGGAAATCTAGAAATTAACCTCAGATTACACTTAAATTTATTTCTTTGTCGTATTAGCTAAAACATGTTTTTTCCACAAGTAGCTTTTTGTACCATTACATTAGTACATATTTAAAAAGAAAGTGATGTAAATTTCCATTACCATCCATTCAGTTTAGCTTAGCATAAAGACTGGAAGCAGAGGGAAACAGCTAGCCTGGCTCTGTCCCACATTCCAGCATCTCTAAAGCTCAATAATTAACACATTTTATCTTGTTTGTTTAATCCGTATGAATACCAAACTGTAAAAATGACTAGTTGTGGTTTTACAGGGAGTTATGGACAGAATTATTTCTTGGTTGGGTGTATTTTTGTTAGCTTTGGATAGAACCGGGCTAGCTTTTTACCCCTGGTTATGGTATTTATGCTAAGCTAAGATAACTATTTTTCTGATTCCAACCTACTTACTGTGCAAACATATGAGGGGTATCAATACGCTTATTTCCCAAAATATAAAACTATTCCTCTAAAATAGAAGATAAAATAAAAAAACTGTCTGGTCTATAAAAAAGTCTTCCTTAATTACTGTTATTTGTGCTAAGACACTTTAATTTTTAGATTCATAACTTAAAATCAAATAAACTTCACAGTATAAAACAATACCATCCAACAACACCACAAACTTGATTCCACTAAATGACCATAAAGTTAATTTCACCAAAAACTGAACATTATAATCTTCATGAATGTACTGCAAGACTGTTGTATTACACTACAATAGTCTTAGCTAAACTTACCTTATAAACCAACAACTGAGTGTATAAAAAATGTAGTTTAACAATATTTAATATCAGTGCCAAAATAATGTCATAGTCTAACTTGAATAAAAAGTATCCAATGCTACAGTAGATATAGGCGTATATGCTGCAATATACTGTACATTCCTTTATTAATTTATATTCAACTGCTGATACTACCGGTAGCTCCATGATGACTCAAGTTGAGAATGATACTCAGACTACTCTCCCACGCTGCTGCTCTCTCAGCCCTGTAGAGACTTCCTGTGCTCTTCATCTGACACTAGTAGAATGTAAAGACGCACACGCACACACACACACACACACACAAAATATTACATCTAGCGTGTTTTTAAAATTAATAACCTAAAAGACTTGTCATATAAGACCAAGTAACACAACAATTATTTATCCCATTTCAAGATTCTAGCCTCAGTCCCAGCTTTCCCTAAAACATGTCTTCCTGGTGCACAGAAGCTCAGAGCTGAAGACATTAAAGTACTGAATATACTGTTTGATTGACAAGTGATGCCTGGTAGTATAGTAGGCTACAACAGGCTTTCATCCATGCTAGTGGCTCTTTAAGGCTGTACTTAGTCATAGCGATGCTTTGAGCTAAATGCATGCTAACAACAATAATGCTAAGCATGTATAATGTTTACCATGTTCACCAGCTTAGTCTAGCATGTTAGCAAAAGTCAAGGCAGGAATGTCTGTAAAACATTTTGTGCCAATTCATCTATTAGATGCTGGGATACCTCACAAGATGAGTTAAGACCTGCTGGTGACACTAGAGGAAAAGTCAGGGAATCACCAAAGTTATTAGGATTCATGTCTGTACAAACATTCATGGCAATCCATCCAAATAGTTGTTGAGATATTTAAATCTGGACCAAAGTGGTAGAGCAATGCTGCAAACTAAGAAACAAACAGAAACCAAGATTTTTTAACTCACCACTTTAAGTCAGCACACTTTACGAAGAAATGAAATACTCACTATATGAAGGTTCAGACATGCTGTTGGCCTTCTCTTTCCTGACTAGAATCCTCCTAATGCTTATCACAAGGTCTTCCTCTCTCCCTTTGCAAAAATCCTCAAACATCTCCATGAGAGACTCCCCAGGTGGTGACATGGTCTCCACCGCAGTTTCCTCTTCCTCCCAGTTGTCTGTCTCACTTGCGTTAAGAGGACACTGTTCTCCGCCACCATCCACTTAATCTTTTCCAGAAGTCTTGTGACTTGAGCCGGTTCATCTGCCTTTATGGTGAACTTTGACCAGCCTGGAGTGTCTACCAATCGGACAGTCCATCGACCCACCTGGCTTTGTCTCCCCACACTGTGGTGGGTTCTTTTCCTTTCTCCCAGCAGGACGCACAGTCTCCCACCCAGGCTTTCCTAGACAGGAACCAGCCAGTCAGTAGAAGCCTGATTTCTGCTATGCAATAGGCCTACACCTCATCTGAAAGTGGGATAAACAGAAAAAATAGCAACTGACTATTTTTACTGTCAAAAGATAAATACATGTGGTTTATCAAATCACTTAAATGATCAAACACTCACTGTGTAGTTAAGATTACTCAGCATTTTCCACCTCAGTACTTTCACTTTTCATTTCTCTTTGGGTTTGCCAAAAATGAAAAACAATTACCTTGAGGAAACTTTTAATATGTGATTCAACCTTGCTTGTTTTAGAGAAATGCCAGTGTTTGCACTACACCCTTATTGACTGTGTAGGTATATTACTTTGATGCTTCGTGCACCTATTTTTTTTATCTTTCTGATCTGAAAAACTGTCAAAGGAAAAGTACAAGCTCCTCACTCTGGTATTCACATGGACAGTTGAAATAAACAAAATAGCCATATATGAACCGCAAACCTGTGTTGAAGTGCTAATGATTCATATACAGTATATTTCCCCAAAATAGGGCTGGGTATCGTTTAAAAATTTACGATACCAGTACCAATGCCAGTACCCTTAAAATGATACAGATACCAATAGAGTACTTCTTTTGATACCTTTTTTTCTACTTCATTTGATACCCATAACGTGAATGGAAGCATTCAGTTGTGTAAAATGGCACCACTCCTCCCCATCCAAATGATATTTACATGAATACATTTTGAAAGTGTTCAAATTATTGAAACTGTACAAACACTGTACACTGAAGTTTTATCACCACAGACTGTATAGGTTGTAGCTGCTGTGGTAGTGGGCCAATCACATGTCACATTAAATCAAAGAACACTTGCAGTGATTAGCTGCAAGCAAGATCATACAAATAGTCAGTTTTTTCTAGATCTGGGTACAAAAAAGATCAAATGCAGGTATTCTTTGACTGGAGAAGTTTCGATACTACTTGGTACTAGGTTATTTTGGTTGATACCTTAAAGGTATTGAGTACCCAGCCCTACCCCAAAATAAAAGAAACTCAGACAAAAATCACATTCCTTGTTTTGTTGTACATGTGTTTCCAGCTGTAACATTTGATGGCATATGATGAAGGAAAAGTACAAAGGGGAAATACTGGTTTCTCAGGTATGTGAAACCTTGTTTTGAACCTGTAAGTGAAATGGAAATTTACAATCAGTTAGAAAAGCTTTTTTCCCAACACACAGTCTGAAATCCCCTCATCTTGCAGTAATATATGTTAAGTAGGACCACTGCCATACATTTCCATATATGGAAGGATGAACTAATGAGAAGAAGTTTAACTTAACAACATATAAATGTATGTTTCAGCCTTTTGCTCTAATAGAGCTGATGTTAGTATTCAGCAGAAGTACATAAGACAAGCTCTCTGAGAACAATTGTTAATCTTTAAACTGTGACTTTATTGGAAACCAATTTACTTCAAAGTTACCTAATAAGTTTCCGTGCACCCCCTCCCATCTCAGGGTCATGTGACCTCTCTGAGTCTAGTTACATTACTGAAGCAGACACTGTGAATCTGTTGGGATTAGCCTCCACAGTCAACATACTGACCGCACACAACACATGCCCTCATTGATGGCCACCGCTTGCAAACACCAGCAGATCAGCGGGTAAGGACTCCCACTTTTCTTCTATACCTTTTTCATTTACTTATTATGCTATTAAAATTCAGTTGACATGAACATATATGAGTTGGTGCTTAAACAGAGCACATGTACAGTTAATCAGGCCAGTAAACTTTCAAGGATGATCTCCTGATCCCTCCACTGCAACAGCTTGGGACTGAGTCGAGTTAAAACCCATCGAGGGTCAGTGTTACAACCTTTACTTACTGAGATAACCAGAAAGGCATCATTTTCTTTGATTATTGATCTACTGTAAACTATTGTTTACGCTGTGAATTCATTAGTAAGTATTTGACGGTGATCCTCTAAATTGTGTCTACAGGGAAATAAAGTTCAGTTTGACTAATTCAACTCCGTGGTCATTTTTAGGCAGTGGTTCGTGGTGTTGGTGTATTGCCTTACTTTAGATTATGAGCCGTCATTTTGTCCTCCCACTGGGAATTTTCTCAGTAGTAGCGGTTAGTACAATGTTAAGAATTCTATTCATAGAGCACAGTAGGCAAAAGCCCAGTAGAGGATTAGTGGTCTATAAGTACACAGTTGGAGTGCGACAAGGACTTCCCACTTGCCACCAGCTCAATACTTGTTGTGTCTTATTACCCTTCTGGGCATTAGTGCGTCTTACATGTAACAGCAGCACGTAACTTGTGCAAATATTGTCTTTGTGGTTACATTTTTGGTTTACAGTTTTGTATGTGAATGTAATTTAATCAATGTGCTTTTGATTTCTCTCTTCTGTATGAATCCTCTGTTTGAATTGTTGTGTAGTTAAGTAGCCTTGTGTGACACACATCAGGGACCCTTTGTCCCCTCACTATGGCGTCCCTGGAGGAAGAGCTGACCTGCTCTGTTTGTAGAGATAGCTTCAGCCAAGCACCCCCCCTGCCCTGCGGTCACAGCTTCTGCCCTGCCTGCATCCGCGAGGCCTGGAGCAGCCCAGGTGAGGGCATAGGTCACTTTACCTGTCCCCAGTGCCAGGAGGAACATGGCGAAGTGCTGTGTGACTGCTGCCCTCCTGATGCAGATGAAGCGCCGGCCTCCTTGGCTGTCAAGACCTGCCTGAAGTGTGAAGTGTCGTTGTGTGCCGAACACCTCCGGCCCCATCTGGAGAGACCGGCCTTTAGCACCCACTTGCTGGTGGATCCACTGGGGGATCTTTCTCAGCGAAGGTGCCCAACACACACAGAGATATTCCGCTACTACTGTGCCGATGAGAGGGCGTATTTGTGCGGCGACTGTCTGCTGGAGGGAGCCCATCTTCAGCACAAAGTAAAGGCGCTGAGACAGGTGGAAGAGGATCTAAAGGTTAGCTGAAAGAATATACAGTATATATACAGTGTGTTTTTGTGTTTGTTTGAGCTTCAGTGTGGGGTTGCTCAAATATGTGTGTTTTCTCAGGTCATTCTGCAGACGCTGCTCCAAAAAGCAGAGGAGAAGCTGAAAGATGGAGAGCGAATCCTCAAAGAGCATGAGAATTTTGATTCCGCCATGGCTGTGAGTGAAAATATTTAAACTGTGCAGATGAAATGCAACATAATCACTCTCAGTAGAAATTGGTCTTTATACATCTTCTGCGCAAGTTATGATCTACAAGGACTCAAAAATATAAATCTTTAGCAAGTACAACCCACAGATTGACATTCCTCTACTAATAATTTTATTCAGATTGATCAAATGGTTTGATTATGTCTTACTACACTGATCACCAATCACCAACTCCTGGTTGCAGGACTCTCTGAAGGAGGACAACACCCAGGTGGAGCGCCTAGGCTCAGACCTGCAGGTCCAGGTGAAGAATCTGGTGGTAGCCCTGAGGGAGATCACTAAGAGGGAGAGACAGCAGGTCATTGAGCGTGTGCATGAGGACTGCTTGAAGGTGAGGGAAGACTTGAGCCAGACGCTGAGCATCCAGCACTACCTGGCCTCACTGCTGGAAGAGACAGACCCCTTCTTGCTCATCTGGGTAAGACTGTGCTGAAGAGAGAATCTGCTGAAAATTACCAGTGTCAGATTTGTTGAGCTAGGTCACATGGATGAATACAATGAATGTATACAATGTATACAATGGATGGATTACCATGAAATTTGGTACAGAATTTCATGATCCCCAGACAATCCTAATGACTTTGGAGCTCCCTGAATGTTTCCTATAGTGCCACCATCAGGTCAAAAATTTAATTTGCCCAAGACATTGCTTCATACCTGCAAAAGTGACATTCCCCTCAGTCATAGCAGTACTTTGTGTTGTTGATTAGCATGCTAACACACCAAATTAAGCTGGTGAACATGGAAAAGCTAGCTATAGCATTTAGCTCAAAGCACCTCTGCTTTAAGCTGCCAGCATGCTTTATCAGAACTGCTTGTCAGGCTTCGCTAATCCCCTCTCCTGACACATATCCAACATCAGAATTGGTGGAGGGCTGTGTCCAATTCAATTTTTGTAACTTTCCAAAACTGACAGTGACATTTATCACCCAATTGGCCAGCTGTGTCTGGGTGAGAAAGGAGCCAGGGTTTGAACTTCTCTCTCTTTTTCTCTTTTGTCCTTGTTACACAACAATTTCTGTCACTTTTTGTGTGAAAAAATGTGTGCAACACTACAAATGCCTTCCAGGAGAGACTGTCTGAAACTGCCATTATCCCAGTCTTGACAAAATATCATCTCCCCCCTCTTAATGATGGTCAGCTTTTGTCTGCCTTCCAGTGTGGCCATTTGGAACAGCTGTAAACACATTTGATCTCAGGCGTGGGCGGACAATACGTAGTACAAACCAGATCTTTTGTAGCATAACCTGGCTGTATAAGTACAGTCTCTTGTAGCTGCTAGCATTGCTTGTTTGATAAAGTTTGGTTTGGTAAATCCTAAATAGACATAACTCATTGGTATTTCCTTTGTTGTCCTATGTGGCACATCTCAACTCATCTGGCAGATAATGAACTTTAAGAATTTAAAGTTTTTCACATTGCTGTCAAAAGGGGGACTTTTTCTGTGACGTTAAATGTTAACGAGTTTAAAAACCGAGAGTGATCAGATTTGATTGACAGTGGCAAACAACCACAAGCAAAACAACTCACTGTTGTCAGATTCTCATTCAAAAATGAACGTGACAGCACCTTTTTCCAGCTGAGCCCCGCCCACTTCAAACCAGTGAGAAAAGCACAGACAAAAACACAAATACAGAAATTTCTCAAGTATAATAACCAAACCTGTTCTAACTTTGGCTCAAAATTGTGTGCTAATGCAGGACCACATCACTCATAGTTAGTAGCTGGTTGAGAAAAAAGAAAAAAATGATTTTAGAAATAGCTGTGATAATGTCCTTCATACATTTTTAATCTTTCATGCTGTTCTTGATGTAGGGATGTATAGTTTGCCTTTCACAGATAAATCACTGTTTATATGACTCTCTTATAATCCTCTTTCCTCAGGCCTTTCAATCAGATGATACAAAGTAAGTCCAAAACAAGTCAATGAAACTGTGTGAGGTTGTGTTCTAAGGTGTGCTGATGATGTGAGGGAGTGTTTCTATGTATGTGGGATGAATGTGTTTTTTTCCCCCCTCATTTAAATTAGATCAGTTTCCTATGTGTTGTGTTCTTGTATTGTAGGTTACTAGCAGACCTGAATAGCCCACTTTTCACGCCTGAGCCCATCAGTCTGGACAGGAAGCACATCTTGGAGGACATAGAAAGCAAGTATCGAGAGTTCATCACCGCCACCCTCCGCTGTCTCAGTGACCTCAAGAGGGAGCTCTGTGAGTGGCAAATAGGTGCTACATGCCCACACTATTTATTTTACCCTCTTAACATCATCTTTCAAATTTGATTTGATCTCACATAATTTAACATCTTCTGAATTCGTGTGGCAAAGAGTGGTCTTCTATGTGTAATAACTAGCACTGTGTACATGGTTGCATTTCATCAATACGTGGGTGTAAACTGGAAATATTTCTCAAGTTATAAAAAGCAAATAAAGCTGTTGTTATTTTTACAAGAGCAGCATCCTGCTGTAGGCTCTGCTTTTCCCCCAATAGTCACTTTAACAGACAGAATTTGCCACAAGTAAACATTTTTTAAAAATTTTCTCCTCATACAGTAACCAGTCCTTTGACTTTGGACACTAACACGGCCCATCCTCTTCTGAGCATCTCTGATGACCTGCGCTCAGTCATGCGGGTTAAAAACCGCCTGCCCTGCGCTGCTCACCCCGAACGTTTCGACCACTGGCCACAGGTCCTCACAGCCCAGACCTTCTCATCTGGGACTCACTACTGGGAGATACAGGCTGAGGGATTCTGGGATATTGGTGTCTGCTACAGAAATATTGGGCGGAAGGGGAAAGAGGGCAACGCCTTTGGGAACAACAAGGTATGTGTGCCTCCTACATGGTTTAGCAAGTGTTATAAGTGATTTTTCTTTTTGACTCTTATACTGCTCAAAAATAGTTCCCTTTAGCTGTTTTTTTGCCCTAAAGCAAACTATTTTCCCAACAAATTCCATGTTCCACGCAGCACAGACGCAGCCAAAACTTTCAGAGATTTTTGTTTCAAAATTGACATGGCACTGATATACTTGATATATACTGATATCTACTACTTGAATAGCTACATGTATGGTGTCTTTAAATATGAACTGCCAAGGGTTTCAACCAAAAAGAAAACATGTTCCTTGATTAAAATGCTTCTGTTAAATCTCCAGATGTCCTGGAGTTTGACACAGCAACATGACAGGAAACTGGCTGCCTGGCACAACCGCAGGAAGACCCGCCTCACATCCCAAATGACCGGCAACCGTGTTGCCGTAGCTGTGGACTACGGAGCAGGCACCATCACCTTCTCTGAGGTGGGGCCGTCTAGTAACCTAACCCACCTCCACACTTTCTCGACCACGTTCACTCAGCCGGTGTGCTTGGGCTTTGGACTCTACAAAGCTGAGCTCAACAGCCGCATCTCCATTGTAAAAGTCTGAGGTGAAGTAAAGAAGGACCAAGGAAACAATGTTGATGAATGCAGAGAAAGCCATGCCAACACAAAGTGGTGTTGATTTATTTCCCACCTCTGGAACCACACAAACTTGCGCTGGAAATTTTGTCATGAGCTTCTCTGATGTTTCTCTCCTGTCAGCTCTCAGGCTGAGCTCGTCTTCTCCGTCAATAAAGAATCACCTAAAACTGTGATCAGGTGATACTGACATGGAAATTATTTCCAACAGGGAACATTAAGAATAGAGCATTCAATGCATGATTATGGGTGGATCCTGGTGGGACAGCAAATGAAAAAACTTGAGGGAAAAAAAGACTTTTAAATGACTTTTATCTGCTATTAGTTCAACAATTATTCAAACATGTAAATGACTGACCACTAAAGATATTATAGTTATCTAAAAGACAGTTGTGACTGTTAGCAACCTTTGATACCAGGAATAATTTTGTCTGATGCTGTGTTTTTGGATTTGTGAACAAGCCTACCTCAGGCTCACTGAAAGTTAAATTCTGTGAGCACCCAGTTATGTCCAGGTGTGTCTATCCATTCTTCATCAGGCTGGTCTACACAAGAACTTTCTAGAGCAACTGATGCTTATAATCTGTTATTGCATCCATTCATTATCTTATAAAAGAAGTTACCAAGTCACAGAGAGCATTGGCGCTGTAAATGTTTAAATTCACATGAAGGTGCACAAGCAACAAGCCGGAGCATTTGATCCCTTTTAACTTAGCTTGAAGACACACAAGACACTTGTTTGATTAGATTTTAAAGAAAAAAGGAAAACAACTGCCACTCACTCGCCAACTTTGCTCTTTGAAGCGCCTCAGATACCCAATTATCTTCCCATTTTCTTTATGTCACTGTAAAGGTGAGTGGGTGGATGTAACAGAGAGAGTGAGAAAGAAGCAGGCGGAAAGGGGGGGTGGCTGAGAGAGAGAGAGCGAGACACAGAGAGAGAGAGAGAGAGAGAGAGACAGGAAAAGAGAGAGAAAGAGAGAGAGACAGAAAAAAGAGAGAGGGAGAGAGAGACAGAGAGAGAGAGAAAGAGAGATAGAGAGAGAGAAAGAGAGAGAGAGTGTGAGGGAGAGAGAGAGAAAGAGAGAGAGAGAGAGGCAGAGAGATCATAGCATACTCTGGCTTGGTTACGATCTGACTGCTGTGAAATAATGTGATAGAGGAACAAGAGAAAGAGGATTTTTGACCAGATTTTGGCTCTCCAGCTGGGAGGAAACAATTCTTTTCACCTGATATGGAATACAAGATCGTTCAAATGGAAACAGGTGATAACTGATATTTTTATTCATTTGTAATACTAGGATTGTACTGTACACCACAGCAAATAGATAATTTTAGAGTACTTGTTTTAAGGTGTATAATAGATAATTTTGCAATAATGTGAGTCATTTACTCAGCTATAAAACAGCTATATTTGTGTGTGTTGAAATAAGTTTCATTAAAGCTACGAATGAGATGTTTTTACACATGCTGTTCATCTTGATCAAAGACAAATTGCCAAGTATTTAAACATTTACTGGACATTGCATGATTTTTTTTAGAAATTGTTCTAACATTTGATTTCACTTAGTTAAGATAACAGAAAAACTGATAACAGATAGATGAATGCAAAATCCGACATTTCTATGTGCAGCAACTCTACGTGAGTCTGTAAGTGTGAAACAAAAGCACAAGTGAGAGCGTGCTTGTGTGTGTCGTGTAAGGAAATGCATGTTGAGCAGCGTCAGGTGGGAGGGGGGTATGTGTAAAAGACAGATGGCCACTCAGTGGAGTTGTTCCCCCACTCTCTCTCTCTTTCTCACTCCCTTCTGGGTCCCACATCCTTCCCCTGTCAGCTCTCCAAAATCTTACCTCATCTACCCCCCCCCCCAACAGGCCCCCCTCCCCACCACCTCTCCTTGGCATCTTTCACCGTCATCCTCCTCTCCTTCAGTTTAAAGTCTGAGCTCGGACCCTCATTCACATTGCTGTTCCTTATCTTTTCAAACTCCCTCTTCCCATCCCCAGATACTTCTCTTCTGCCTTCTTGTCAGGTTTTTTGCTGAAGAAATCAACTTGAAAAGTCCAAGAGGTCTATTTGTCATTGTCATTCTGGCCCCTTCTGACACAGCAACTGACCAGCACGTAGTACACTGAAAACATTTGGGATTTGTGGCTGGCAAACAAGACATCTTGACAGAAAAACAGAAAGGCAATGACTGACAGCTATGGCCAATGAACACTTTTGAGTATTAAATAGATCTTTGTTCTGAAACCCATCTGCTAGTTTTATCAAGTGCTTGCTGATGTACTTTCAATGGTACAGGTCAAAACTGTATTAGCTGGAAAAGGTTAGAACAGGTTTTCTGGTCTTTCTATTTTAACCCCACTAATCAAGATTTGCTGTAATCAACTCTGAACTCAGAGAGCTGTTTGCACAATTTCTTTTTACCGTAGCATGTTTATTTACACCTCAAGTTGTCCAAAGTGACACTTCTCCAAAGTAGAATTAATCAGAGATACTTGACTAAACATCTTAGCTTCAGTCATGCATCCCGGTTCAGAGCTCCCCATACTGCTGGGTGTGCTCCTGTTGTGGGGACCTCTGGGGTCCAGGGGGCAGAATGACACAGAGCCCATCATCCTTGAGGGGAAATGCTTGGTCGTGTGCGACTCCACGCCTTCATCTGAGCCTGCTGGTAACGCCCTGGGCATGTCCGTCCGGTCAGGCAGCGGCCGGGTGGCCTTCTCCGCCAGCCGCCAGACCAACCATGAGCCCACGGACATGAGTAACCGCACCATGATTATCTACTTCGATAGTGTGAGTATATGACTGCTGATATGTGTCTTTAAATTATGCTATTTTACAGTTTAACAAAAAGCTTATTTTTGAGATGGCAAAAATAGTTCACACCAATATAAAAATATACTGGAGTATCTGCTTGTTCCTGATATTTGTGAAAACTTCATTGATGTTTGAAGACCCCTGCCCTCTGTAATTTCATTTTAGACCTTTAACATGTAGCAATGTCAATTAGTTTTCTCCAGACAACTGGTGCAGAATAATCCCGGTATTTTGTGACTCTTCAGCCAATAAGATGCACATATGATTAGACTGTTCTGACAGTGAGAAAAAATCATATGAGGTAAACACTGAGCTTTGTGAACTATTCAGCTCTCTGGCCGCAAAACCATTGGAACATGATGCATGGGCTTCATTTTCATGGAAATTTGGGGCTTTTGTGGAAATGGAAATGGAAAATATGACTCAAAAGTCTGAAAGTTCACGGGGCTAAAAACACTGTATGGTCTCCAAACGGATTTGCAAGTGACACAGAGGCGAGCAGGTGAAATCTTGTTTTTCACTGGTCTTCCAAAACATTTTTTTTGTTGCTATACCTTTTATACCCTTTACAGTTTCGTGCGTATGTCACATATCATCTTGCCTGTCTCCTTCCTCTCCCTGTCATGCTGTCAATTCAGATCTTGGTGAACGTGGGCAGTCACTTTGACCAAGAGAGCAGCGTCTTCCTGGCGCCAAGAAGAGGGGTGTACAGCTTCAACTTCCATGTTGTAAAGGCCTACAACAGACAAACTATTCAGGTATGACAACTCAGCTATGACAGTTATATTTATGCTTGCAGTGGATCAACACGCACACTCTTATCCCTTTGTTTCCTCTCTTCTAGGTCAGCCTGATGGTGAATGGATGGCCGATGATTTCAGCTTTCGCCGGGGACCAGGACGTGACTAGAGAAGCTGCCACTAATGCCGGCCTGGTGATTATGGAGAAGGGGGACAAGGCCTACCTCAGACTGGAGAGAGGCAACCTGATGGGAGGCTGGAAGTACTCCACCTTCTCTGGGTTCCTGGTCTTCCCCTTGTGAGGAAGGTGGACAGAGAGCAGGTTGAAGTCTTGTAAGGGTGATATGAGGGAGTTAGATGGAGCAGGAGTGAGAATGAGTGTAAGAACAATGAGGAATAAAGTGGTAGGAGGAGAGAAAGGCTTCAATCTGCAACTCTTTATATAGCGCATGAAAGGATGTTTTTGTTGCAAAAATGCAGAGAAGATTGTGCCAATTAAGATATTTCTCGCCTGAGAGGAAAAGAAATGGGAGAAAGAGAGGAAAATATTGAATAAAAATAATTTGTCTGTGGTTTTACTTTGCTCTGGTTCTGTGTAGAAATATATATGTTGGGTTTGTATAGGAGATATTTTAATTGTGACAAAATTATAAAGTAGCCATGTGCAATGTGGGCTTTTGTGCAAAGACTATGTGAAAACCTCTATTTTTTTTCTTTATTTCATAATGTTTGAAACACTGCGGTGCTCCACATGGCATCATGTCTAGCTTACAAACTTGCCAAACTTGCCCTTTATTCTGCTGTGTCTTATGACTGATGCTCCTCTATATGCCTGTTCGTTTCCTGCAACCAAATGTTTATTTACACAGAAATTTCTATTGAGGACAAAATATTAAAATAAAACCATCTAAAGTTCGTTCAGTATTTCTTTTTTAATTGGTTTCCACAAATATCTTAATAGAGAAATGTTTTATGAATCAGTACCTCATCTGTAAACAAATTACTTTTTTTGGCTCTATGCAACTTGGAAATAATTGACTTTATACTGTAATATGCTAGGGGTGTGACAGTTTAATGTGCTCATGCAAAACAGTATTTTGCCTCCCTCTCATGGTACTCTACCCAGTGCCACGGCAGCTGTTTGTAAATATAGCTCTCACCAGCAGAGTTGGCGTTGGCATGGACCAGGCAGACCAGCATGGGGCAGGGTGTAAGTGTGGTGAATAGTGGATACTCTTTGTAGGGCCGCAGACAGATGGAGGCTCTGGCGAGCAGGCAGGCTCATCTCCGCAGGGCTGCCATGGATAAAGTGTGGTGCGCTGTCACATGTAGTCACTTACGCTTCCCTGGTTCATGACCACCATTTCTCTCTCGCCCTCCCTCTTTCTCTCATATACACTCCCACATAATCAGAATCATACCTTTATGATTTTAGGACAGGCATTTAAGTATTCCCTGAAAATGGAGAACCAAGACATTAATTGTGGCGGTATGGTACATATTCCTAAATTAATTTGTGTTTTATCAGATTACCACACAGCACTGACTGAGGCCATACACAATGCACAAAGAGTGGAAGGAATGAGGGGGTTAACAGGGGTCTCTGTAGGAAGGTAATCTGTCTGACCATGTTTAAAATTTAAAAAATTGAAATCTAACAAATAAAACATTTATTTCCCATGAATAAAACAGCCAAAACAACTAATAATCAAGTTTTTCTGTTTGGGATCACTAGAGGGCACCAAATCACGCACAAGTGAATCACTCGTGTAAGCACACCAATAATAATCACATTGGTACCCAGAGGAAGCTGGTAATTAGAATCTAAAAATACTGTATTAAACAACTAAAATCCGTCAATGTGATCGCAGTAGGAGGATGTACATTTCTATAATGTAATAGAGCAATATCACAAGAGGTCTCCATTCATTTTTATGTCAATGTGGGCTGATTGTTGAGCTGCAGCCTGTGTAATAACACTGACGGTGTCATTCACAAATGGGCCTGTGGTGCTTGTGCCCTCCATTATACCTTCGAGATGATTAAAACACCCGTTTATTTTTCTCCAGTCAGCTCTACACGGCCCTGTGCTCTCTCTAATACGAGCATCTATTGCAGTTAAAAAAAAAAAAAAAAAACATCGATGTTGAAGATCAACTCAAGTCAAATGAGCTCAGCTAGGCCGCATTTATTGTTTTCTCAACCCAACTACAGCACTCATCCCGCCTACAGAAGCGTCCGTACAACATGACGGATAGCTGGCTCAGCCAATGAGATTGCCGTATTCTGCCGGCTGGGGAGAAAACCGACCAATCAAAAAGGTTTGATAGCATTCGTAAGGAGGGGGCACGCTTTCTACGCTTTCTCTGGCAAGAATGTTAGTTCCTGCTCTTCCCTGGCCGTTTCCTGTAATCGTACAGTGTTGTGAGACGGAGAAAGCCATGTGTGTCGATGCAAAGGTAAATTTAGCACCCCGAAATTATTACTGTGAGACTTAAGGCAGTGGACATGATGGTTATTTTCAGGTGTTTTTGCCGAAAAACAGACGCGGACCAACCGAAACAGTATTGCGGCCTAAGTCGTGTCTGAACGTTGACGGGGACGTGGTTATTGTGGCACGTTGCTTTGGTTTGGTCCGGTTTGTTGATGAGATTGAAGGAGTCCGGTAGGATGAATGGTTGGTAGTAAATGACAGAGAAGCGAGTTAGCAGCTCTAAAACACACAATACACCGTGTTTATGAGCCTGATGTGTTCGGAGCCACTCACGCTTTTGTAAGAGGCACATCTTGGTCGCGGTACAAGCTAATGCTAGCCGACGGGTTTTTGTGAGAAAGACTGCAATACGACCGGAGAGGAAAGCATCCTACCTCTCCAGCATCAGCACCCTCCTCATCTGACTTCACTACCAACTCTTTTCAGCTTTTCTGGCTTTGTATATAACCGGTAAAACTGCCAGATTTTATTTTTTTAGTCATTTGTTTTTACCCGAATGAAACCTGTAACATCACATTGATAGTTTGTCTGTACAAGGTGGCCACGAGTTAGATGTTATATTCAACCAAAACAAAATATGTAACGATCCAGTGAGCCTTTTAGTGTCCGTTAAACTTTTCTTCACTTCGTTGCTGTTTGATAAATTATTGGTGTGATGTGACTTGACTCGCAGAGAAGTGAACTTGGTTGCAGCTCATAGCTCTTAAAAAGATGAATATAAGTGTGTTTATATGAAAGCTGTCTGTGATTTAGGAAACCTAAGGGTGTTCTTTTTCCATGCATTCAGAACCAAATTTAATTAAATGATGTGTATCAATATGCGACTAAATATCCTATACAGAAAAAACAATCTAGGAACTGATAAGAAACTAAAGATGAGAGGTATACAGGATTGCCTTACAGGGCCACGTTTGTAAAGCTTTCTGTCCAATTCTTTTTACCTTTGAAGAGCCTTGAACTGGCCATTGAATGAGACACACCACACTTTGAGGTGTGAAACAGGCTGGAACTGGAAGTAAGCAGTACAGCTTTTGTTCAAATAATGTCAAAGTCATGAAATTGTGCATCATTGACATCTGTGTTTCTCCTCTATTTCCAGCAGTTTGCTTAAACATTGAGAAGATCTGGACGACTACTATTTAGCTTCCATCTCGGAGTGTGTCTAACGCTGTGCCCATCTCCCTGTGTGGAGGGGGCAAGATGGCAGATCCCATCATGGACCTCTTTGAGGACACACCCTTGTTTAACCTGGATGCCCTCCCGGATGACTCCTTTTCTCAGAGCTCCTCAGACCCTGTGGAGGAGGCACTTAAGCTGGCGTTGGGCCAGGTGGACACACCGGCCGAGCCGGAGCCCACACCTGAGCTGACGGTCAGCGCAGGCCTTGGTGTCCCTGTAGCAGCTCCCGCCATCCCCGACCCTGCCCCCACTCAAGTCCCCACACAGCAGCCGGTGCCAGTGGCGCCTGCTCAGACTGTTTCCATAGCTGCAGCTCCCGCTGTAGTCCCTGCCCCTGTTGATACTGTACCTCAAATCCAAGCCCAGGCCACCATACCCATTGTCAGCAACGCAAGCGTGGTCACCAGTAGCACTGTCCTGCTGAGCTCACCTCTGACTGTTTCCACGTCGCCGGCCACCACCACCGCCGCCACCACACAGCAGCTCACACAGATAACTCACCAGCTCACTCCCCAGCAGTTAGCTGCCATCACACAGCAAGCTGGTGGGAAAATTGTCATTCTCAAAGGTCCCCAGGGTCAAGCCCAGGTGCTGCAGACTGTATCCGGAGCCGCAGGCCAGACCAGTGGAAAGGTCATCCGCGTGTTGTCTGGCACTCCTCTCAAACCTGGCATGTCCATATTACAGGGGGGAACAGTCTTGAACCAGGCGAGCCCAGGACAAACTCCAGTCAAGGTGGGTACTGCAGGGGTGCAGAGGCTGCTGCAGTCTCCCAACGGGCCAGTGAAACAGGTGCTGCTCACCTCCATGCCCCAGCAGGTGCAGCAGACGCAAGGCCATCAAGTTCAGGTGCAGATCCCAGCCCAAGCACAGATGACTCAAGGCCAAACTCAAGTCCAAGTCCAGCCCCAGGGCCAGGCTACTCCGATCCAGGTTCAAGCCCAAGGCCAGGTGCAGCTCCAGCCAGCCATGCAGGCACAAACACAGGTAAGCTCCACCTCTTCTGCCACCGCAGGCAGACCACAAGGTGTCACCATGACAGCTGCAACACAGTGGGTGATGCTTGGTGTGGTATTATGGTTTGCCATCAAGGTTGTAGCTGAGTTTCACAGCCTTGTATAATAAAGTCAGTCTTTTTCTGACTGTTAGAATGAGTCTAATTCTCTGTATATGATTCTAGGGTGGCGAAGCAAAACGGATCACTCTGGTTCTCCAGCAGCCCTCCCAGGCTGCCACTGCTGTGTCAGCGGGTCAAGCTGTTACAGCCCAGCCGCAGGTCACGCAGGTTCAGACAGCCCAAGGGGGGCAACAGGCCCAAGCCCCAGCTAGACTAGTACTGGGTCAGCTCCCCGGGGGCAAACTGGTGCTCCAGGGAAGCCAGCTAGCAGCCCTGACCCAGGCCCGGGCTGCAGGCCAGGCTGGAGGGCAGCCCAAAGTCCTCACAATTCAGCTGCAGGTTCAGCAGCAACCCAACCAACAAGGAGGAGTTAAGGTGAGAAAGAAATGTTATTGTTTGGATGTACCTGTTAAATCAGGCCGTTTCTGAGGCACACCCTGTCTTGTTTTTATTATTCTCATGTTTGTGACAAATTTCTCTGAGGTCTGATATTCTCTTTTATATACTAATGTATGCTTATCAAAAATTGAATTGCTTGTAATTTGGTACAGATGCAGTGAAAGGAGGCAAATGCTCTCCCAAGACTTCATTGCAAAGATACAACACAAAGCATCTCGGGCTGCATCTCAGATTAAACCAATGCCCAGTATTATCACCAATACTGCATTCTGAAATCTGATCCCCTGTGACACGATGCTGTTCACCAAAACACCCCCTTTATGGCTTTATGTGACTAATATTTTAGTTGCTAACATTTGTGTTGGACTGGAGCAGTTGGTCCTGCTTGATGTCCAAACGCGATACTATGCAATGACTACTATTGTGTGGCCAGAACAGATCAGTCCAAATGATGAGCATTCTCACATTGGCTCTGCTAACTAGTATCCATTAGCAGTTAATGTTTAAAGTAATATGACAGCAGTTTCAAAATATGCTTGTTTGCTATTTTTGATGAAAAGATTAATATCAGCTTCATCTCTATGCATCCAGAACAGATTGATCCAGGATGTGTTTAGCCTGGTGTAGCAGAAAGGCTTGATGCAGAGGGAAAAAGTTAACCTATCTCTGTCAAAGGTGCTTTTAAAAAAAAAAAAAAACTGCAAAGCTGTCTAAATGCATCCTGGGCTAATCTCTGCACTGGACACACACTGATGAAATTCATATCACTCCTGTCTGACTGTGGAGAAGATGCCAAACAAGCAGCTTTCCAAAAATGTCTTCTTGAAAATCCTGCCAAATTCCCAGATCATATAAATGCTTAACTGTGTTACATCTAACCTGAAGTGAGCTTTTTAAGATCTTTCAAAGCAGATTGTGACTTGACCCGTCTCTTCTTTCACTTGTACAGTACCAGCTGGTTTCAGGAGCTGGCAATACTGGCAGCCCCCAGGTGCTGCAGATCTCCCAAGGCCAAGGAGGACAGAGAGTTGCAGTGCCGCTCAAAATGCTTCTTCAGCCACAGGTAGACCTCCAGATGTGCATGGATAATATTTTCTATATGTTAGCGAGGGACTAGGGTTTCATTTAAATACAATCTGCCAGACACTAAAAAGAAACATTCTCCTCTCACAGACAAGCGCAGCGTCTTCGGCTGGCGGAACAGTCTCAGTGGTGAAGGTCATCAACACGTCAGCTGCAGGCCCTTCAACTACAACCACTCCATCCCAGGCTATCCGCATCACCAAAGCCCCTGGCGAGCCTGCCTCTGTACGACGAGTGGAGATCCTGTGCAAACAAGAGAAGGCAAACCGTATTGTCGCTGAAGCTATAGCCCGGGCCAAAGCACGTGGTGAAAAGAACCTGCCCAGAGTCCTGAACCAGGATGAGCTTCCATCTACGCAGACCTCTCCAGAGATGGGGGGCACTTTGACTGTGGTGTCTGCTGCTAAGAAGAAGACCAGCGGAGGAGGGAGCAAGAAGAAAAGTCCTGTAGCTGGAGGAATGATGCCCAAAACCACGGGAGGGGCTGATAAAAAGAGCAAAGTGAAGACACCAGGAGGAACAGCCACAGTGGCTGGAGGCACAGTAATACCTGGGGCTGGGAACAAGAGCAAAAGCAAAACAAAGACAAAGTAAGTGATGCATGCTGGGAAAGGTAGCCTTGTAGAAAACTATATTTATTATCATCTTCTTGATGCCTATTTATGTCTTTGTCTTTCCTCTCTCCTTCCATCCTCCCCCAGCACTATTACTCTAGTGGGGGCCAAGAAAAGAAAGAGGAATGCGTCCTCAGACCACTCTGATGGGGAGTTGAGCCCCGCCTCACCTGCTGCGCTGGAGGATGACATGACAATGGTACAAGAATGTACATGGTCACACAATTAATACCAGTACAATTTTGGAAATTTCCTCCAAATCTTATTGATAGTCAACACAACAAATAAAAGAGCATAGAGCCATCATTTGTTTTGGAGGTTGATTGTCTTGTCAGCTCACCCTTTAATACACGACAAGCTTTGATGTTTCTGCATAGCCATACTTGCGGGTTGTACTCATTAACAGCAAGTGTGTTCTTACATTTGTCAAGTCAAAACATGTCTAGTTTAACAGAAAGAATGGAAACCAGAAGGCTAGTTTTCCAGAAGCCAGTTTGGCAGGTAATTGGTAAGGTAATTTTGGAGCCCTGTTGCACCCTGTCAGAGTGTTTGCGGACTTCCATTTAATTGCTGGGACATCCTAATGGTGCGAAATCATGTTTTAATAAAAAAAACACCCTTCTCATTTGACATAAATTGTCGTGTGTGGATATATGGGTGTCTGCTGTTGCTTGAACATAAGAGAAAAACGTTGTTAACAAATTCATGCTGACCCTCCCAAAACAATTTTAACTGACACCTTTCTCCTCTGAGCAGAAGAGGCGCTCAAATCGTGTGGTGAAAAGGAAGAAGTACACAGAGGACTTGGATATCAAGATAACGGATGATGAGGATGAGCAGGAAGACGTCGACGTTACTACGACCGCAGCAGCCGTGGCGTCCATCAGTGGCGGGACAGCAGCGCAGCTTAAACAGGAAATGGAGTTGGATGGTGACGGACTTCCCAGCATGCAGTTCTTTGTGGTGAGAGTGTAGAAATATTGAAACATAATTGTCATGAGATGGATGTTGGTTAGAATGGGTTGTTTATTCATTTATGCATGATTTGTGTATTTGCATCAGGTTGACGGTGTGTATCACAATCATCTTGAATGTATTACTTTTTTATTTTTTACAGGAAAACCCAAGTGAAGAAGATGCTGCAATTGTAGACAAAGTTCTTTCTATGAGATTAACCAAGAAGGAAGTATGTTTATTCTATTTACATTATGTTCCAATGCTGTTCCTTAATTTATTTGATCTAATTTTGAGAATCATAAAAAAAACCCTGTTTTTTCTCTTTAAGGTGTCCCAAGGCCAGTACACCAATATTGAGGAATTCTTTGTAAAATACAAGAACTAGTAAGTCTTAATATCTCAACCAATAACTTTGGCCTTTGCACTTGTCACTTTTTTGTTGCTTGAAGAGATGAGTGCACAAGTAAAACGTCACTCTTTTATTCTTCGTCTTCTTCTTCAGTTCATACTTACACTGTGAGTGGGCCACTTTGGAGCAGCTGGAGAAAGATAAGAGGATCCATCAAAAGATCAAGAGGTTCAAGACCAAGCACGCGCAGATGAGGCACCTGTTCCAGGAGGTGAGAGGGAAACGTGGGCTGAAACTTCAAATTTTTTTTATAGATGCTTGATTACAGAAAATGGCTCTGCAGTTTAACCACTGCATGCGGTTAAAGTTGTACTACCTTAAGGTTTTTTAAGGTTTTGAGTAGCACAGTGAGCGGTCAAGCTGCTTCACCTACTGTATAACTTTGTACATACAGTATTTGTGCTGTCTCTCACCCTGTGGTTCTTTTCAGGATGAGGAGCCATTCAACCCAGACTACATGGAGGTGGACAGGATCCTGGACGTATCCCACAGTGTGGACAAGGACAACGGCGAGGTGAGAGACCAGGCCTTGTCAGTTTAATCACTTTTACAACAGGACAAAGGAGATCTTGGCTATGTAGCTGAATTCTTGCGAGAAATATGACCCATAGTAGCATGTTTGCAATAGGTGAATACTTAAATTCACGGTTTCCCCCCTCACTCCATCTAGCCTGTTATCTACTACCTGGTGAAGTGGTGCTCTCTGCCTTATGAAGACGCCACCTGGGAGCTTAAGGAGGATGTGGACGAGGGCAAGGTCGAAGAGTTCGGCAAAATCCAAAACCGACAACCTCGCCTGAAGAGAGCGGTGAGCAGTCAAGTGCAAAATAACCAGAAGTTTTTTAACCACCTGTTTGTTTGTGCATTTTGAATCTAACCGGGGACAACTGGGGACTGTGTCATCATGCCTCCTATTCATTTCTCCATGTGTCCCTTTCGTCAGGTGCGGCCTCCAGCCAGTTCATGGAAGAAGTTGGAGGAGACCAGAGAGTACAAGAATGGCAACACTCTCAGAGAGTATCAGCTGGAGGGAGTCAACTGGCTGCTCTTCAATTGGTACAACAGGTATGTGTCACACACATAAACATACATATAACACCTCATGGTCACCTGTAGCAAAGTGCAAGAGCCACAGTCAAACTGGGTATGGTGCTGGAATTAAAGTAGTAGCAGTAGCAACTTTAGGATTAGGATTGTAGCAGAGCACATTATAGAGTGGACAACATGAAGTAGGCATTGTGTCATCGATCTTCTGGAAAAATGGAAAAGTCCATATTGAATGAGGCTTTTTAATTGCTTCTCCAACTCTTCAGTATTCACATTTTCTGTTTCTTGTATCTCAGGCAGAACTGTATCCTGGCAGATGAGATGGGCCTGGGGAAGACCATCCAGTCCATCGCGCTGCTGTCTGAGGTGTACGCTGCCGGCGTCCAGGGCCCCTTCCTGGTCATTGCTCCCCTCTCCACCATCACCAACTGGGAGAGGGAGTTCTCCACGTGGACCAGCATGAATGCCATCGTCTACCACGGCAGCCTGGCCAGCCGACAGATGATCCAGCAGTATGAGATGTACTGCAAGGATGATAAGGTGGAGTTGACGATTGATGGTTGTTTGTTAACTTTAATTATGTTGAACATTTGTAATGGAAATTGGCATTCTGTCCACAGGAACATTTGATCCCGGGTGCGTACAAGTTTGACGCCCTCATCACAACCTTTGAGATGGTTTTGTCTGACTGCCCGGAGCTGAGGGAGATCGCCTGGCGTTGTGTGATCATTGATGAGGCTCACCGCCTCAAGAATCGCAACTGCAAGCTGTTGGACAGCTTGAAGATGTTGGACCTGGTATGTTGACTGCAGCAGAATGTATATTTCAGAATAAAACCAATGATCAAATGTACAAGCATTTTGCTGAAGGTCCTACAGTTAAAACCCCTCCTCTCTGTTCTTTGTTATATGTATCTTTCTCTTATAAATCTCCTCCTCCACTACTTCCTCTCCTATCTCTTTGTCTCTAAATTTTTGCGTGTTTTTTTTTTTTCCAGGAACACAAGGTGTTGTTGACGGGCACTCCTCTCCAGAACACTGTGGAGGAACTCTTCAGTTTGCTTCATTTCCTGGAGCCTGCTCAGTTCCCCTCTGAGACTGAATTCCTCAGAGACTTTGGTGACCTCAAAACGGAGGAACAGGTGCAAAATATACACTTATCTTGTCACTGACAAACTCAGATTCACACACACCTGTCAATCTGTTGTCTCTTTGTTTTGAAATCTACACGACTCCTCTCATATGTGCACATTCAACTGGTAATGTTCAGCTGTCACTGAGCATGTGCTTTGTTTTGGCCCATCAGGTTCAGAAGCTGCAGGCCATTTTGAAACCCATGATGTTGCGAAGGCTCAAAGAGGATGTCGAGAAGAATTTAGCACCCAAACAGGAGACCATCATTGAGGTTAGTATAAATGGTGCAAATTCTTTGTAAAACTGATATGTCTGGTTCTTTCTAAAAGAGGACTGGAAAACACTTAGAGTCCCCAGAAGAGATGCATGGAGACAAATCTGAAAATGACACATACATACCAAAAGGCGTTAGAAAGCACCTTATCTCACAATAAACACACCAAACACAAATACCTGTAACATACTATGTTGTAAGATTTCTGGTGAATTGTAAAATCTGACTATTTTTTTCCTATCAGGTTGAGTTGACTGATGTCCAGAAGAAGTATTACCGGGCCATCCTGGAGAGGAACTTCAGTTTCCTCAGTTTAGGGGCAAACAGTAACAGCAATGTCCCCAATCTGCTCAACACTATGATGGAGCTGCGCAAGTGCTGCAACCACCCCTACCTCATCAATGGTATTGCATTTCAGTATTGACTCATGGTCTTCTTCAGCAATGTTAAGTTTCAATTTATTGTGTGTGTCATTGTGTGTTTGTTGTTATATTTAGGTTTAAAATGTACCGCTGTACATGTATTTCCAGAAGTAACTTAATTGTGCTGTACTGTCCATATAATCTTTGGAACGGAGCAGTTCCAGGAATGGAAAAAAAGTCCTGCCACTAGCCATTGTAGTTTTTAAACATGGGTCGCAATGATGTATTTAGGGCCATTTTTCAGAATGAGCTGACGTTAAATCAGAGGTTGAGTGTTCCTCTAAAGCTGCCTACACATAATAAGCAGTCTGAGCTGCACTCGCTGCAGGTTTGGACAGTCCTGAGAGATCAACTTTATAAGTCGTTGCATCATTTATTTGCTGTGTAACAAAAACTTTTTAAATTAATGCTGACAAAAAACAATACACGCTTACTTTTGAATTACTTAGTATATCATTCTTTGGAAACTTTGGAGACACTTCCTCCATAATTAAAGCCTCTCAGTCAGCTAACATGATTGGATGTGCTTTGAAAAACCGGTGACCGTGTAAAATCTGAGTGAGCGGAACAGATGTTGCTCAGTCTGTAGGAAAACAATGGCTGAAGTTGTTGCACAGTGATTCCTCTGGTGATCACATGTAAAAAGCCTAATCTAGACTTTTTACAGTAATGCATTATTCAGAGATAAATTAGATTTTTGCAAGACTCAAACAATACACTTTCTGATGACATGCTGTAGCTGTGTCTCATTTCAGAAACAGTGGAACATCAAAGTGAACTCTCAATGTCGCTGCAATATTTTCTACAAGCTGATGATGGATTCCAGTAGCATATGTGCATCACAATCCTGTGCAGGGCTGTACAAGTGTTTAGTGCCATTCTTGACTATATCGGTAAAACCTTGGATTGCATAATGAGATTATATCTGTTCCTCTGTCTTGTCCAGGCGCGGAGGAGAAGATCGTAGCGGAGCTTCGGGAGGTGTATGACCCCCTGGCCGCGGACTTCCATTTGCAGGCTCTGATTCGGTCAGCCGGCAAGCTGGTGCTACTGGACAAACTGCTGCCACGCCTCAAGGCTGGTGGCCACAAAGTGCTCATCTTCTCCCAGATGGTGCGCTGCTTAGACATTCTGGAGGACTACCTCATTAACAAAAGGTATGAGGGTCCAGCTGTATTTGAATTTAAAACTGTAATTTACAGTCAATATATAATTATCTATTAAAGCCAAGTGCAACTGATGTTCTAAAAACTTCACAAGTATTGGCATAATTGTCGAGCATATTGCATGGATAAGTTAATGTAAGGTGTTTCAACTCATTTTTACAGATACCTTTATGAGCGAATTGATGGCAGGGTGCGTGGGAACTTACGACAAGCTGCCATCGATCGCTTTAGCAAGCCTGACTCAGACCGCTTTGTCTTCCTGCTGTGTACCCGTGCTGGCGGCCTGGGTATCAACCTCACTGCTGCCGACACCTGTGTTATATTTGACTCTGACTGGAACCCTCAGAATGACCTGCAGGTACAAGATTCAACTGTGCTAAATTAGGCCGCAAGAACAGCATGCATCTTTACATACACACAGCTTTTTGATTTCTTTTTTTACAGACTCATTCACATGCATGTTTTTTACATTTAACAGCTCAACACTTTTTTTTATGTTAGCAGCTGCATATGATGCTCTTTTCACCCTTCTTTTCCTCTTCCAGGCTCAAGCACGGTGTCATCGTATTGGCCAGTCTAAGGCGGTCAAGGTCTACCGTCTGATCACCAGGAACTCGTATGAGAGGGAGATGCTGGATAAAGCAAGTCTCAAGCTTGGCCTGGACCGTGCTGTCCTGCAGAGCATGAGTGGCAACAAAGACAGCAACGTCAACGGGGTAAGAAAACCTACTGGTCATTAACTCATGAACTGCAAGATCATGTTTTAGCCCAGTCAATCATCTATTCTCCAAAAAAATGTTCTCTTAATCCAGTTTGTGCCTTTTGTTTAAATGGCTTCCTGCTCACCTTCAACAGATCCAACAGTTCTCCAAGAAGGAGATCGAGGACCTGCTGAGGAAGGGAGCCTATGCAGCCATCATGGATGAGAATGATGAGGGCAGTCGCTTCTGCGAGGAGGACATTGACCAGATCCTTCAGCGAAGAGCCACCACTATCACCATCGAGAGCGAGGGCAAGGGCTCCACGTTCTCCAAGGCCAGCTTTGTGGCCTCTGAGAACCGCAATGACATTGCCCTCGATGACCCTGAATTCTGGCAGAAGTGGGCCAAGAAAGCAGACATAGACATGGACTCCATCAACCGAAAGGTAAATCCATGATGTTTATTTGTAAAGGTCATTTTAAGCTTTTTATGCGTAATGTAGATTTTACTGATGTTTGATCTAGTTGCATTCATGTATACAAGTTCATATATTAAATGTTATATATTGCTTGGAGTAATATTAAATTGACTATTAAATGACCACTAATAAGAGTTACATCTTCCGTCATAGAACACTCTGGTGATCGACACTCCCAGAGTTCGTAAGCAGACCCGTCAGTATTCCAGTTTACGAGGTGAAGGTGGAGAACTGTCTGATCTGGACAGCGACGACGAGTATCCACCTGCCAATTCCAGACAGTCGCGTGCCTCCCGACGCTCCGACCGCCACAGTGGAGGTGGATATGGCCGCACCGACTGTTTCCGGGTGGAAAAACACCTTCTTGTCTATGGGTATGTAGACTTTGTTAATAGTGAGTCACACCAGTTTTCTAACATGGATGTTTTCTCAAGGCTTAATATTTGTTTTAGCCTCCTTTTCTCAAAAACACATACATCTTCCACCTAAACAATAAAATTGATTTAATGGGTGAAAGTCTAATTTGATTTGATATTATTTTGAACTCTTTTGGAGTTGTTAAGGATGGAGTTAATCAGCGCAGTTTATCCTGAGAGAATTACCTGTCTCACCCTCTACACTTTTCCAGTTGGGGTCGCTGGAGGGACATCCTCTCCCACGCCAGGTGTAAGCGGCGTCTAAGCGAGCGTGACGTGGAGACGATCTGCCGTGTCATCTTGGTATTTTGCCTGCTCCATTACCGTGGAGATGAGAACATCAAGAGTTTCATCTGGGAGCTCATCACGCCGCCAGAGAACGGGCGCGAACCCCAAACACTACTTAACCACTCTGGTAGGGAGCTGCACATGGATCTGTTTGCATCTTGGATGCAAAATTTGTAAATTAATGAAGGTCAAATTTCACCTTATGTGTGCATGTGACGTTTTCATGGTTTATGTTTGTTGCGTTATTTAAATTGGCTGAACTGTATATTTTTTCCGTGACATTTTATTTTCTCTGCCCAGGCCTGTCCATCCCTGTTCCAAGAGGCAGGAAGGGTAAGAGGGTAAAAGCCCAGAGTACATTTGATGTACAGAAGGTGGAGTGGATCCGCAAGTACAACCCCGACACCCTGTTGCTCGATGACAGCTACCGCAAACACCTCAAGCACCAATGCAACAAGTCAGTGAAGCCTTGTCATCTGTGTTTTGCTGTGTGTGTCCATGTGTAATCTCATCCATGTTTCTACGTTAAAACTCCTCCTCTCCTCCTCCAGGGTGTTGCTGAGGGTGCGTATGCTCTACTACCTGAAACAGGAGGTGATTGGCGAACATGCCGACTCTGTCCTGAAAGGGGCTGACATCAGGTATCTTATACAGCCCATGGTACATCAAGACAAGGCTCACTTTTTGAAAATCTCTAATACACACTAACACTCAGTAAACCATGTTTTGTTTTTTTTGTTTTTTTCAGGGATGTTGATGTCTGGATGCCTGAGATGGAGCAGCAGGAGGTACCGGCAGGATGGTGGGATACTGAGGCAGACCGCTCACTGCTAGCGGGTGTATTTAAACATGGTAGGTAACGTTATAAGAGCAGGTTGAGGGCTTGTAATGCTGGTTCAGTTCTTGTTCAGCGGTGGCCATGCTCACCACCACTGTCGTATGTACCATATGTGCAGTATTTGTCAAGCTGCTCTGGAGCATGCCTCAGATCTGTAGAGCATGTTTTTGTATGTAACAGCTTTGACTGTGTCCCTGTTACCAGGTTATGAGATGTACACCACCATGCGTGCTGATCCCTGCCTCTGCTTCCTGGAGAGAGTTGGTCGGCCTGATGACAAGGCCATCGATGCCGAGCAGCACACTGGTGATGCCGAGCTGGGAGACGAGTGAGTGATGCTAACAGTGCCTTATTGTTTACTTCCTTTGTCCTTATTTACTACTTGACCTTATAACAGACGTAAATTGTTCAAATTTCAGACATTTTCACATTTATGTTCCAAACTTTGCCTTGTATGTCATAAGTTGAATTAAAGTCTTAAATTTAACTTCATGACACATGCAGATATACTGGACATGTCTCAGCCTTTTCCTGCTTGATGATGGTTTATTGTTTGTGTCGTACAGAGCGGACTATGATAAATACTCAGAGGACCCTGAGTTCAAGCCTGCGTCAAGACACGCCAAAGATCTTTACGAGGAGGTACGAATCTGAGCCATCACATTCAGTCAGCAGGGCTTTGTCAGCACTAGACTATTTCAATAGACATGGTGTAATATCTCATAAATTATTTATCAGATCAGTTGCACACATTGCTATTTACCCATCTATAAATGTGGCCTAGAGAGGAATTTAATAATCATTTTCCATTTGATGTTGTTAATGCTGTTGTTGTCGTCCTCCAGCCTGACTCTATGAACGTGGATGATGAGATTTCAGTTGAAGACAAGGCGGGGCCAGTGATCACAGAAAGCTTATCCAGCCAGAGTGGTGCGTGCGAGTGGCCCTCCAGCTCATCACTTACAGCGCGGTTGCGGCGGCTGATCACAGCTTACCAGCGCAGCTACAGGCAGGAGCAGCTGAAGATTGAAGCTGAGGCAAAGGGCGACCGCAGGCGCAGACGGTGCGAACAAGCCAGCAAGCTGAAGGAGATTGCACGGCAGGAGCGGCAGCAAAGGTATCCTGGTGTTACACTGTTTTATAAAGGCGCTTATGCTATGTTCAGGTCCAACAAGTGTGTGACCAAGTGATGTCAAAATTCCCCATTTCAGCTCCAATATCCAATCAATAAAAAAGACCTGGATCACCCAAGTTGCCTTCTATGTTTTTCGCAGGTGGACACGTAGGGAGGAATGCGACTTCTACCGTGTGGTATCAACTTTCGGTGTGGAAAGGATGAAAAAGGAGCCAGGTCTTCCTGAGGGCGGAGAAGCTGATTTTGACTGGAACCGCTTCCGTACCTTTGCTCGTCTGGATAAAAAAACTGACGAGAGCCTCAGTCGATACTTCCGCTCTTTTGTTGCCATGTGCCGGAGGGTTTGCCATCTGCGTCCGGGCCGCGGTGAAGGTAACTACTGCTGCACATTCTATCAATATAGGGTCGAATTATACTGTTTAACCAGCAGTTACAGTGGTAGATGCTTCATTTTTGGTGGTGTCGAATCCAACACTATGTTGTTAGTTTGTTCTCCTCATTTAAATTGAATATTTTAACCAAGGACTCCAATATTTATGTATAGGTCATTTCAGTTTTCCTTTTTCTGGCAGTTTGATAAAAGTGGAGCATGTTGACTTTACAGACGCATAATTATAACTACTTTTTCTTTTTTTTTTTGATTCTGCTCAGATGCAACAGAGCCTCCCCAGACTGTGGCCCCCATCACTGAAGAGCGTGCCTCCCGTACACTTTACCGTATTAGCCTCCTGCGTCGCCTGCGTGAGCGAGTCTTGCCCCACCCTTCCCTGGAGGAACGCCTGCTGCTGGCCCCGCCCACCTCCGAGCTGCCCACTTGGTGGAATGTACCCGACCACGATCGTCAGCTGATGCTGGGCGCCGCACTGCACGGTGTCAGCCGCACTGAGCTCTCCATCTTCTCAGACCCACAGTTCACCTTCAGTCAGGCTCGCGACGAGTTCATCCAGAACCAGCAGGCCCCACCACCACCTCCACCACTGGCACAGCCCATCATGCACCTCAGCCAACCAAAGACTGAAGAGGAAGTACCCGGTGTGAAGGAGGAGGGACCTGAAGAGGACGTCCGCTTGCTTGGAGGTGAAATGGGTGCTGCCCTGCAGAACACGCCTTTGAGTCACCATGACGGCAAGGCGCGAGAGCTGGGCTGGAGCTTCAAGAGGAAGGCCAGGGGAGGACGATCAGGAGGAGGAACGAAAGGAAGCGGAGAAGGAGGGTCGGATTCAGATTCTGATTCAGATTCAGGCTCATCGTCCTCTGAGCGATCAGGCAGCAGCGATGAAAGCGGAGAGAGTGAAGAAGAGGGGGAAGGAGGTAGGCTGGTTGTTGAGGAGAAAAATTCTCAACACTACAGGAATGAAAACAAGTTTAATTATTTTCCCTGTTTTGTCTTTTTCTTCAGCAGGTATGAAGGTGTGTGACGTGGATGAGGATAACAGTTTACTCTCTATGACTCCATCTCAGGATGGCATTCCACCCCCGGATCCTCTCAGAGTGGATTGGCCCAAGGTAATTCATGTTCTTTTTACAGGATGTATGTCTAGACTTGATGTTGTAGGTGGCTCTGCCTAAAGGAGTAAACAATATTTTGATCTTCTGGTGGTGAATGACTAACTTATGGGATTCTGTTTTCGTCTCAGGACCGTGTGTTGATCAACCGTTTGGACAGTTTATGTACGCTGGTGCTGACTGGTCAGTGGCCCTCAGGTCGACGCTACGTGTCTGAGGCTCAGCTCAACCCGGGTTCAGAGCTGATGGGAGAAGAGATGGCCTACACAAGGGTGATCCGTAAACCCAGCGGCACACCTGGTGGCCCTGGGGCTGAGGGAGAAGATGGAGAGTTTACTGTCAAACTCCTCAAGGTGAGAATATACTGAATTTTTAACTAAACTGGACGTGTAGGTCATTTTCTGTAGCAATTCTGTGAAAGGTAATAATTGTTATACTTGGAAGCAATTTTCAGCCTCTTTCTCCAGTATACTGTGTGCTGAACCATTCAATGGTTATTGAATCCTTATTCCATTGAAATACAGTATGAAACATAAGATAAGTGGTCCGCAGCCTTTCTATTTTAAAAAGTTAACTGCATTAAAGAATTAATGTGAAAGCATCTTACAGTCTCCTGCCTGTATGAGAATAACAAAATGAGGGGGAGGCGGACTGCTCTGCTGTGTTGTTAACGTCATGTCTCCAGCAGTGGAGAGCAGCCTCTCTCTTGCACCGTTAGTTACTGGGAAAGCCATCATTGTCCAAGACGCTGAGCGGGCGCAGGGTTTTTGAGGTGAAACAGACTGAGCACCGAGTTCTTTTCTTCACCTCAGAGTTGGTTTAAGTTGTTTAGTGCTGCAATGTCTGTTAGTCAGCTGGTCTCGTTTGTTACTGCTGATCACTGCTCCGCTCTGCTAAAGTTAGTCTCTGAGTGACGGCGTAGAAAGTTCACTATGTACTTCACGTTTATCTCGCAAAGGTAATCATTTACTCATTAAATCAGAAAATGCTTGTAACCGCTGCCTTTTGTGAAGATGAACTCTAGCGTGTGCACGCTGTAGACTGTACGGGTGCTGCACTGCCCTCGCAGTTGAGTTTCACCTTTTCGTTCTGTCAACATCACATTATTAACTAACATTTAGAAAATCGATTTTTGACATTTGTGAATCGATGCAGAATGATCCACGTCCGCATCAGGATGCATCTTAGAATTGATTTTTTTTTTCCCCCCACCCCTAGTAGACACTATGAGATGCAACTGTGGTGTTTAGTTCATGGCTAAATTAGAGGCCCCTCTGTCTCTCACCCTGCCAGGAGGAGGGACTGAAGCTGACCTTCTCGAAACAGGCCCTGATGCCCAATGGGTCTGGGGGAGAGAGCAGCAGCCGCAAGCGACGCAAGGACCAAGAGGTATCAGGTTTACATGTGTTTTTCTGTAGCACAGGCACACTTGATTGCTAAAACAAAACCGCATTGGATTTAGTTTGCCAACTTTTTTTCGTCTGCCTCTTTTTTTTTTTTTTTTTTTTTTTAGTTATCAGACCCAGATGGACTCAATGATTCATTGGAGCGTACTCCTCGGCGCAGGGATCCTCCCACCTGGCTGAAGGAGAACCCAGACTATGAGGTGGAGGGAGACATGCTGGAGGTACTTTAACAACATTTATCAGTTATGGGATAGGACCAACTTTCGACAGAAGGGAAACAAAACGTCAACGACTGAACCCTGTTTCTGTTTTATCACATCATTTGTTTTGTTTCCTCAGCTTCTTGTGAACAGGAGCAAAAGGAAGAGGAGGAGGAGGGCAGATAAAGCCTTGACAGGCAGTGAGAAGGTCAAAATCATTAACATGAGGACAGGAAAGAAGGTGAGACATGTGATTGGTATAATACACATTTCGATTGGACTTGTTGGCTGTGTGGTATTTCTTGCTGACAGACAAACAAACTGTTTCTCCGCTGCAGGTCGGAGCCGCTTTCTGTCCGATGCTGCAAGACCTGAGGGAACATTTGGAGGAGAATCCTGATAATGCTGTAGCACCCGATTGGTCTGAAACTGTTCGTAACTCTGTACGTACTCAAAACGCTTATCTTTGCTGTGCAGTGTTTCTTCACTCTTCTTTCTAATCCTCTGTTTAGTAGAAAATGCACCACTTTTACATTTTGCCTGAAAATGGACATTGGCATCAGCTTTTATTCACAAAAAAAGTGTTGAGGCCTAATTTATGACTTGTGTAACTACTGTATTTCACATATAATTAAGGCTGGGTATCGATTTGGATTTCCCGATTCAATTACAATGGGTTTTGATTCCCAATTCGATATTGACTCTGTTAGGGATATTTCAGTTACAATATCAATTTTGCTTGGATATGAAAGAGATTCTCAGAGAACTAAAGCTGTAAATTGTACAAGGAACCCTCTACCTGGTGCATTATTAAAAATATTAATGTTTACATTAAGAATTGACCCCAAAGCAGTTACATTAATGTACTTTTTATTTAACATGAACACACTACAGCCGTCAAAAAATATAGTGCAGCTCTACAGACTCTACAAGTCAGTGAGTATTGAGTGACCAGATTAGTGCAGTGTATAAACAACAACTTTAGATTTTAAATCAAATCACCCAGTGGAAATAAGGTGGCTACAATCATACCTACTGTAATGTAAACATCACGAATACCTCAGGAAAACATACACTTTGCTGTGATTGTCTCACAAAGCTTTTGTGCAACAGGCTTGGCGGTACCTTCGGTGAAGCAGCTCCCGGCATGTTCAACAAGATGTAGCACAGCGAGATCTGTCCACGAGATCTCACACAACGAGATCTCGTTGCCCGATCTGCCAGAACATGGCGGGAGCTGCTCCACTGAAGGCACCGCCAAGCTTAAAGGCCGATGTCTGGATTCATTTCAGATTTAAAATCCACAGAAAAAGGCACATATTAAAAGATTGATCTTGGATTTTAGGAATTCATATGAGAAAAATGAAGATCGATTTGAATTATCACTTTAAATATTGTTTCAGTTCTCTTTAGGATCATGAAACTGCACCACAGCATCAGAAAATGGAAAAACTATTTTAAAAAAAACACAGCCCTTTTTTTTACCCATCAACTTTCTATGTCTAATAAAAAATAATACTTCTTGCAGGGCTTCCTGCCTGAGACTTTCTTCCACCGACTGCTGACCGAGCACTCGGAGATCCCTAAGAAAAGCCGGCGACGCCATCACCACCACCACCACCATCATCATCATCACACTCCAGAGCCCACCCCTGAAGACCCCAACCTGGACGGAGTTGAAGAGGAGACTCTGGTCTCAGATGGAGCCTACATGATGGATGAGGAGGACCTGGAGAACTCTCATCACTTCCTCACCAGTCCGGACTTTGATGTTAAAATGGAGGGTGGTGACAGCCTTTCCCAAGGTGACTATGACAGCTCGGATCAAGAAGCCCTATTGGACGATGTCATCATAGCACAGAAGGACTCTGACTCCTCATCTAGCTCAGAGGATTGACTGAACCCCTCAACACATCTGACTTAGTCCCCTTCTCAAAAATGAATTATGTTATTCCTCATCATTTATTTTTACCATATTATGGATGAATGTGTCGTTTTGTTGCTACTTTTATTCATTTATTTTATATAGGATTTTTTTCCATGAAAGGAGCAGGTTTGCACCCATCTGTTTTCTTTTTCATCATTGAGAATTGTGTTCCATCTTTCTCTCCTTAGTCCTCCTCTCTAACCTCTGACAAAATGGCAAAAAGCTGAGCTTTCTTACTTCATGACTCGTCATTCTCCTCCTCTTCCTCCAAATCTATGAATTCCCATCACATTCCCAGCCGTGACCAAAAGGGGACTCCTGCTGTACAGATACCCTTTTCTTATCTAAGAACCTCAATACCAGTCCTCTTGCGCTACATGAAACTGGACATGTGTACTGAGCAGAGCCTGAATCCAGATCCCACAGTCCCCTGATCTCGTTTGGTCATATCCTCTGTGTCCAGACGAGCCTGTGAACTACAAGGGGATCCAGTGTGTGGATGTACTGTTATTGTTTTCACTCTATGGGAGGGGCGGGGGTTGAGAGGGTGGGAGGGAGAGGGAAAGTGGCGTATTAGTTACTGAAGCAGTGCTAGGAGGATGGGTGTATTGTACAATGTAGAGCTGGTCAATTGTGTACCATGGTGCAAAGATGACAGCAATGAGTTACTATTCTTGTTTTATGATCTGACTGTATCTGTGATATGAATAACAGCAATCTACAGTGAACGCAAGTTTGTGTGTATTATTGTGACTTTTCACCAAGCAGGAGCAATAAGGTTTGCTGTTTGGTTGTGTCTGTTTCTGTAATAATGTGTTAGAGCTTAAATTTTTAAAATTTAGGCTTAAAATTTATTATAAACTACAAGTTGCAAGCCTTACTGATTCATACTTCATAGGAACAGTACTACATCAAACAAATTTAGAATAAAGTTAAGGGAACAGAGGGCCTGTCTTACATAGCTACTGTGTCATCATGTATTTCATCACTTGATCTATTTTTTTATTTTTAACCTTTCTGAAAGATGGTAGCTGAGATGTTATTGGTCTGTTTTTCTACATTCTAGGCTGAATTGGTATCAGTCACTATACTTTTTTTGACAGCACATGTATATTAAAGGCTAACTGGGGAGTGTAGTTGTTGAATGCCAGAAAATAATTGTTTACTAGAAAATACAATAGTTGATACCCAATGAGGCTAAATGTATAGAAAAAGTAGAAAAGCAGTAGGCTACATAGTGGAACACACTATGGCGTGTGACTTTAACTTTAATGTATTTAATCTTTGGGGAAAGGTTGTGCCTGTATCCAAAGGGTGGGCCATGATAGGGATTTGTGTAAGGAGGCGGTGTTTGTATACTGCACATCCAGAGAGGCGGTCCTGCTGCCTTAAAGACTTAACTCAGGGCAACACAATCCCACGTTTCACTAAAAAAAAAAAAAGATCATATTGATCAATTAAATGTCTTTATTTGTTAGAAATGGCACGATACAGCCCACTAAACCCTAAAGCTCGAGGTAAGACATTGTCCTCATAGTGTGATCATGTTGTGCAGATATTGCCGTTCATTCGTATCCAAAAGTCCACTGACCTGGTTTACGGCAGCCAGACTTTTACCAATTAAAAGAAAAATCACATTTCTTTAAAAGCGCCACCCTTAAAAGTGTCGACCATTAGTTAGAAATAAATTTTAAAAAATTAAGTACCGAAACGCAATTATTACCACATGGCTCCGAGAGAGAATTGATTTGAACTGTGCTGCCTTCAGGGCGACTTTGTTTGCTCGTACGTCCCAAATACAAAACGATTTAAGGAAAAAAATAACAAGGTAGATCATATATTGTAACAAAATACGACAGTCATTTTAAACTTTATACGAAGATGCAAAAGAGCGCATGCAACATTATATTTGGCAGTTAAACTCGCAAAAAATACAAAAAAAATGTTGTGCACGCCAAGTGTACGTCCCTCCGTTGACTGAACCCGGCTCTCACGTCCATGTTCGCTGCTCACATTGACATTCAGCAAGTCACACGACTGGCAGAAAGTTAACGAACCGTTGCTGTGTTAGTACGTTTTTCCGACAGTCCTTGAATCCAGCAGTAGCTAATGTGTTCGGGTGCTGGCAATGAGCGGCTTTTGTTTTAGGCCTCCAGTAAACTATGCGCCCCGGGGGAGCTAATCGGAGCTAATACATAATACTTTGGCCACATTGTAATAATTTGGTTAACTGCCATCTGCCTAAAATCATCCCTATTATCTCAGTCCTACCCGAGGCGTCAAAGCTAAGGTAACGTTAGCATCATCTCCTCGTCATGCTAACCGGCAGAGATTAGCCGATTAGCTAGCTGCTAGCTGCTTTAGTTAACGTTGGCCTAAATGGGTAAGAAATTAAGAAATTCCCCTTTTCAACTAACTACGTAAACAACGTGTGTGATAGTTTGCTAAGAGGGAATTATTTCAAAATGGACCTTAATTTTTACTCGGACCTGTCGGACGGTTGTGCTCAAAATGTTGATTCGGAGTTTTTGGACACTCAAGCTTACGGTGGATACTCGGAGGAAAATAAGGTAAAACAAAGTTAAACCGGTATTTAATAGCAAAGCTTTTAAGTGAAGTTTCACGTTACTTAACTGAAATACTAACGGTCTGTTTCAGTTTCCAGAAGGCAGCGACAATTATCTCACTATCAGCGGAGCGGGCCACCCTTTTCTGTCCGCGGAGGTGAGTTTCAAGATTTAAGATGTTTATTGTCACTCCGGTTATTCAGGAACAATCGTGTTAAATACAGTGGCTGCGAGGCTCCATTGCAGAAAAGAAAAACAGTAAATACATGTATATCAAAACACATATTCTTGAAAAATATATGCATTTTTAAAAAATATATATATATGAAAAGACAGAATCAAGGCACGAAAAGGTTGCATATACAATCATTGGTCAGAGTATTGCACAGAGGTTAGATTGCACTTTGTGTTTGTGTGTGTTATTTATTTATTTAGTAGTCTTTTGGCCTGAGGCAGAAAAAAACCTGTTCCTCAGTCTGCTAGTTGAGTTATTGATTCATTATTCATCAGCCCAAACAGCAGTGCAGACAGTGTGACACATTTTCATTATCTTCACAAGTACACCCACGTGTTTCAGTTACTGATCCACAATCCCCCACTCTTCCTCCACAAACAGCAGACATTTCATACTCCCAGCCTCGGGGATGAAGTTTTTGAGATCCCACCCATCTCCCTTGACCCAGACCCATCCCTGAGCATCGGTGATGCCGTGTCCCATTTCGAGCTGTCCGACGGGTCAGACGGCACCGGGGGACCTCCAGGTTCCCGTAGCCTTGTCAGCAACCTGGTCGTGGAGGCCAACGACCCATCCTTTGCCTCCACCTTTGTGAACACCGGGTCCCAGGGACTGGAGCAGCTGAACCTCGGGGCCATGGGCCAGGCTGGAGGGGGAGCCCTGCTGAGCTCCTCTGCATTGGTAAGTGCTTCATCTGTGAACCCTCGCACAGAATACTGTTTGGTGTGTTCATATGTTGTTGATGAACGCAGTTTAGAGTTGTTTGTAACTTTTTTTGTTATTGCATTACTTTAGGATTGAAGCAGAAAGTATCTGTGTGTCATCATTGTTAAAACATTTTGTCTTACCCTGCTCTCGTTCACCTCTTCTAATCCTTCTGCAGGAACTGGGTAATACCAGTGGGTCACATTTTAGCAGTTCATCCCCCATGACCATTGATGTTCAACTTGGTGACATTGGTCAAGGTCTTTTGGGAAGCAGTCAGCTAACTACTATTAACCAGTCGGAGCTGACAATGGGTCTCGGGGGTGAAAACATCGGGCATCATTCAGGGACAACTGAGCAGCCGCTGTCAGCAACGCCGTCACCAGCTGGCTCCCTACAGGATGAGGACATGGACGACTTCAAGGTGAGGGGTTACACCTTGCATGCATTACAGCCAGTTTCAAATAAATGCATGCAACTAATACGTGCTTTCCCCTTTCTCTCTTTGCTCAGAGGAGTGTGCTCGTCGACTCCCCCATGTCTCTCTCCTCCTCCTCCTCCTCTGTCCTCTCCCACATGTCCCACCCAACTCTCCTGTCTTCTGTGTCACCGGCTACGGCGAGGAGGGGCGGGGGGAAGCCGGCCACACTGGCCTCAGTGACGGGGGCAGCGGGCGCAAAGAAAGGAAGGAAGAAGAAAGACCCCAATGAGCCACAGAAGCCAGTTTCAGCGTATGCCCTGTTCTTCAGAGACACCCAGGCTGCCATCAAGGGTCAGAATCCCAACGCTTCTTTTGGTGAGGTGTCGAAGATTGTGGCCTCCATGTGGGACAGCCTGGCTGAGGAACAGAAACAGGTATATGCACACATGCGTATATTCTGTGTCAGTCTTGGGGGGATTAAAAAGTGATTGTTGGTTGAAATGTACAGACAAATGGCATCTATTTACAGCAGTGGTACTTGTTTGTCTTCATTAGGTGTATAAGAGAAAGACAGAAGCAGCTAAAAAGGAGTATTTAAAAGCGCTGGCAGCTTATAGAGCCAACCAGCTCTCACAGGTAAGATCATGTTGTTCTCTAAAGCAGTTAATAGGCTTTTCATTCATATTGCTTTTCTAATTTTTCATCTGTCTTCACCCCAGCCTGCCACTGAGGAGATGGAGATGGCCCCTTCACCACCTCCACCAGTGGTCAACCCGACTCCTGCAGCCCTCCCCCCTGCAGGTCAGCAGGCCATCCGCCCAGCTATCAACAACCTTGAAGAGAACACCATCACCAACATTTGCACCTCCAACATCATCCTGGACGTCCCGGAGATGACCACACGTTCCCGCACAGGGGCAAACAAAACCACCACTACACCAGCAGCAGTCCTCCCAGCCCAGCCCATCACCAAGATCATAATCCCGAAACACATGCTGCAGGCAGGGGGCCAGGTGGTGACCGTCCTGCCCGGAGGGGTCCGCACTCTGCAGCCTGCGCTGGTGGTCTCGGGTGCCTCTCGTCAGCCACCACCGCTGCAGCAGATGCAGAATGCACCACCTCCGCCGCGGCTTCAACAGATGGCACCAGCACCTCCACCCTTGCAGGCCAAGCCCCGAGAGGGGAACACCACACCAGGCCTCCCTGTGTCTGTCACAGCCACACCTCCGCCTCCGCTCCAGATTAAAATAGTTCCAGCTTCCTTGCAGGGAAAAGAGGCCCTGCCGATTATTGTCCCCACGACAGCGGCATCAGTGACTACATCTGCCCAATCTGCACCTGTTGTTGCAGTGCAGGTGGTGAATTCTGCCGACACATCAGGCAATCCCGACGAGGATGTAGTTGCAGAAGTGCTGCCTTCAGAAGAGGTAAATGTTCTTCCTAATACATTTCAATTGTTTTTGGCAAGCTTAGCAGTAAAATTAAATAACTGACTTACTTTAACAGTTTTGGTTACTGACAGGATCTGTGATGTTTTTTTTGTTTTTTTTTTTTAGGCTGGCTTATAATTTATTTGTAGACAGCATCAATCTGTTGTTGTAGCAACGAATTTCCAACATTCAGAAATGCAGATTTCTTCAAAGTTACCTTGGGCTTCGGTTGCAATTAATGATTACTCATGACTGAGTAATCTGCATATTATTTTTATGTCATATTGCTTTAAAATGTCAGCAAATACCAAAAAGTGCCAATCACAAGTTTCCAGAGCCCACGCTGATGTCTTAAAATGTTTTTGTTTTGTTCAACCAACAGTCCAAACTCAAAAAATATTCAGTCAACTATCACAGAAGACTAAGAAAACCAGAAAATATTCACATTTGAGAAGCTGGAACCAGTGAATTTTTGGCATTTTTACATAGTAGTTAAATAACACAAATAGTAACAATTAGTTTCCTAAAGATTTACTGACTAATTGTTTCAGCTCTAGCTGTGGCATGACCAAAGTGTAAGTGAAATCTTTGCCATCTTCTTCTTTACAAGTGAAATTTGATCCCTCTCCTTTGCCATTACAACAGTGCCTGTAAACTTTGGACTTTTGTTTTATGACATAGAATCAGCTTGGATGTAATTAAGATGTTTTGACACTAAACAAGATAAATGACTGAAATGTCAAAATGAAAACAAACCCACAAATTGATGTAAATGAATTAAAAATACAAAATAAAATCTTAAAAAGTACTTACTGTAACAGACTTAAATCATAACTGGTGCAGCCAGTTACAAGTTATGTTGAAAGGTAATTATGTGTGCAGCAGTGTGATTACATACCCCTACATGCTGAGATGGGAGACACTGTGCACACAAATACTGTTGCCAGGGTGTTCCACCAGTTTTACAGCAGAGTGGCAAAGAGTAGGTCACTGTTGAAAACACTCACATGACATCTGAGTGAACATCAATTTGCTGTTTGCTCAGCACACCACATAAATTTATGGAGTTTCAGCAGTTTCACCAACAATGAGACATAGTCACAAGGTTGTAACCACTAAAACTTGACTTGAAGGAGGGCGAATACTATGAAAACAGTTATTTTGTGTTTTTATATTTGCGTGCATGTACTAGATGCATCTGTTAAGATTTGTTTTCATTTTGACATTGTATCTTATTCTCTTGATTAGAGTGAAAAACAAGCCTTTTGACATTAATTGTGCTCTTCCAAATCTTTACCAATCTTTCAGGATGAGATGGAGGTAAATGAGTGCAGTGAGGCCGCCTCTGTGAAGAGCGTGTGTGTGAGGGCTGGCTGTAACAACCCAGCAGTAGAGAGTGACGACTGGGACAAAGAATACTGCAGCAACGAATGTGTGGCCACTCACTGCAGGTACGTACAGGTTTGAGAGCTGCACATGCATCAGAGTTAATGCGTAATAACTTTTCGAAACTAAAAGTATTTTCTGTTTTTGTTTGTTTTTTCAGAGATATATTCAAGGCGTGGTGCTCCATCAAGAATCAGACCATGGGGACAGTAAAATAAAGAGCAGTTACCACCAATCACTTCAAATGCTTGTTTTTCACTGGCACTCAGTGTTACTAGATGACCGGATGACCAGTGGAGGACAGAAACGTCAAAAATGCATTTCACTGAAGATACCCGACTGTCATAGTTCTCACTGTTTTCTACATGTACAGTACTGTAGGTTGGATATGGTTGCTGTTCAAGAGTTACAACAGAAATTTCCTGTTGGTATTTTTGGCATACAGACTATTCTAACGACAGAAATGTCCGCAGTGTGGATAATTATGTAGTTATATTCGAGTTTGTATACAGCTTTTATTCAGGCATCAAGGGACTTTGAGGCAGCTAGAGAAAAGAAAAACATCAGCACAATTAAGCAAGAAAGATGGCCAAGACATTGGTAATCTTTTTTTTTTACTAAAGCCCACACAGGTCAATTTATACATGTTTACTGTAAATTATAATATCTTTGATAAAGGCTGATACAGAAAAACAAGGTCTGTTTCTCAAAGATCTGTGCTCTGATGAAGATGAACATTTCAACCTTTTTACTGCAGTTTAAGACATGCTTACTGTCTGATTTTGAAGTCCACGCTTTGGATTTTTTTGGTGTTTCATGTTGTGTCAAGAGAAAAAACTATTCCAGCTCTTTATGCAGTTAGCTGAAAAACGCCTTAGTTTAAGTGGAAAAAGGTTTGTATCACTGTAAACCTGCTTTTTGTACTGAGGATAGTGGCCTTCAAGGCTTAATATTGCCTTCATTTTTTTTTTTTGTAAAACATTCTGTTCAGATCATTGTCAGTTGTTTAAAAAATGCGTGACTTTCATGTTTTCTTAATAAATGAGCAAAAAATGCTCAATGTAGTGATTTGTCTTTTTGCCATGTCCCTTAAAGTGAGACTATGTAACTTTTGAAAGAAGAAGAAACATTTTTCCTCTGACAAAGTTGGATTCACAAGCTGTAAAGTGAACCATTGCTCAGAGGTCTTGCTGCTACAGCCTTACTTGGTCTGGTATGACCAGTAGCTTATGGTGGCTAATGTTAGCAAACTTCAGATACATATTAACTGCTATTACTGTGTGTGTTTGCTGACTTTATGACTCCTCTGCTGCTAATGTAAAGCTGCCCAGCATTTGGCATTTACTATTATCTTGTGGCCAAAGTGTCTGGTGTTCAGCAAAAGTTACATTGTTTCACTTTAAAGCCCCTTAAAAACTAAAAAGAACAGACTCTAATGTGAAATAACCAAATCTGTGCCAAGATTGAGAAAATTAGTTTTTAGGGCTGTAAAGTCCAGATTCAGGCTGTTCTCAGTTCTTTCATCTCTGTATGAAGAACAGAGAAGCTGGAATGTTATTTGCTCCACATAGAGGTTAATCATTGAATATAGAGCTATATCACACTCAATGTTTCAACTCCAAAAACCAAGAAAAGCAGTTGGGCAATGTGTAGATTTCTTTGTGATTGCAGCAGTAGATTACTATAATTTTGTAGAAAAATAGTCCTATGTCAATCATATTTTTTTTAAAAAGGCAACAAGAAAAGCTGACAAGCTGGTAAATGCTATGTAGAATACATAATTCACATTTAAACTGAAGGATCAACCATCAAAGACAAATCAGTTCATCACACACACACACACAACATAAAAATATACCTGAGGCAAATGTTCCACTTTTTGGCTTCTGGCTACTCTCACCTCCACTTTCAGTGCAAATTGACATTAGTTCTTCTTGATTACCACTGGAGTAAAGGATCCAGTGTTAGAATATTGTGACAGTCAGAAGGATTATTCAGGAAGCTTTGACAATAGAGGCTCTGCTGGGTGGATTCACACGATAAAGCCCCAAACCCAGGCACAGCGGTTCAGTCAATTCAGCCTTGAACTCGTGCAGCTGGGTGGTAAAGGTGGAGTACACGGCACTGAATGTGATGTTGCCTTTCTCAAAGTTAAACATCACTGCTACTCGGTTGCTCTGAAAGGTGTTAGAGAGAGTGTGTTTTCTTTTGTTGTGGTACGCAAACAGCTTGCCTTTGCCATTATGCGTTAGGCTCCAGGACTCTGCGTTGTTTCCGAAGGCGCTGCTGCCCTTGCTCTTGCGTTTGATGCTCTTGTAGGACACAGCAATGTCCCAGTATCCCTCAGCCTCCACCTCCCATATATGGGTACCGGTAGAGAAGCACTGGGTGGAGAGGACCTGCGGAGCTTCATCAAAGCGGCTGTTCTTGCTGGGGTAGCTCCGCTTGGCTTCCACTCTCTCTACAGTCTGGAGGTCAGCGGAGACTCCGAGGAAAGGACTGGCAGTGTCCAGGTCCAGTGTGAGAATTACTGAGAAACAGACAGACACAATTTTGATATAATACAGTAGCTTCATGGAGAATTTGGGGTGCACCGGTTATTGCTGTGGCATCTTTGCACTGCACCTAACTGAGATCATGTGTGTGGTCTTCTTAAACATTATAGAGTATATAGGTTCAGTGGTGTGCTGTCCTTCATGTTACATCATTTCTGGGCAGCAATGCAGTGACTGTTTATATACACGCTAGTATCCCTGTTATGATTGGGTATTTTGGGTTTTTGTCATTTCTTTCACATCAAAATAAGCAGAATCCTGATAAAACTATCCAGGTTTCCATGCTTGCAGTAGTTTTCCTCAACTGAAGTTATACAGTGATCAGTCAAAAAAAAAAAAGCAAAAATAAAAACATGATGAATGAACAATGTGATGATGGTCAACATGCTGAAAGAAAAGCAAAAGTCAGACAACAGTGATGCAGATGAAAGATTTTATTATTGCTCTTCCATTACAGAAGATTTGATGGTGAAGCGAAATCTAGACTGGTGAAAAAGCAGCAGCAGTCCAGGCAGCCAGAAGCCAAACTGAGTTCATCCTCAACTGTTTAGGTAACTTAGTTGGCTCAGAAATGGCAGATCGGCTGGAAGTGGAGGAGTCACTGACAAAAACCACTGACTGCACTGATGCAGGCGATCAGAAACCTGGATAATATTAGAATCATGTAAACAGGGACATGAATAACCAGATTTCTCTTTGTTCTGTGTCAACATACATATTCCGAATAAGATCAAAACCAGAGGAGTGTTTCATAAAGCAAGATTACCAGTTGAACCAGGTTTAGTTCAGAGAGTCGGGCTTATTTTTAGGAAATTCTGTTATAAAGGAGCTCAGTGGAGTTGAGTTTATTTCTACTTGTGTCAGAGTCTGAGCTCACTGCTGGCTAAAAGTTGACTTGCTCTGTTTATTGCAGTGGTTTTGTTCATTTTTCTCCGTGGCTGCAAACATCAGTGTTGTCCTTACATGTCAGTTTTTTCCACTGTGAATTGATGTAATCTAAAGTCTGCGTTTCTAAGCCATGAAAAAAAAAAAAAAACACCCATGCTTGATCCCATTAGCTCTGAGTTCTCTTTAACATGCAGCTTAAACATGGTTCAGTTTGTCAGGCTCATTCAAGACAGGCTTGTCACAATAAGCCCTGCTTTTCTGAGCCACCTTTATGAAACAACCCTCAGGATAAGCCAGGATACTAAACATAGTAATAGTTTGCTTATCTGTCTTTATTGTGATACCTTGATCTTCTGTCTCTGCTGGTTTGAGGCTCTTCATTGGATGATCAACCAAGAGTTCTACATAGTAAAAAAAAAAAAAAAGGTTATTTGAAGAAATGAATGATTCTTGAAAAAGCCTGGGGGCATGAACCCCCCCCCCCCCCATGCTCCCTCACAACTCTTATTTAATATTATTACAAAAGTTGACAACTCTTGCTTGTTTGCGAGTGGTTTACTGTTTTTGGCTCTGCAATATGTACTACTGCTAGACTATTAACGGTCACATAAACACCAACAAACATCCTGATACATGTTGCAATGTGGAATAAATTGTTCATTGTTCATTGTGTTGTGATATGCTAAACACAATGGATAAAGATTGTGAGCTAAAATGTGTCGGCCTACCATCTAACTCTGCTCTCCAAATGTTGCTGAATTCCCCGTTTTTGATCTTGTCAGCAGGCAGCAGTGGGGTCTTGAGGCCCGCTATCTTACCTGCTATGGTGGAATAGATGTGATGCATACGACTCTGCTGCTTGTTCAACGTTTCTGTTAGCGTCTGGTTTTCCACAGAGTAGTTGTAGGCTAGTTAGAAAGGAAGACAGCGTACTAGGGTTTGGTCATGGACATTTATCAGAGAGCTAATTAAAAATAAAAGAAATCGATCCTTTACCATAATACAGAACAATAAACCACAGAAAGAGCAGCACCACTGTGACACTGTTGAGGCTCGAGTCGACTGGGTTGGCCTTCTGCTTCTGTCAGGAGGAAAACACACATTAGAACTGAAAAGTGTTAAAAACAAACTCAATTTTCAAAATCATATATTTGAGCGAGTGTATGTAACTTAAATGTAGGTTTATGAACTATTGTATCATTCTAATGAGAATTTAGGGCTCACTTCTCGTTGGATGTCTTCTTGCAGTTTTTTGAAAGAGTCCGTGGATTCTGTAATTTGCTGCTTGAGCATATTAAAGCGCTGGTCCATGTACTCCTGTTGAATGTGCGCACAATATTACCGTTAAATACCCTGAAAACATGGTTTCAAAATCATACATATTCAATATAAGTAAACATTTAAGCAACAATAAAAGTTAAAAAAAAAAAAACATCATTTGGTATTACTTATGAGTTTATCACTAAAAACTCAGCTAATCTGCTTTATCAGGACTGTGTGAGTGTGATTTGATTAGATTAGATTGACAGTCGCCAAACAAACCACCAACTTTGCTCAGATTGTGCTTCAAATGTTGCTAAATCCTGACTGACATCTCCCTTTTCCAACAGAACTTCACTCACTTCAAACTAGTGAGAAGAGCACAGACAAAAGAAAACAAAAAAATCTCTAGTGAATGAAGTAGGGTAGAAGGTGAAGATCAGTTTCAGATTCTCAGGGACCAGAAAATCCTGTTTCTCCAAAGCAACAGAGCTACAGTCAGTGACGGGAATTTCCTACGTGTGGGTAATCCTTCTCTGTTTACAAGAAACTGTTGCTACCACTGCCTGTTTTTGTGAATCCACCCTGATTTTTTTTTTTTTAATTGATATGTTGTCCTAAAAATGACATGTTTATTCCAGTTTGAAGAGGGTGTTATATATTGTTGTAAAGAACTCTATACTCACAGTCAGGTGCCTCCGCAGGACAGTGGATGTCTCAGTGGCCAGGCTGAGCTGCTTGCTCTCCAGGGAGCACACGTTGCAGATGTAGCGTCTGGACGTGTTGCAGTAGTACCTGAGCACCTCGTCCTCGTGCTGCGGGCATTTCCTCTCCTGGAGGTCACCCAGGGGTCTGACCAGGGGGTGTCCTGTGAACACTGGCAGCCTCAGGTGGTCCTTGATGTGCTCTTCACACAGCGACAACTCACACTTGAGACAAGTTTTCATAGCCAGCGTTGTTTTCTCTGGGCAGCAGTCGCAGTACACATTTTTTGTCTGCTCTTCCTGCTCACAAAAATCAGACATTTAGATGTGGGAAAATGTATGTTAGACATGTGTTCACTTTTAAGGATTAGTTTTAAGATTCCTCAACTATTAGTCTACTCTCTGCATCTGTGTGATGATTGTAGGTGGGGGAAAAAAAAAAGTGTTCACAGCAAGTACCCTCCTCCTCTTGTTCACCCTGAAGTCCTCTGCGATGCTGGCCAGCGCGTAGCTCTTCTGTACCCCGATCATCTGTCCAAAATAACCCCTGCAGTCCGGGCAGCGGAAAGGAATGTCTGAGGTGTGATCCACCATGCCCTCCAGACAGCCCATACACATGCTGTGTCCACAGGGCAGCTGCCGAGGATCCTTGAAGATGTCCTGGCACACTGGGCATGTCAGCACTTCCTCAAGCCAGGTTTTCTCTGTATTTGCCATTTTTGAGCCCAGGACCTTTTCAAAAGAGTTCCAGTGAGCATTAAAAACAGCAGACAAGAAGGAGTTAACTGCAGAATATATACAGCACTCGGTTGCTGCCTTTGTGAACACCTCCTCTATTGTTTGTTTTGAGCCTAACATGGGATCATAGGAACATATGCAGTGAAAAGACAGATCATTTCATACCTTGAAAGCTAAAGTTGGGGAAAGCCCTCAGTATTGCCTGTTGTCTGTCTTCCATACACCCAGCTAAAAGTGAAAGCACTGCTGAGTTTATATTTGTACTTCCTGTTGGGGCGGGGCCTGAGAGGAGGAGACTCAAGAGTCGCTTGTATAAATATGAGATGACAAATTTTAAAGCTGAATACAAAACTACATAAACTACATATCATTATTGGATATTCAAAAATATGACAATTATTGTTAAAACGGGTACTTTTTTTTTAATTAAGAGAGAAGGAATAAAAGTAAACACCCATGTTTTCAGTTGTTTTGTCTGGTTAAACCTCTTCTTAGGGTTAAACTAGGCGGTAGCTATTTTGAGACTGTTTTAGGTCACTGAACTCTGTATAGACTTTGGGATTTAAGGACTTGTCAAACTTGTCAAACACAGGTGTGTGTTTGTTAACATTAATTATGGCTCAGTTCAACCACTACGTGGTACTACGAAGCAAGTTCAACTTACCCAGGATATCTTTTCTTTACCTGGCTTTGGCCGTCCAGATAACCAGTATGACGAAGTTCGTTATCAGTTAGCTCAGTTAACTCTGGGTTTTCTTATCAAGCTACGAGCGCGTTCATGTGAAAGAGGCGGGGTTGTTATTTACGAGCGACGTCATCAGAACCATGAATGAAGTACATGATATGAGATGAAACGGTGATACCAAGCAAAAAGTCATATTCAACCAAGTGAAATGTAAACGACAGCATGTAATCATACAACAGAATAAGGTATAGAAACACTAGAAATTATTTTCACATATTAAAAGTAGGCCAAGGCTTAAAATACATGTAGGAATTATCATATATGACTTAAGTGTAGAGTGAGTATTTTTGCTATTTAGTTGGATGATGAAAAAAAAATTCTGAATATGTCACATTAAAAAACTTAAAAGTAATGTCAGACTGTTTCTGCTGCCGAAGCAAAGAATGGAAAACAAGTTAAGGACTGATGAGGTCTATTTGACCCAGATGTTGCATTTATAATCATGGGAGCCAATTAACACTGTGTGGATTATTTTTCTAATAAAAGACAATCTTTCTTTTTTATTTCCAGTTTCCATCACACAGTTGTCTGATGTTATTCTGAGCTGAAGTGATGGAATGAGAGTGTAAAATCATCCACACTGTCAGCTGTCACTTCAGGGATAAAATCATCATTATGTGTGTAGTGTCGTAAACGATCTCTCCGTTTGTTAGAAGCTCTGTTTTAAAACCAGAGTGGAAATAGAAAGCCTGGAAAACTTAAATGTTTCTACTGACCTATAAAAATATATATTGCTCTTTTTTACTTGTCATTTTATTGTAAACTCACTTTTGTCCATGTGGGGATCCTGTAGGAATGATGACTCCGTTTTTCCAGTGATCTGATTGGTCAGTGGTGTTGACAGATTGTGATCCGATAATCTAAAGTGAACTGTTCAGCATTAGTAACCATGGTGATGTACCCCGGTAAAAAGTCAACCGCCGTCGTAACCCTGAAAACCCAGAGTTAAATCTGAAGTTACCTCGCTAACACCAAATCCTGCTTCATAGTACAGCCCTCAGGTCCCTGTTGTTTGGCTTACAGGCACAACTAAATGACACAGAGCCATCAGTAATAAAATGTAAAACTGAACAGGTTTCATCTGTAAAATGCTTAAATTTCCATCATCCTAAACTGTAGAGTAGTTCCCGTTTACTGTTAATTAGCAAATGTTCTAACATGATAAACTTTAGCATTTAGCTAAATAATAGAAAAATAATAGAAAATCAATGAAAATTGGCTTTTTTTTGTTTTGCAGTATTAGCACATTTCTGACTGCACTGAGGCCCCGAATGTCCCATCAACATGGTTATGTTTATATCCCTGCAGCTGACAGTCATTTATCCATTCACTATCCATTCATATACATATATTTGCTGTGTTGTAAACATTTAGACATGCAGAAAGAACTGTCCTTATATTTTATCACCCACATGTCAAATTATGGCATTTCTGAATAGTCTCACTGAAAATAACATAAAGCATGTCTAGCTGGATATGTAGTGGCTATGCCATATTTCCTGTGACCATAGTTCATCTTTACCAGACTCCCTGGATTCACCACACGTGAGACTGACTGAACACTTGGTTTCCTTTTTTTAGTATAATTATAAATCCTGACAAGATGCACCAAACTTAAAACTTGGGCAGAAACCAACACAACCATGGTAATAAAGGTACCTGTATGATTGTATCAACTTCCTTTGCAACCACTTTATATGATGTATGTAATGCATTTATTAATGGCTAATAAATTATTTACTAATGCTTTCAGTTCAAAGAGCAGTTAGAAGCCAATTTAAGGAGCTTTTAGGTCGCCAGCTTGCCTCTGTAGCTGGTGAATCATTAATAAGGTCATGTCACTTTCTAATAAGCCACCAAGTCTCCAGTTAATTAGTGATTAATATACTGTACTAAACCATCAGTTCTGCTGTTAAACTAAATCATTTAATTAAATAATTAACAAAAGGTCATGAGTTTAAAACTTTATAATAGGCTGAATGTTATTAGGTCATCTGCAGATAACTGGCAGCTGTTTTCCAGAAGGTCAAAGGTCAAATGTTCCATTGGATTTTGCTGATGAAATAAAGAGCTAAAAAGATAAAGTTTACTAACTTACTAGAAAGTGGTGGCCTTCCTGCATGCTGAGCGTAGTGTGTTGAGGGTTCAGACAACAATAAAACTGCAGTATGTTTTTTTTTTTTTAATAATACACACAGAACAAAAAAACATTTTGAGACAAAAGTTATCTAGTATCAGAATTTTAAAAAGGAACCAGTATCTGTATTGTGGAATATAAAAATCTTATTTCAACTGTCTTTAAAATTGGAATCATCAACAGATTTCTTATAAAGTCAGCATGTCTACACTTAAACATCTAGGACAGGAACAGAAAGAAGCCCACATACATACGGTAATCATAACATGAATACAAAACAAAAGTAGAGAAAGAATAACAGGAATATATCATAAAAAACTATACCTGGTTAATGGTGCAAGGTGGGAGGACCTCCTTGCAAATGTGTTGCGTTTTTCTCATAAGATCTAATGCTAAAGTGTTGAGTAGTTGACTCTCTTGCACACTGTCCCAGTCATACTATTGGTCCACAATCACAAGAAGCAAAGATATGGCGAAGATATAAGAAACAAAGAAAAAACATCAGTAGTATGTGTTTCTAAAAAAAACAAAACAAAACAAAACAAAACAAAACAAAACAAAACAAAAAAACATCGCACTGCAACTGCATTTGTTATTAAAATAAGACCTTTCTGGAATGACTCAGAATCTCAGGGATTGTGGTTCTGTTTCTGTTCTTGCTTTAACTTTTCTTATCTCAACTTTACCCCAGTTTTCTACAATAGCCATAAGCCCCTGTCACACATGCACTGCAACCCTGAAATTTTCCAGACATTACCTTTAGGAGCTGTATATGTGAACACAAATGTCAGAATCAATTGGACCAGACATTAAAAGGTCCAATGTGTAGGATTTAGTGGCATCTAGCGGTGAGGTTACAGATTGCAACCAACTGAATGCTGCTCCCCTCACCCTCCCCTTTCAAGCATGTAGGAGAACCTAAGGTGTCCGCAAAACTGGCGAAAAACGCAAAAGGCCCTCTCTAGAGCCATTGTTTGTTTTGTCTGTTCTGGGCTACTGTAGAAACATCACTGTGCAACATGGCAGGCTCCATAAAGAGGACCCACTCCCTATGTAGATATAAAGGGCTCATTCTATGGTAACGAAAACATGACAATTCTTATTTCCAGGTGATTACAACTAATTAAAACATACTTATGAATATTATATTCCATTTCTGCCAAGTCTGTTCCGCTAGATGCCACTAAATTCTACACACTGGACCTTTAAACGGACATTACCCTGCCACCTCCCTAGTACAAAGTCTGTATAATGTCCGTTTGAGCCCATGTGTGAGTACAGCAGCTCATTTTCTGGAGAATTCACAGCGAGAAAATGGGTGTGTTGATGATGTTTCTATCATGCAGCTGGCACTGGATAAACGCAGCGCGCCACCCCTCGCCTGAAGCAAACAGAGTATTTCCAGTGGGTGAGAATGTGTCTGACATAGCAACTCTGGACAATGTCCAAACCTGATTCTCCAGACATTGTCTGAAGCTCATATGTGAAAATGGCTATACAATGTTTTCAGTCTGAGGTAGAAAATGGTGCAATCACCGTAACCAGCCACTGCTAAATGCCAGCAATCGTTCTGAATGAAGGGACAAAGAATCCACACTGGCTGAGTTTGTGTTTCTCCAGATTTCTTGTGATCCTGAACATCTTGCCACACGTGGCGCAGCTGAAAGGCTTCTCTCCGGTGTGAAACCTCAGGTGTGCTTTCAGATTGTCTCGGAGACGGAAGCTTTTGCCGCACTGTGTGCAGGTGTGCGGTCTCTCCCCCGTGTGGAACCTCAGGTGGCGGCGGAGGCTCTTTCGGAGTGCAAACGTCTTAGAGCACACTGAACACGGGTACGGTTTCTCACCTGTGTGGAAGCGCTCGTGCCGCCGGAGAATCTTCCGCCGCTTGAACGTTTTTCTGCAGACGTTGCAAGTGTACCCGTCACGGGAGTGGGTGACGACCTTCTGGAGCCGCCAGATGCCATTTCCACATGAGGTGAAGCAGCAGAGGCGATGGCCAGTGTGAAGACCTTGGTGTCGACGGAGATCTTTGGGCAGAGGCCAGTGTGTTTTGCTGTTAGCACCATCAAACTGAAGTTTAACCTCCGTCTCAGGCACAGTGAGCACGTTCACCAGTTGGACAGCACAGGGGCGCATCAGCTTTTTGTCATTAGAGGTCAGCTTCAGTTTCATCTGGAGATGGCTTTTCATGTCCTTTGGCGTGTGGGTCAATTCCCAAACCTTCACCTGTGCTGGAGTCACAGCTCCATCAGATGGGGACGGACTGTAGGCAGTGCCCTTGGCGGTGCTGACACAGGCTTGCTGAGGCTCTGCTTGAACTGGCTTCTCTTTACTATCAGGTTTTGGTGCAGGAGACTCTGGCTTAAGGATCAACGGGCAAACAAACTTCACCTTGTCCCCAGAAGTAACATCACTTGTGTCTGGCTGCATCACGAGAAGCTTCTGTTTAGCTGGAGAGCTTTGTGAAGATCCATGTCTTAGATCTGCAGAGACTAAAAGAAGATTGGGTGCCTTTAAAAACATTGTGCATTGGTCCTGGAAATGTGGGTACTTCAGTGTGAAAGGTAGAAACCTTAGTTAGATACAATGAGGGCTGTTTTGATGTGCAGCCTTACGTCTTATCTCTAAAGTACTGAACTAATTAACCAAACGGGTCCCAAGTTTGAAATTTATAAGCAGATTCTCAATATAAAATTTGCTTGCTTGAGTTTGCAGATGTTGTAGTTTCCCACAGCTGCCAATAGGTGTCAGTAAAAAGACATTTTACTGATTGTACCTTTAAATGTGACAATCTGTGACACTTGTGTTTTTATATTATAATTTGAGGAAGCTAGAAATCTAAGTATTTCTTTTAGTATGTCTTTATGAATGAACTTTACATTATGTGAGGTGCGGTGTGTAGGACTTGAGTCTATCCCAGAATGCACTGGGTGAGTCGCCAGTCTATCACATGGCTATGTAGTCTTCACATTTGCCTGTTTACCTCCAACAGCACATTGCACACTTGAGGAAATGTGCAATTTCTGATCATTTGTATCACTCTTATTGTTAGAATTTTTGGTGTTATTATCAATATTACATTGTCAACTCTTGAGATGAAAAACTTGAAAAGCATGAATATTTTAGACCCAAAAATGTTTTCTTGTCTGATGTTGCTTTTATGTAAAAGTACAACCCATACAGAGGATAAGGGTTTCTTTTATTTCTAGTTGGTAATGACAAGCCCTGACAAACAGTGGTCTGGTCAGTGTTTCACATCTGTGAAACCTCCTCTAAAAATTACAGTGTCATCTAAACTAACTAGATGTCAGTGTGGTCTTACCAGTTTTCCCCGTATTCATTCAGGAATTCAATCCTCCACAGACAAAAACCCAATCCTGTCTGATTTGGATAAACTCTCTCTACTCTTGCTTTGGCAGTGAGTTTTAGTCTTGGCACAGACTTGTTCCTTACCATGCAAAAAAGCTTCTGTTTGTGGATCACTATCTGTTGGCGACTCCGTTTCAAGGATGCTGAACTCCACCATATCCACAGTCTCTGCCACAACCTGATTAAACAGGAAATACCACAAATGAACATTGGAGTGTTGAATCATGGTTATTATAATCGTTTATTTAACAGCCTTTGCATATATGCTGTGCAGTATGTGTCATGAGAACACCTAAAAATCATCTCCCACATTACATTACTAAACACACATGAAATGACATGCAGCTGTAAAACAGGCCAGGCGGCAACAACACCCTAATAACTATGCTGTGCTCACAGTATCACTCTGTCTGTCTCTCTCATTCCACTGATGTTTTACACCCCTGTAAATCCTCACTGACCTGTTCCTTCAGAGGCGACCACTCAGGGTCATCATGGCCATTATCTTCAGCCAGGAGACTATCTGGCGGAATGAGGCATCCCTCCTCCTTCTCCTTCTCCCCCTCCTCCCTGCACTCACTCAAACAATCCCCATCTGAGAGGAGTGGGGGACCTGTGGAGAAGAGGGGGGAGGGGTTAAGACCCTGACAGAGGCACAAACATTCCTTTAAAGTGGGTCTGCAATAAGGAACACACTGCAAGAGTTCTGAGTAGCAACTACACATTAACAAATACACACAGAGTATGCAATGACTATGTGCATACACAGTGTCAATGAAAAGTTTGGACACATCTTCCTGTTCATTTGAATGAGAAAGTGAGTCCAGACTTTTGACTGGTATCGTTACTGTTTGCATCACACTGCAAGTATCCAGAATGCATAAAACCTCTGCTAGACGGTGTTGCTGATTGACTAGTGTAGTCAAAATCCTTAAGCAACTAGATTGCGCCCCCCCATGCATATGTTCATGCAGCCTAGCCACGGACCCAAACAGGAAGTCATAGCATTTAAATCTCCAAAACATACCAGAAAGCTGTAACTGCGGATAATCGTCTTCGTCCACTTGCACGCCGATGCTGCGTTTTCTGTCTCCTGTCGATAAACTCTCCACGGTTTCATTTTCCTTTCCGTCCTCGGCGCGGCCCAGCTGCACATCCAGAGCCGAGGCTCGGTATCTGCTTTCGAACAGTTTGGTTAACTCCACCGAGGCGACTTTGACGAGCGCAGCCAGCACAGACTCCACCTGCGCCTGGATGTCTACGACGTCCGCCGACATTTTTTTTGGCTGCCGTGCCGCGCAGGAGTCTGCGACGTTTGGGTAAAAAAAAAAGCAAACCTGAATAAAAAAGGAACTTGAAAATCAGCAGAGATCTTTATTTAGCTTCCATCAACAGCCACATGGCTTGCAGAAAGAAGGGGCGCGTCACGCAGCAGCGCAGGCGCGACAGATGCTGAGAAGCTGGGAGGGGGCGGGGTTAAGAAGATGAGAAGAACCGACATAAACAGGATAGAAGCCCGTTATGTTTTTCGATAGCTAAAAAATCCTGTATGTCTCATTTTCTCCATTTTTCCTTAATTTCCTGTCTCCATCTCTTTTTATTTGGAGTTTTTCCAAATCACGGAAGTGTTTGAGATGTCTTTCTGTTTTCAGTGTTCTTACATCCAAACCAAAACAAAGAAAGTCAGGCACAAGAATGCAAATACTTTCCTTGTTGAAGGGTACAACAGTTTGAAGAGCAAAACAACCGTGCCAATAGCCACAGATAAAGATCCCCTCCAGACATGTATTAAAACATAGAAGAATTCTCTGCTTGGAACAACAATGTGTGTCTGATATGTTTTCCACAAATCTACAATTACCACGTTAGAATTGGCCTACTTAAACTAAGCTCAATATTGGACCACAATTGGCTTCCAAACTAGTTGTGATGTCACAAATCATGGTCATAGGCCCACCCCTTAAAACCAGGTTTTCAATGAGCAGAGAAACTTTCTACTTCCAACACAACAATCTAGTGTCAAACTCAAACAAGGAACAAGAAGAAACTAACATATTTTTGAGTGGAGGGGGACTCTCAATAAAATGTAATTACCAAAAGTGACAGTAGAGCAGCAATATGTTTTCTTTTTTTATGGTGGGAATGTGTAGATTTCAAAGCTGAAAGTGTCTTTAATACAACTTGCAAAATGTGTCTTCTCCCACTGTGCCTTAAGGTCTTCCAGCTGGTGTGAATGTCTTCCAATAAACAGACCCATGACCTCATTAGTTAACTCCATACACACAAGTCTGTATTTAGGCTTGACAGATGTTTACACCATTTTCCACATAAAAGTTGGGATTTATATGCACAATTCGGTGGGAAAATGTGTCAACATCTACAGTATGATACTGCTTGAGGAAGAGTACTAAGCTTGAATATAGTGCAGCCTGAACCAGCTACCATTTTAAAACCACTTTTGTGTTCTTTTTGCCTTAGTGCCGGTATTTGTGTGCAAATTGATGATTAAAAGGTAGGTTCACTTTTGTGTCTGTCTTAAAACAATAGTCAAGTGCCCATATGAACAGTGAAAGAGGTTTTCCTCACCAAAATCCACAGTGTGTCCACCAGGTGCAAAGCCAGTAATGGGCCTGGCAGCACTGGCCCACCCAGCCAAGTTTGATAAAAATACATTTTGTAACAATAAATATAAAAAATATATAAGGAAATAAATAAATATAAACTGGATTTATTGTTGACTTGTTGTGTGTGTTGAAACAAGTCGTAGGAAGTCTCCGGACTGTAATTGGTTGCTCTGGTTCTGACACGCAGACCATCCTGAGCTGCCTTCAGCCAACTAGCTAGCTGGCTTTTCAGGCGATGTAACGTTAACCCTACAACAATAGCTAAACAAAGTTTTTAATGTGTTATATTTAAGAGTTGAGGAAGAAGAAATGCCACTGCCTCCATTGACTCAGTCCACCAGACTCATCAGCCCATAACGAGGTTAGCGCTTTCTCCCGGTTAGCCTAACACGGGTTCATCCACTGACTTGTGTGCAATTTGTGAACCACATTCACAGCCAGATTTGAAGGTATTTCCCTGCACAGTCAAGAATGGAAAACCAACGTGCTTGTCATCAAAGTGGTATGGATAGTTTTCTTGGTTGGAATAGAATATAAGGACGTGGTTTTATGTAAAATGCGCAGGTTGGTTATTTGTGAACTGATTGGTCCTGAAGCAACAATGGCTTTAGGTTATAATGAGGGCACGAACAATGTCACATGCAATTTATGTCTAAGTGAATACCTTCTCTGCTCTCAGGGTTTATGTTTAGTTGCCACTTTGTGCAGTAAAATTGTTAATTAACACTGCTGTGCGCTGTAGAGCCAATGTGCAGCTGTATACTGTAGTCTATTTTAGATGGGATAGGCTGTAAAAGATTGCTTTTTGTCTATACTGTTGTGTACAGCCTTTATAGACTGATACTCTGTTGGTTAAGCATTTTGGATAGGCAGTGTTTTTATGTTATTGCCTCTGTGATGCAGAATGTTGCAGAGTAAACTGGTTGCTGGTTTTTCAGTTTGTCTATGTTTGGATTTTTTTGTTTCTTCTTTTAACTGCCCACCCAAAATACTATTTCTGCCTACGCCATTGGTGTCCACACAGTCATTTTGTGCAAAAACACATTTACACACGTGGACAAAATTGTTGGTACCCCTCAGTTAATGAAAGAAAAAACCCACAATTCTCACTGAAATCACTTGAAACTTACAAAAGTAATAATAAATAAAAATGTGTTGAAAATTAAACAATCAAAACCAGCCATCACTTTTGAATTGTTGATTAACATAATTATTTAAAAAAACAAACTAATGAAACAGGCCTGGACAAAAATGATGGTACCCCTATAAAAGATTGAAAATAATTTGACCAGAGGGACATGTTTAACTCAGGTGTGTCCTTTAATTGACATCACAGGTGTCTTCAAGCTCATAATCAGTCAGTCTGCCTATTTAAAGGGTGACAAATAGTCACTGTGCTGTTTGGTGACAAGGTGTGTACCACACTAAACATGGACAACAGAAAGCAAAGGAGAGAATTGTCCCAGGACATTCGAAACAAAATTATAGACAAACATCTTAAAGGTAAAGGCTATAAGACCATCTCTAAGCAGCTTGAAGTTCCTGTGACAACAGTGGCACATATTATTCAGAAGTTTAAGATCCACGGGACAGTAGCCAACCTCCCTGGACGTGGCCGCAAGAAGAAAATTGATGACAAGTTGAAGAGACGGATAGTTCGAATTGTAACCAAAGAGCCCAGAACAACCTCCAAAGATATTAAAGGTGAACTACAAGGCCAAGGTACATCAGTGTCAGATCGCACCATTCGTCGTTGTTTGAGCCAAAGTGGACTTCATGGGAGACGACCAAGGAGGACACCACTGTTGAAAGCAAATCATAAAAAAGCGAGACTGGAATTTGCAAAAATGCATGTTGACAAGCCACAAAGCTTCTGGGAGAATGTCCTTTGGACAGATGAGACAAAACTGGAGCTTTTTGGTAAAGCACATCAACTCTATGTTCATAGACTCAAAAATCAAGCGTATGAAGAAAAGAACACTGTCCCTACGGTGAAACATGGAGGAGGCTTAGTTATGTTTTGGGGCTGCTTTGCTGCATCTGGCACAGGATGTCTTGAATCTGTGCGAGGTACAATGAAATCTCAAGACTATCAAGGCATTCTGGAGAGAAATGTGCTGCCTAGTGTCAGAAAGCTAGGTCTCAGTCGCAGGTCATGGGTCTTCCAACAGGACAACGATCCAAAACACACAGCCAAAAACACCCAACAATGGCTAAGAGAAAAGCGTTGGACTATTCTGAAGTGGCCTTCTATGAGCCCAGATCTGAATCCCATTGAACATCTGTGGAAGGAGCTGAAACATGCCATCTGGAGAAGACACCCATCAAACTTGACACAACTGGAGCAGTTTGCTCACGAGGAGTGGGCCAAAATACCTGTTGATAGATCTAGAAGGCTCATTGACAAATATAGAAATTGTTTAATTGCAGTGATTGCCTCAAAAGGTGGTGCAACAAAATATTAAATTATGGGTACCATCATTTTTGTCCAGGCCTGTTTCATTAGTTTCATTAGTTTCATTTTTTTAAATAATTATGTTAATCAACAATTCAAAAGTAATGGCTGATTTTGATTGTTTAATTTTCAATAAATTTTTATTCATGGTTACTTTTGTACATTTCAAATGATTTCAGTGAGAATTGTGGGTTTTTCTTTCATTAACTGAGGGGTACCAACAATTTTGTCCACGTGTGTAAAAGCTTATCTGAGGCTTTAGCAGTCTGAGTAAGTCAGTTAGTTTAGCATCAAATTCCCTCTTTGTGTTTCCTCAGACAATGTTATTGTCACTATTGTTTTAAGACAGACTTTAAAAATTGTGAACCCGTCCTTTAAATTTCTCTCCTTTTTGCTTTGTGATACTGTAGATCTTTTTGGGTGGGGACCCTTCGTTACCCCTCTTTCTGTGGATTTTTGAATGACACAGACACCACTTTCCACATAAAAGCTGGGATTTATATACCCAATTCAGTAACTAACATATAGTGGCTTTAAGTGTGTAACTCCATCAGACACAGTGGGACGTGTGCAATGTTTTGCACATTTAGCCTTTACTACATGACATTAGGGAAATAAATAAATAATAGAATAAATAATGTCCAAGCTGTCATTTATTTAAGACTTTACAGTAAGTAAATTCTCTTATTACAAAAATAGAATATTGCTGTTGTTATATTTCATCATTGTAGAAAACATCCATATGATGTACAGCACTTTCAGTGTACAGCGTTACATTGATTTCACAGAGTAGGCTGGTGATACTTAAGACCCATCAGAAAAGCCTGCTAGCACCTTTGGATTTGACTTCAGTTGTTTCGATACTGGGGCAAACAAGAAAATAAGTGAACATAAAGAATACACATTTAAACTGCAACAGACTTCACAGATGGACTCAGACATAATGCATACAACATTGCAACCCTCCAGTACTTTAGAAAATAAAAACTTTCATAATATAAAATCACTAGCAGTAGATGGCAAGGTTTTGAAATAATTTCTTTTTTTTATTGTACCAGACAGTTTTACAGGTGGGAATAGAGTTACTGCTGGATCTTAGAACGTACTTTGTTACATGGAGGATTAGTGAATGAGTAGGGGGAGAGGGATAAACGAGAAATGGAATATTGTTCTGGTGAGATGCAGCGTAAGGATGATGAAAAGATGAGATATCAAAATGAACTGATGAGTTCAATGTAAGAAGAACTAGTTACAAAAGAGGATGATTTGACATGGTTAATGATGTTGACTCTTGAAACTGCATTGGTCAGACTTTAAGTAAATTATGACTCAATGATTTAGAAATCATCGTCGTCATCATCGTCGTCATCGTCGTCGTCATCGTCATCATCGTCGTCATCATCGTCATCATCGTCATCGTCATCATCATCGTCGTCATCATCGTCATCATCATCGTCGTCGTCGTCATCATCGTCGTCGTCATCATCGTCATCGTCATCGTCATCATCATCATCATCGTCATCGTCGTCATCATCATCGTCGTCATCATCATCATCATCGTCGTCGTCATCATCATCATCATCGGGATCAATTTCACCTGACAGAACATCTTCAATCCAGTCCTCCAGCTCGTCTACAGTTGGTAAGTCTTCACCATCATCCATGTCCATCCACACACTGTCAGCCTGCAGAGCGAGGAGGAACATATAAAACCAACTCCGCTGTAGATTTTATGCCATAAAGATGCTTCTTCTTCACTGCCATGGATGTATTATAAGAGATACAGCGTTGACCTACCCATATACTGAATGATATATACAGGACTGAATTAACCTGCTAGGGGTACCCAGTTGGTAATCCAGCCTTGGGTACATATGTACAACAGAGTACAACATGCACAACAGCAAAACACACAAATACATCTATGAATAAAGTACAAAGAATATAACTTACATCGTCAGCATCAACAACACCAATCTGTGGGTGGGACAGGTCAATTCCAAAAGTCTTCTCCCAATGTGGCAGGTGCTGCAGGGAAAATGAACATGAATTTTGCGAAAAATATGTTTTATTGTCCTTTATAAACTTTTTCATCTTCATCATTAAATTTCAGTTCTCAGCTGATTTTCAGTTTAACCTCTCCGAAGCACTCTCTCTGATTTCTGCATATTGCACTGAGGTCATATTCTTACCAGGGGGAAGTCATCAGGGTCAATCCAGACGATGCTGAGGTCAGGGTGGTGTGTGTTATCCTCTGCAACTTGCTTCAGGATCTCCAGGAACTCAAAGCCATCTGAGGAGTGCAGACCACATTGACAATAAAACTAAACAATTGCTTTGAAGGGGTGGTAGGGGTAAATGTTATATTTGCTGATTCTTTATTACTACTTTATTTGAAATTTGCAGATGTCGATTATTCATATTAATAGGGGGCTCCTCATGGCAGTAGCGTTTTTACATTTAATGTAGGGTTCCTTTACCTAAGTCAGACTCCTCTGCAAAAGCAACAATGTGTTCACCATCAACATCGTCATTCTGTGGAAAGAGTAAAGACCAAATAAACCCACAGGGGAAAACTTCATCAACATTCATCCATGATGTTGTGTTGAGAGCGTTAAAGTTCTTACCCAGATCTCATACATGTTGTGTGGTTGCAGCTTCCTCAGGGTTGGTCTTCAAAAACAAAGAGGGATTAGATTATATGCATTTTCCTTTTCATTCTGGACACCTTCCAGACATGTTTCAGGACATATAAAAATCCTCTGCTTGGAATAATAAATTCTCTCTGACATGTTTTTTACATAAAAATGTTCAGTTACCTTGTGAAAAATGTTATAACTCTAACTCTATAACTCTAAACTCTGCTCCTTCTTGCTCATGGAAAAATCCAGAATCTATGAATATGCAAATATTATTCATTTCAGAAGTTTAACTGCTGGACACAAGATGTCTCCTACTTTATTGTAAAGTCTATTCTCAGCGTATGTGCACTGATTCCAGTGTTTACATTACGCTTGTCTAAATTGTATACCGGCCCAGACTAGTTGTGATGTCACAAATCATGCTCATAGGTGTTGTCTTAAACTCAGATTTTAGGTGAGCACAGAGAAACTTTCCTCCTTCAGCAGATGAATGTGAAAACAGCCTTCTAGTGTCAAACTCTGCACATGCATTATTATGCACAGTGAAGCTCAAACATCAAACTGAAGGAACAACAAGAAAAACTGGAGGGAGACTTTAAACTTTTACCCTAATGAGATCAGTCTAGCACAAACAGGACTCACCTGTCATTATCTTCAATGAAATTCACCAGCTCATCCTCAGTGTAAGGTTTTCCAGGGATGACCACTGGATCATCAGAGAAGGGTTCATAGAAGTCCACCTCATTAGGCTTTAGGTCCAGGGCCTTGGCAACCTGTAACACAGGATCAAAAGGATTGGACCAAGAATAAGAGAATCATGGTGTGAAGATGGTTAATAATGTGAAAAAATTACAAAAAGTGCAGAGAATGAAAAGCAATGCGCAGTATTGATTGCATGAATCTTAACCAGGAGCTGACGAAGATATACAGTACAGCAGTTTTGAAAAAAAAACAGTCATGTAGATACAGTATGTATTGTATGTGTTTAAATTAAATAAACAAGATAGTGATAAAACTTTTAACAGACACATCAGTTCACATTTTTTAGCATATGTGAAGATGTTTTGAATGTTCAGCTTCCAGAACTAGACAACATGTAGATCAATTTTTGTCATAATTTAGCATTTTTTATCTAGAAAAACTGGCCTACAAACTGTACTTCTAAGCCTTATATAAGAATAAACAAGCAGATGGTTTGCTAGATACATGTTTCACAAAGACAATTTTATATCTATGAATAGTTACATGTAAACATGGTCTGAGCATCCTTCTGGGGTACCTCAAGGCTCAATTCATGGCCCATTGCTTTTTAAAAAAGGAACAGCCATGTGTAGGAATAACACTACACTGGTTAATATCAAATAAATCAAATGCAATAATATGTGTGACTTATAATTAACACATTTTTGAAGCAGAGTTTGAATTTCCATAATATCAAACTAATTAATAGTTCTAAAACAGTAAAAGTTAACATGGGTTAGACAAGTCAAGAGTTTACACATTTAGTAGCATTTTCTGACCAATTCAGACACTTATTGTGCATTGAAAAAAGAGTTGAGGAGAGTGAGCGACTCAAAGGAATGTGGCTTCTACTAAAATTTACGGCTTAAGAGATAGTGAGCTAGCAGAAGAAGGGAGGGTGGCCCATCCAGGTTGGGGCAGTCTGATTGTATAAGAAAATAAAAAAAAACAAAGTGCTTAATTTCCAAAATTGTCCATTTTCCTCCCGTGGCTGGTGGAGGAAGGCACAGGTTTTTAGCCCTGTCCATGTCTCCTTGACATCCTTAAGCCTTTAGGTCAGAGGTCATTGGGTTCATGTGTGTGTGCTCTGCACTTACACAGACAGACTGTTAGACCAAAAGGAATCATAATGTTTTTGAAAGGATTAAACTTTTCTTCTGTTCCTGGGTTTGTTATCCTACACATGCTAGGGCTCTGTGAGACTGTACTAAGGCACATTGGTGCTTTGAGCTAAATGTGTACATATATACGTTTATATATATAAATGCAATGATGTGTTCACCACACACATGTATACAGCATACACACATCTTTTGGATTTAGTTTCATTCATCCCTTGCACATATTGTTGTTTGATTTTACTATGCTGTATGTATTTATTATGGTGCTTTAAGTGTGCCTGATTTACTTAACCATAAATATACCATAATTACTCACCTTGGCACTGAAGGTGGCAAAGAACTTGATGTGAGGATGGAACTCTTCAGCAGCATCAGCAAAAGCCTCAAAATCTGAAATTTTATAGGCATCCATCAAATTTCAGTAGATCAGCCCCTGTATGAAATATCTAAGAACGTAGACTTGTTGCTCTCATCATTAATGTAGCTCTTTGTATGCTCGCTTGAAAACCATCTTAAAATAAAATCAATCTGCACAAAATCAACATTAAATCAAGCAGCCTGGATCTGATTGCTGTTGCATTTGTCTGATATGCAGTCATAAGCAATTATATTGAAAATCAGCTGTAAGAAAATAGACTGACAGTTAGATTGAAGTTATCATGCCATCACAGTACAGATTCTTACGTTCTGACTTGTGACTCTTAAAGTAGCCCACCAATTTGATGTCCTCTTCGATGTTTTCAAAGCCTTTCAGTTCCCTACTATTGTCAATAATTTCCACTGGGTCTTCAAGAAGCTATGAAAGAAATGTGGGGCCATAGCGGAGAGGGTAGGAGACAGTAGAGATAGGTGAGATAGAAAAGAAGAATCCAGAGTAAGGTGATGTGGGTTATCTTAAAAGAAAGTAAATTTATATTTCGAGACTTTTTGTTTGCTAAAAACTGGGAGCTATTAACTGGGAGATTATATCCTCACGAACATCATAGATGAACTCCACAAGTGTGTCTGCTGCAACCTCTCCATCATACTCTATGACTTCATCATCTGTGAAGATGTAGATGCTGTCAGACTCATCAAGGCCTGAGGGAAAAAAAGAACATATTAAGTGTTTAACCTAAAGTTCAGACCGGACCAAAGGTCAGACATTTAAATCATCCGTACCATATCTTTTTAGAGTTGTCATGTGTAAGAATAGGAAAGCAAACAGGTTAGTTCAAATTATTACACATGACAGATAATAGTCAAGTGGCTGAGATAGTGATACTGGTGAATCTCATTTTGCTTATTGACCAAAATTCCAAGTGTCTGCAACTGTGTTTATTTCATTGAGTGTTCACCTAATTTCTTTGCAACGGCCTTGTCGTGCTTTGCATCAAGGAGGCCGACTCCAATATCCCTCATCATCAAACTCATCCAGGACCTGGGCTGCAAGCTGTGAAACAAAGACACTGTCACAGAATTGAAGACATGAACCTGACAGTTAAGTATCTAAAACATGGGAACATATTCCTGTGTGAGTGTGCTTAATGTTTGTGTCCATATCTTATGCATTTTAAAGCATTCAACATTGTTATTTACACCTTTTTGACAAAGATGTCTCACTCCGTGATTTCATTACCATAAAAGCCTGCTTTTCAGAGCGCTGCTTATGCACTTTCTAAATCTGTATGAAACTTGAACCTCATGACTGACAGTTGGTTCCACCAATGGCAGTCCCACATTCACAGGCCGATTGCACTGAGGAAGTAGTTTGAGTGTTGTCTCAGTGTGTTTGGAGGATAAAAAGCACGCGCACACACACACACATGCACACTGGTGTCAGAGATCTTGAGCAGCTGCTTTTACTGGCATAAATAGTGTGACTAACCAGGCTGTCTTGCAGTTTGTTGTGCAGATAATTCAGAACATTTCTTTTAACTTGAAATTGCAGATGGGTGGGGCACAGTGAAGCAATTCAGAACTTGTAGCTTAGCAGCAGTTAAGTTGCAAAATATAAAAAATAATATCTTTTAAGTAATATATAATGTAAAGGTATACACAATTGAAATAATATATGATTTATAAAAGCAAATTAAATCCTTTGCTGTGGTAACTTTAGCTTTTTTGGTAGGTTGCTGCATTGCCCTATGGTACATTTTGTTGTAGACTTCACCCTTTTGGTATTTAAGTAGGCAGGACTACCTGCATTTTCAGGTATTCCTTAGAGATAAATGTGTATTTCCATAGATCAACTAGAGGTTCGATGTTCATCTTGATTTAAATGTATTATATGAAAATATCTTATTTCTGACGGGTAATCTGGCAGCAATCTTGAGATTTCATAACTTTATATCTGCTGCAAAATTGTCTTTGGACATTGGTGTTCTGAATGTGTATCTGCAGTAATATGGCTATAATCTCTTAAGGGTAACTGAACCTCCCCAACTACATGTAAAGTAAAACCAACAGCCTCTGTATCTGGGATGGGATTTCACAGCTTGATATCTGCATGTTTTTCAATTACACAACATGCGAAATGCACTGTCGCTGTACAGTATTTCATTTCTAAATACCATATATTTGTGCCTGTTCACTGAGATATACATATACCAAATAACATTTGATAAAAATGTAATTTCCCACCATCATAATGACATAGTTAATACTGGTGTGGATCCAAATTATTTTACCTCTTATCAGACAGTAGCTCATCCTATTTTGATATCCCAAGTTTCCTCATGTACTAATGTATGTCTGCTTTAATAGACAGTGGGCAGTTCAACAGGACAGTGCATTTGGTCTCATAAATGCAGATCCTCTAATCTAAATAGAAAAGTGCAAAAAAAAAAAATCAAGCATTAGGTCTAAAGTACATTCCTAAACAACACAGAGGTAGGCCATCTTAACGATGACTGAGGGATAAAGCACAGAAATTTTGATTCACATCGGGTCAGTACTTCATTTGCTTCATTTGACTTTCACTAACCCCTGGAGAGTGCGTCCTAGACCTCTGAAATTGTTGTCTGTTACTAATAATAAAAAACTCATTACATGTAAATCATAATACATTCATCAGAGGAAACACAAGCCTTCTGGGAGCTCAACACACCACAAAAGCAGCTTGGGATAAAAATAGCGCCAGAACCACACCAGCCCAGGGGACTATTTTGGCGAGGGTGGCAGTGATGCTCAGCGCTCTCGGATCCGCTGACAAGTACAGTACTGCAAGTGCCAATCACAGTGCGGAGCTGAGCCGGCACTACTGGAGCCAGAACCTCCAGTGCTGGCCTGCAGCCCCGTGAGTGAGCCTTAACGCCCCATACAGAGACACCAGAGGCCGTCGAGATGATGTGATATGCTAAGGAGAGCAGCTTCTCTGTCTCTCTGTTCTGGTTATTAATATTTTCCTCTCTATTATTATATTACTATTATTTTTGTCCCCCATCATCCCCTTTCACTTATTTGTTGACAAGATAGACCCATTATTTGTTGATTGGTGGATCTACGTGTTGCAAAAATTCTTGCACAAAATTTCTGCCACATTAATATGTGCAAAACAGATCTTGAAGTCATTATTCGGTTTTACTTAAACTTGATTTGTTTGTGCATAATTAAAGTGAGGGTGTACGATCACAGCTGTCAATAATGAGTCAGAGAAAGCACTTGAATGTTTCATAGGGACTGTTAGTCCTCAGTGTCCATCCCATTGACTGATTCTGAATTTGGTTGCAGTTGCCAAGACTGTTTTTTTTCTGCTGTTTAGTGTGTAAGTTCTCAAAGGAGCCATCAGTAGTTCTCCTCAAAATATAATAATGTGCCAAACAAGTGTAAAAGGTCTTAACTCTACACTGTGCAGTGGCAACATTAAATGTCATATAATATGGTTGCCACATGATCCAGTGTATATGTTCCATAGACCAGTCATCACCCCTATCACTTTTTTATAGAACTGCAACTTTCACTGCAGACATTAGTCAAGTATTTCTTCAAGTGATATCAAGTGTCTGTCTAAAATATTGTTTGATAACCAGTTAGGTCTATCTTGTGTGTGATGTCTAAGATAGGTGCACATGCTCTCCATCAGCTGTAACTTTCATTTTGCGTTCTGTTTTTGGGCCAGTTTAAAATGACTGGGTGACTATAAACCTGTAATTAACTTTAATTGGCAAGAATACAAAACGAAAAATTAAGCTTTTCCTGGAAAATGTGCTTTGGCAGTATGCAACATTTGATATATAGTATTTTCTTGTAACCTTTCTTGTACCCAGCCTGGGTAAATTGTTGTTTGACACTGAAGCTTTGTGCTGAGTGATGACGTCATGTCTTTCTGTGAGGAATGTGATGAAACCTCAGAGTATCCAGGCTGACAGGGGGGCCCGATGTGTGATAGGGGGGCCCGATGTGTGATAGGCATATGGAGGTGTTTTAAGTGCATCAACTCCCACACACATACACACACACACACACACACATCCAGATATTATACACAAGCTCAGCCTTTGCCAGAATAAATGATATCTTGGGTCCTCACAGCTCAGCTCTTTGCCTTGGATGGACAAGACTGATGACACACCACAGGCTTGTGACACATTTTTGAGACTTCTGAATCCAGAGAAGCTATTTTCTACCTTGTAGCATCGCTTTCCCATGATAACTCCCTCTGAATTCAATTTCACATTTAACAGATTTCAAATCTTGCAAAAAAAACATATGCGACTGTTTTTACTTTCTGTCTTTACATTCTTCCAACTTTCCTTCCTTTACTGGTTTTAAATATTTTATTGATATCTTAAGCTTATATATATGATTAAAGTTCGTCTCCCAGCACCACATATTTTACATCTACATTATTTAAATCTGTACACCTAAATTAAACAATATCAAAACACAAACTCTGCTAGAACCTCAAACCAAACTCTTAAGCATCCTAGAATATTAAGGCAATGTGATATTTCTGTGTACTGTACATTATGAATCCAGTAGGTCTACTAGTTGTGCTGATTCCTTATCAGTATGCTCTCCTCTTTATTCTACCCATAGTTCCCATCTCCACCCACCTCAAGGGTCAGCTCCTCAATCTCAAATTGTTTCTGGGCGACGCGGCTGGATCCAGGATGGTCATGGTAGTACACCACCATTACATCGTACTTCTTCATCACAGACTTATAGTTCTTGGCGTTGAGGTCGTGGACGCGGTCCTTGCCATCATACATAGGGAAGTCCAAGCTGTCCTTGCCCAATGATATCCCCGCAAAAGACAGCAGGACTGCCACAAGCACCCAGGTCCACTTCATGGCTCCTCTGTATGATACTGTAGATGTATTTGCTATTTTAGAAAGTAAATGAAGGGGGGTAAAAATAAAACAAAATAGTTTGGTGAAAGTATGAAAAATCCCTTCCAATCCGCGTCACCCAGAAGAGAGCAAGACCAACTCCTGCATCCACCTTATTAAAAACTCCACATGGGCAACTGGCAGTAGGGCACAGGGTGCAAGAGGGGTTGGGCTAAGTTTGACATAGGTGTGAGTGTGTATCTATGTGGGGTGTAATTGAGTATGGGGGCCAGTGCAGTTGCTGGGGTGACAGCTTTGTGTATGTGTGTGTGTGTGTGTGTGCATTTGAGTGTGTGTTACAGACATGTCCAAGTGGGTGGAGAGATGAAATGAGGACCAACATGCTGTCTGTCTCTCTCTATCCGGGCTGAGAGCACGGGAAGACCAGTGATGAAGTGGAGGGAAATCGTGCATGAGCAAGGAATAAAGAGATAAACAAGGATAGGATATGTGCGTATGTGTGTGTGTGTGGGTTGGGGGCTTTGAAAGCCTGTGCGCCAAACGAAGAAAGAGTGATATGATGGATTTAGATGTGGTTGCGAATATGAGGCACTCGTTTCCCATATTAAGTGTAGATGGATCCCAGCTAAAAATAATGGATGTGGGACAGAGAAGTACATATCAGGAGGGGGTCTTGGTGTCTAATTTGCTGCTACTGGCACTGGCACAGCGCTAGAATGTGGCACTGGGTCACTCTAGGACATGAAGGAGATAAGTGGAGAGGAGAGGGTGGCGCACCTGCTGATGATTCAGTAGACTTACATAGGTGTCACTTAGTCCTGATTCAAGAAAAAAATGATATTTTTTACAGGGGGACCATGTTCTCACTTTTTGGGATCTTTCTGAGTCTGCTCCATTTGTGCATACAGTACATGTGTGTCCTGTGCAATGTGTGCATGCATGCTTGAGATAATCATCTGTGATATTACTTTACAAATTGAAAGGGAAGAGGTAAGCTATAAATAAATACAGGCTACAAGGTATCATAATACCCCGTCTGATCCCCCAACACACACACACACACGTACGTGACACACCCCTCTTTTCAGTAGCAAGATATATAAGCCTACAGTATTAAAGATTTAGTCTAAGGGGAAGGGTTGAAAGATGCACCATTTGTGTGTGTGTGTGAGTGTGTGGTGGTGCTGATGGTGGAGTGGAGTAAGCTGAAATACAGTATATCAGCAATGTGTGGTGTCAGTGATTATGGAGAATCAAGCTGAACTGTGGCTCACTGTAACTGTAAACATTTAGAAAATGAGAGGCAGGCAAGTGGGTTTCATTTCCTCATCATGAGGTGACATTAGGTCTTCCATAACAGCTTCTATATAACCATTTACATCATAAATTAATTAATCACAGGTGAATTTATTAATAAATGAGGTTCAGTTCAGACAGAATATCTCACTAATGCATACTTTTGATTTTACACAAATTGCTTCCAGCCTGAAATATCTGCTTTTACATCTATCAGCTACTGCATCTCTGGGTTATTCACATTTAAATCTACTTTGAATCACATAGAGCAGAAAAAAACGTCTGCTCTGCTGCTCTCTAGGGCCTGACAATTTTAAGTATGTCACACTTTTGGCCACATCCCAATCAGTGATGATGTTACAGCAGGTGTTTTAACTTTGATGATGTTAGGAAACACTTGCTGTGACCTCACTGATTCAAGTGTGGCCAGAGGTGCGACCTGTACCCTTTTCACCAGACATGAATAATGGCTGCATTACATTTAGGTGAGCTAGTTCGAGGGCTCAGTTATTGTGCATGCTCACTGACTGACATGGCTCACTGGGACAAAAGGGTTCATTGGGGGAAGAGCAGCAAAAGTTTCCTGCTTTTGGTCTTTTTCACAGATGATATTTTGATATGTCACAGAAGGAAAAGCACAGGTGTAAATAATAAAATTAATAATGACTGAATTCCATTTAGCTGCTTTGGTTTCAGGGTCCTGGTGATGTGCAATGCTGGCTCACTGTCACACTGTTATGACTTACTGAGACACTTGATAAGAGCAGAGCCATCGTTAATGTTATTAGTAACACCTGTGCTTTTCCTACTACAACAAGCCAAAATGTCTGCTGTGAAACAGGTCTATTCCTCGTGGATTTATCCTTTAATGTACAGAACACTGAGACTGCAAGGAGTATCAAATTCATATTATTGTTCAGTTTATGCAGGTTCAACAAACCACACACCTACTTGCTGACTATTGTGTTCTCAGTAGCTCATGACTTCCCGTTATATCTATCTGGCAAATTCGGGTCTGCTTTCATTCTCATCTTCTATTAACTTCCATAAAAATGAACTTCTGTGTTCCATAATATCCTGCTGTATAAATGATTTCATGTAAATAGCTAAGGCAGTGAATGTGATGATAAAAGGAAAGTGTAGGTAAGGTGGGTAATTGCTCTTCGTCAAGTGTTCTCTGGAAGGCCTCACTGAGCATACTCGTTTAATCCAACATACTGTGACAAATTATTTCTTCAAAAATGAGCCTTTATTCCCTGGATGTCAGTTATTTGTCATCCTATAAATTAATAAAGTAATTCATGCTTTTGCAACCATGAATCTGTTTACATTGATAAAATGCTTATTATACAGTTGGCTGAGAGCCTAACAGTTTGTCCAAATGAGGGAACTTTCAGTTTAGTTCAGTCATGTCTGCAGCAGTTACTGCTCTGTACTCACCAGCAGATCCACACTGTCACCTAACTCCCAGACAAGCTGTCCTGCGGCTTTGAGCCATTCCATATAGATGTTGAAATGGGAACTTTAAGAAACTTTAAAGGACTACTGAAAATTGATAGGTCTATATAAGGGTTTACTTTGCATTTATTAGCTTTACAGACTTGGCCTACCTCATTTTTATTGTCAATTTGTCTGTGTTTTAGGTACTTTTCATGCGTAGCTTAATCTAACTTCACTTTAATTAGGCCTATTTTGAATACATGCATTTTAATACATGCAAGCTACACTGTTATAATGAAAGGAAATACAGTTTGTGAACATGTCTATCTTGCATAACAGCTCTGACAATGGCGCATGTAATATGTTGGACCGGAGGGGGGGGGGGGGGGGGGGGGGGTTATACTGTTGCTTTCCTGTGGGCGGTGCTAAAGAGCTGCCCCTTTTCATAACATATCGCCATGAATTGTATTATGTATTGAGTGAAGTCAGGAGGTGCCGAGGGTTGAAACAAACTACAACACGACCTGTGGACACATAAACGGAGTCTAAGGTAAGACCTCTAAATGTCAGCCTAAACTAGCTGCTCGGACTACATACCGGCCTGATATTAGCCTACAATGTTTACATGTAGCTAAGCGCCACTACTGTCTACGCGTTTAATCGCAGGGTCATTAATGTTATTGAAGCTGAAACTATCACATTCACTGCTCTACAGTCTTTTTGTTCCTCTAAGCTTTCAGTTTGTTACACTATTCAGGGAAAAGCAATAGAGTGCAGATAAAATCAAGCTGCCTCCGTAGTCAATTACTAATAAGGAACTATTGGACCAATTTATATTAAGTAGGTCGTCTGTCATTCCAGGAAGTGAACTGTAAACATGACAATAACCATAAATATTATCCACAATGATAACCATTCTCCTAAAATCCAATAATACTGTTTTACAGATGGCTGCAGCTCTGGCCAACAGAGCGATAGGAGCCATCGTAGGATCAGCAGTTGCAGATGCAGCAGGTAATAATAATAATAATAATAATAATAAGTTTGTCTGTAGGGTTATATTGCACATTATCTAGTTTCCTTGTTCCACTTCTTGTTCATAATACTTATAAAGCCATAAAAGTGTCATTTTTACAAGGGTTACTTCTACTAGGTTCTACCTTTCTGCTATTATCTTCTTTACCCCTGTAAAAGATGTCTTTACCCCTAAAGAATCATGATGTCATTTTAATTACAAAGTTAGAAGATCTCCTAGTCCTGATCAGATTTAATATGACCTAATGACTCGCCCCCGCAGCGCAGCCCCTCCACTGGGTGTATGACCTCCAGAAGCTGCAGGGGATTCTGGCTCAGGATCCAAACCCTGAATTTCGCTCAGAGTCGGCCAACCCGTTCTACAGGAGGCAGACGGGCCAGCAGAGCTGCTATGGAGACCAGGCGTATGTCTTGCTGGAGTCCTTGTCCGAATGTGGAGGTAGGCTTTCTTCTCCCCATTATTGACTCAGTAGGCTCCCTCATGGTCACTTTAAACATTTACATCTCATGAAACTGTTCAGTGTGTTAATTAAGACAAACATCCATGTGCAAGCCCAGCAGGCCATTTGATAAAAAAGTGGTTGTTGATTGTAGTTTCTGTGATCGAGTGTTATATTATCAGTATCATAACTGATAATATAATTAGACATGTGACATTTACAGATGGCTCAGCCAGGTGATGAGCTCTACTGGACATGTAGCCCACCCATCCTCACTTCACCTGACTTATCCAAACATTACACCTGCAAGAGAATAATTAAAAGAATGGATTACTAAAAGATTAATTAAAAAACAAAAAAAATGTATTGAAAATTATATTTTCCTATCACTTTTCCTTTCATATGTAAATGTCTCAGTCATAAAAAATTATTATGGTCGCGTGACTTTGCAGGTTAAGTTTGCCGTTGTCTAAGCTGTTTGATCTATCTGCCCAGGTCTAAATGTCGACGATCTGAAGCAGCGCACACTGAAATTCTTTGGGCCTGGATCAGAGTATGATACACCTGTCAACGATCCTTACAGAGAGAGAGGAGGTAAGAAAACTATCCAGTAGACGTGGATAAAGGTCTTTTATGTTTTTGATGAGGAACAGCTGACGGGTCTTTTCTGTGTATGCTAGGGCCCAGACCCCAGCTGCCTATCGAGGGACCATGGAGACACGCAAGTTTGAAGGGCTTCCTGAAGAACGTGGATGCGGGCAAAGAGGAGACAGGTGATCAATCCCAGTTATGATAACTATGACATTATCAAGGGAAACAAAACTAACTAATGTGTCTTGTTTTTCCACAGGCTGTGAGACTGACTGTCAGATTGATGGAATAGCCAAAATGGCTCCTATAGTGGCTTTTTATGCAGGAAAGCCGGACATGCTGGAGAAGGTTGAGCAGGCCGTCCGTGTCACCCAGGACAATGATGCATGTGTGGCAGAGACTCTGGCAGCCGCAAGGTCAGTACATCATTTAGCTCTAACTTTAGTATTTCCACTTACTGTTACTGATGACAAAACCACTGAATCTGAGAGTTGAACTATTAAATGACAAGAAAATCATGATTATTTTAATTGCAAGGCACATTGATTGATTGATTAGTTTATACTCTACTGTCCAGTACCAGAATGAAGTTAAAAATGCCCCAGAAATACTTAAAAAATGTATAAAGTGAAATATAATATGAACATATATCAATGAGGAATCAGAGTTACTTTCCAGAATGGATTTGCTTACTGTAATAATCACTAAGCTACCAAGTGAGAATTTCTTCCAAATTGGAATGAATGTAGCAGAAATCCTCAGGCTCAAGCATCAGCTGTGCAGAAAACAGATGTTATGGATTAGATGAATTAATTTATTCATTAAACTTTTTGTAGAGAAAGAAACTCGGCATGAATTATATTTGGGTGCCAAACTGAAATTAAAATAAATAATAGATTGTACGTGGAATTATTTCTCCCAGGTTCCTGGAGCATTTCATCCTGAACGGCCCTGATCCAAAAGCCTTGGACGCAGTGCTCGATCAGCTTAATGACCCAAACAGAAAGCAGCCACAGGATCTGGACAAAGCAGTCGTTGGTATGTGAGGCCTGCAGCATTGTTGCTTCACCACAGCAAAGTCACGGGGCTGAGTCATGGGATTAAAGGGTTTATTTACCCTTCCTCTTTTTGTGCCAGAAATGCTTTCTAATTCAGAATTAAAGATACCAAATAGTTACTATATTTGTAATAATTTGAGCAGACGTTTCAATGTGAAGATAAAAGAACAAAAAATGTATTAAAGACTTTTCATCTATACATTTGACTGACCATTGGATCAAATTCTTTTCTGATTTCAGGGCACATTCTTCAGGTCAAGGAGAATTTATCCAAGACTCCCAAGGAGCTAATCCCCACTGTTTCCAAACACATGAGGTATCTTTTTCAACAAGCTCCAAATAACCTCTATCTTCTCTGTGTCACTTTTTTAATAAGCAACAAACAGTGACAAGTAGTTTTCAATTATTTGACAAATACTGAGACGTTAAGTTAAAATGCCTTCATGTCAGTCACGTCTGGTGTTTATGTTCTTTCAGGTTTGCCAGGTGCGTTCCAAGCAGCGCTGCACGGAGTCCTGACAGCCAAGCAGTACGAGCAGGCTGTCAGAGACACCATGAGCTGTGGGGGATGCACCTGTAGCAGAGGATCCTTCATTGGGGCCTGTCTTGGTGCTCAGGTACGACTGTCTGCTAATCCTTCATTTATTAAACACTTATTTAGTAAGTCAGGAACTTAATTACTACTTTACTACCTTTGGTACACAACATCAGAAAATAAAAGTTCATGTAGGTGGTGCTCTTTTGTTCAGCCATGATAGCTATCACCATTCATGATAGTGTATCTAGCCAGCTGTCCATTTATTCTGAATAATTATTGTTTTGTATGTCTAATGATTCATAAAATGTGCCATTTTAATTCTTCCAGATTGGATTTGAGGGAATTCCATCTTCCTGGACATCCAAAACTCTTCTATATGACTCAGTGCTGGAGCATGCCAAGAAGATAACTAAACACCACCAGTAGTTATTCTTTCTCTGGCAGTGTAATGAGTTTAGCAATTGAAGGTGGCTAAGAACATCACGAAAAACTGTTGAGCTTTCACAGGACAGTGAATGAAGGTTTTTGTCTAAACTGTTGGACGGCAGAAGCCAGATGTTTTTGTCTCTGTTAAGGTTAAACATGTTGGTTCAGATGTTCTGTACATGCGTTTTTTTCTACAATGAAGTAATTCTAAAATAAATCCTTATCTGATGTTTAGTTGAACTGAACTATGATGCCACTGGTGATCAGGTATTGTCAACGAACTAGTAATAATACACAAACCCTGTTGTCATTAAATGTTATTCATATCTTCAATAATCTCAACAGTAATACACTGATGGATCAACTGATTTTTGTAATTTGGAGTTACATGTCGCTCAATAAACACTTAATAAACAAAGGACGGAAGTGACAAATTATATTCACTCCTGTTACTGCAAATGTTATGTTTTTAATAAAATAGTATACAATGCTACATTTGAAGTCTCACAAAGTTTCAGGAAGTTCACGAGAGCCATACATACGTGCACTTAATAATTTCCTTTTTTTTCTCATGAGTCTGTCTTCACTTCCTTTTAGAATCAAATGGGAAATATCACATCCAACTATGTTTTCTCTATGTTCTCAGAAATGTTCACCCTCTATTTGACCTCAATAATGGTAAAATACTGTATGAACAGTAGGAGGCTGTAGTTTCCACCTCTGTGACCAAGGCCAGATTAACCACCAAATTTGTGGATGGCTACTGTCCATTTGTTCCTCCCACTCTCTTTGTATTAGCTTTTGCGTAGGTCCTGTTGCCTTTAAGCACCCATTAAGTACACTGCACACAGGCAGTTCCATTATATTTAGTATTGAGCCCTAGAGACCAACAGGTATTACTGATATAATAAAGGTAGAAACCAGCCAGTACTACTGATAAAATAAAGGTTAATATACTTTAAAAAAAGGAAGGACCTGCTTTAAGGCCCCTGTCATTTGCATATTAGCGGTACATATTTACATATTTGCATCCAATCAGATTAACTGCTATTGACTCCTGGGTTATTAGTCATGGATCGAAGGATTTCCACAATTAAAACTACTGGTACAGAAGACAGAAATTGAATTCTTTGCATATAATTTCTCATAGTTGTGTAGACTGATTTACTGGAGTTTTAACATTTGTACTGAAGTTGGTGGGCAAAGATCGATGCAGGGATAGCAGTCACTGTATATATGGTGCTTTATCCCTGGTGGTATAGGCCTTTCTACTGATTTAAATATTTTTTGGGAAGAGCATTGTTTCTACATCATGTAAGTATTTCTGGTCTGCTGTTTTCAATGCAATAAGAATGCACAAAGCTACGAATATTTGTGATAAACACTGTAAGATAAAATCATCGCCATATAAATAAATAAATAAATAAATATGTATATATATATATATATGTATATATATATATATATATATATATATATATATATATATATATATATATATATATATATATATATATTGCAGGTAAGCATGCCACTTATTTTTTTCAGTGTCTGTACTCCATATTTTGGACTGACTTTTTGACACTTTATACCTTTGTGAAGCTGAACTGAATGTTTTTGTTTTTTTTTATCACAAAAGGTACATGAAAGCATTTTATTTTTATTTCCATTGTTTGTTTTACCTGGAAATAGATTCAGAAAGTAAAATGGTCCAATTCCAAGCCATTTAAAAAAATAAAAATAGATTTAAATGTCACAGCAATGCTGTGTTAAATTAATAATGTAAAAAAAAGCAATTTAAAAGCATGTTGTAGATCATAAGGCGGTGGTGTATAATCCATCCCTGACACTGTAATGGTTATGTTGTCATTTTCACTGCATTACAAACGCGAAAATCGAAATTGTCCCACCGTCGCCACCGTAGGATTTTCTGACGACAGAGTTGGTTAGCACTGGGATGTCAAACATGGCCGGCAAAGGGGGAAAACAGAGTCGTTCAGGCTCTGGCCTCTCGGGTAGAAAAGGTGCAGGTGAGCAGGAGGAAGAAGAGCAGCCGCTGCAGGCTGTTTTAGTCGCTGACAGCTTCAACCGGAGGTTTTTCCCGGTGACCAAAGACCAGCCGCGGGTAAGCAGCGAGCTAAGCTAACTGGAAAGCTAATAGTGGCTAACACGTCCATGCTGTAAACAGTGACAAGGCTGCACATCTAAACCTGCAACATTCATCTTTGAGTATACTCTGTCTAATACCCACCCCAAGTTTCTTAAGATCTGGGGACCCTTTATTGAACATATTAGGAAGGAGAGGTGTCAACCTGGGAACTAATTGTATCTGACTTGTACTGTACTGTATTGTATTGTATTGTGCTTGATCCGCCAGAACTTTAATTTTCTAGCCTTACTCGACCTCACCTGGTCTTGGTTCCATGGACTCTATTTCTAAAAACTGTAAAAATTTCAGTCATTGTACGGGTTGACATGCATGTGTGTACTTTTTTCTGTGAGCTGGCAGTTTGTTTGTTTTATTTTGTTCTACTGAATATATAGAAAATCTTCGAGCAACCTTCGAGCCCTTTGATTTAACTGTTGTGTTTAATAATGCTTGAGGAGATAGTTTCAGCCTCCATCATGAGGCTGTACAGTTACCTCACTGGTCTTGTTGACTTGTCTTCTGTCTCATCTCCTCTGGTGACAGGCTCTGCTGCCGCTGGGTAATGCTGCCATGATCAACTACACCCTGGAGTTCCTCACCTCCACTGGGGTACAGGAAACATTTGTCTTCTGCTGCTGGATGGCCAGCACGATCAAGGAACACTTACTGTAAGTTTCACTCATGCTTTGTGAGGAGCCACCTCTGTACATATCGGACTCAATGAAAAAGGTTTTAACCTGACATTGTGTTTGACAGGAAGTCAAAGTGGTGTCGACCCACCTCTCCAAACACAGTCCACATTATCACCTCAGACCTGTACCGCTCCCTTGGGGATGTGCTCAGGGATGTTGATGCAAAGTCCCTTGTGCGCTCGGACTTCGTGTTGGTCTATGGAGATGTGGTATCGAATATTGACATCAGCCAGGCGCTGCAGGAGCACAGGTAACACACCATCTGATCTGAGTCTGACTTCTATATAGTCGAAAGAGATGATGATGTAAATGATCTCCTGTAGTACCTTTAGATCTGTGCTCTGTTCTGTGGCTCGGTGTGAGACACCGTAAACAACTGGATCTGTTTTCATAAAGTCATTTTTTGCACTTTAGGCATCGTCGAAAGACGGAGAAGAACGTCTCAGTGATGACGATGATCTTCAAAGAATCATCGCCAGGCCACAAGTCTCGCTGTGAGGAAGATGATGTAATTATTGCTATGGACAGCCAGAGCCAGCGGATTTTACACTACCAGAAGACACAGGGACTGAAGAAGCTGCAGTTCCCCATGGTAACAGAGAGTTTTACAGTTGATCACATTTTTAAAAGTGCACTCTTGTGTCATTGGGAGTACTATTCAGCCTGTGAAACATAATATCTTCTGTGGCTCAGGAGGAGCTTTGACAAGTCTAAGAAAATTCTCTGCTTGGGCTTGGAGACTAGAACATTTTGATAGAAAGCCTGAGTTATAATTGGAGGTGTGGTGTTTGAAATGGGGGCATTTAGCAGGCAGAAAGAATTTAGTAAATAAACTATTGAGTTCCAATAAGTGTAAGATCTAGCTTGATCCATTCTGTGGACTAAAAATAATAATATCTCTGAGTCTGCTGCATTCATTGCTGCTTTTTTTTTAATCTGTTTGTCACGTCAAGTCAAGTCTACTAATGTATAGAAGTGCAATACTGAATCACTGTTGCTCCTCTTTGTGTTTTACAGAACATTTTCCACAGTGCAAGTGATGAGTTTGAAATCAGACATGACCTCCTGGACTGCCACATCAGTATCTGCTCACCTCAGGTCAGTTTCCAGCCAGAGACAGGAACTGTTGAACTCATACTTTTTAATGTAGTAACAGCGTTTTGTCCTCATTTCTCAGGTTGCTGAGCTCTTCACTGATAATTTTGACTACCAAACTAGGAATGACTTTGTCAGAGGGATGTTGGTCAATGAAGAGGTATTAAACTGCAATAGTTATTTTTATTTAAATCTGGATTATGTAAAAGCAGCAAATGACATTTAGTGCAGCTCATGTCATAATTTATTTTCTTTCTATTCAGATCATGGGCAACCAGATACACATGCATGTCACCAAGGATGGGTACGGTGTCCGAGTGTCCAACTTGCTCATGTATGATTCAGTGTCGTCAGACCTCGTGCGGCGGTGGGTTTACCCCCTCACCCCCGAGTCCAACTTTACAGACCAAAAAGGACGGAGCTGCACGTACTCCCGCCACAATGTCTACCGAGGGTCAGGGGTCAGCCTGGGCCACGGCAGCCAGATGGAAGAGAACGTTCTCATTGGCTGTGACACCAGCATCGGTGCCAACTGTTGCATCTCCCAACAGTGTCATCGGTAACAACTGCACCATAGGTACGCTCGCTGGCAGCACCATCCACAACTAAAAGTGTTTGAAAATAATAGATTTGAAATATGTAGGTTATAAAAGTGAAGTTAAAAACGCTTTTTTTTAAAAATTCTAACAGGTGACAATGTAATCCTGGACCATGCCTACATCTGGAACAACGTCCACATTGCCAGTAATGTGAAGATCAGCCAGTCTGTGGTCTGCGACAAGGTTGAGGTCAAAGAAGGCGTAACACTTAATAAACAGTGTGTCCTGGCATACAATGTAAGTAAAGCATGTATTGTTATAATTTTTTCTGATTTTAAATAACCACGTCAGCTAAATGCGTAAGTTTTGGAAGCAGATTTAAAAATAGTTGATTAGTCCTTTTTTTTCTGGACAGTGTGTTTGCTCGCTCCTCTGTGGGACAAAGACCATAAAAGATGTTAAAGGAATAGTTTGACATTTTGGGAAATTCACTTTCTTTCTTGCAGAGTTATTATATAATTGATACCACTCTCATATGTGTGTGCTAAAGCAGCTGGTTATTTATTTATTATTTCTTGGCCGGGCGCAGTGCTCTCCTGGAGTCCTGTCATCACTGTGAGGTTGCCAGGCAACCAGCCCAGCAGAGAATTATTTTTGGCACATAATCCCCTATAAGACTGAAATTTGTTTTTACACTTCAGTTTTTATTCAGTTTAAATAACAAGATATAACTTGTTAATTAGTGAGCTGCTAGTAGATGGATTTTGTTACCTTTAGACAGAGCCAGGCTCGCTGTTTCCCTCTGTTTCCTGTCTTTGTGCTAAGCTAAGCTAACCCGCTGCTGGCTGTCGCTACATATTTACTGCACAGGCATGAGATTGATACTGATCTTCTCATCTAACTCTTGGCAAGAAAACAAGTAAGAGTATTTCTCAAAAATTTGAACTAGTCATTTATGGCTAAAGTAGCTCCTCTCTGGCCAAGTGAGGGAAAATGTAAAGGGCATGTCACTTAAAGTAGCTCCTCAGTCTCCAGCAGACTCCTTTGTCACTAAGACCTACTCACAATCTGTCTGTGGCACCTCACTGTGTCAGTGTTTTAATAATACTGAGATTTTTAAAATGTTCTGGCTTAACTGTGTGAGTGTTTTGATGGTGGTAGGATATAACTAGAAATATCTCCACACTTAATTTGCCTGTCAACTGTTTTCAAGGTGGTGATTGGACCAAACATCTCTCTACCAGAAGCCACTGTGGTGTCCATGCACCACCCAGAGGAGGAGGAGGAAGAGGATGACGATGAATTCCTCAGTGACGATGCTGAGGTCTGTCACAATAAAGACAAGACCAAACAGAAAGGTGTGTATTGACTCAGTATTGATACATTTTTAAAAAAAAAACTGCTTAAAAGTGTCTGGTAGTGAGCTCTATTTTCTTCTGTCCTCCAGTTTTCAACCCGGCGGAGGTTGGAGCAGAGGGAAAAGGCTACATCTGGAAGGCTAGCAGTCTGGATGACACGGAAGATGAAGAGCTGTCGCAGTGTCTTTGGGGTAGGACAGCAGCTGAGCTGAGCTGGGCTGTTTAGTTCATTGAGTCTGTAAAATGGCAATTCTCACAATGCTGCAGTCCCGAGTTCCAACAGCCTGTGTTTTGTTTCTTGTTCTCCAGGCTTGGTGTTGAACACGGACCCTGAGAGCGAAAGTGAGGACAGCGAGCCGGATGGTCCTGATGATCCAGTGAGCCCCTCTCCTGAGATGGACGATGTCAAAGGTGAGATTCAAGTTGTTAAATTCATCTGCCTGTGGAACCATGTGGCTGACTGCCCCCTGCTGGCCAATGACACAAAACCAGTTATAATAGCCTGTCAGTAATGTAATTACTCTGTCACTCACCCTGATGAAGGCCAAAAGCCGAAACGTGATGGTCTCATAATGAAGTTTATTTACAAATACTACACGTGTTGCTAGAGTCTTAACCCCTTTAGACTTATTTCCTTCTTCCACCTTGGAAGTAGGTACAGTTGTGTGACAGATGAATTTCATATTAGAAGACATGCACCACGTAACCGCAACTTCTGCACTTCGATTCCAGCCACAGACCTTTGTTGCAAGTCATAAACCCCTCTCTCTACCCATGTTTCCTGTCTCTGCACTTTCAACTCTCTTTTCCTTTTTAGATGAATATCATCCAAGTTTTAATTTCTTGTTCCAGTGCTTCTCCCTACAATGATCATTATGTGCTCACAGGAATATGTCTGTGCATTTGTTTTCATCTTTCGTTGCCTGTATTTTAGGTGATTAATGAATATAACCTTTTTATACTTATCTACAAATGGCCATCTATGATTTAAGTGAGGATTTAAACTTCCTCATTGTGTAGAGAGTCTAGACTTCCTCCCCTCTGACTCTCGTCCCTCTTCTGTTCATGTTCAGTCTTCCAGATGGAGGTGCTGGGGACTCTGCAGAGAGGCTTGGAGGAAAATATCAGCTGTGACAATCTTGTTCTCGAGATCAACTCTCTGAAGTAAGGAGTAACTAATAATTGCTCATATTTAAGTTGCTCGCTCTCAAAGAGATTGTTGTCTCACATTGAGTTTGACGTGCTCTCTTTTTCCAGGTACGCCTACAATATCAGTCTGAAGGAGGTGATGCAGATTTTAACCAGAGTGCTGTTGGAGTTCCCGTTCGAGCAGCAGGGCCCACAGCTCACCCCATCCCAATATGTTGCTCTCCTCGTGCCGGTGATTATTTTCTCATGTTACTGTACACATGACAGAGAAGATGCAGAGAAGACAAATACTTTACTTTTTTTCTTTGTTCTCCACTCAGTTATTGAAGAAATGGGCGCCAGTGTTTAAGAATTATGTGAAGAGAGCACAGGATCATCTAGACTGTCTGTCTGCCTTTGAGGAGCACTTCCTGGAGCAGGAGAGCCACTGGCCTGCTATGGTCAAGGTCAGGCTCAATCAACACTATCATGTATAGTCAGCAATCTGCTGAGATATAACAGTTTATTGTAAAAGTCATCTCAGATTACAAGACATAATATTGGTTGTTTACTTGCCACCATGATCCTTATAATTGTGCAACGTTTCCTGTGTGTTCATCAAGCCTGGAGCTGAAAATGCTGCATTATTTTAAATCCAGGTCCTGATGAACATGTACCAGCTGGAGATCCTGGAGGAGGAGATGATACTACGCTGGTTTTCCCAGGGAGCCACCTCTGACAAGAGCAGACAGCTGCGCAAGAACCAGGGGGTAGGTACTAGGTACAGGGTTAGCAGGCTCAGTGAAGACACAGGACTCACCATTATACAGTTGAATGTTCAGTTGCTGTGGACGAAACCAATGTAAAACTGTAACAATATTAAAGATTAAAGGTGCCCTGTGGAGTTTTCTTGTAAACAAGCAAAAGTTATGTTTACATTGAGTCTTACTCACCAAAACACGTAGTCTTGTGATCTAACAAATGTGTTGAATGCATTTCCTTCGTCATAAAAGATTTTCAAAGCCGATTTTTGAGTATTTTAAATCCTCCATTTTTACTAGCTTGCAGTCTTCTTCTCCCCTTCCTTTGTTGGTGCATTGCTGCATTTCTAAGCATTAAAGCCACCTGCAGATGAGTGGAATAGTGTGAAACCACTGTCAGGACTGTGTATCACTAGAGAGCAGAAATTCCACAGAGTACCTTTAAGTTACCACCTTGTCCCAGTGCAGCAGAAATAGAAATAACTTGATCTGGATAGAAATCATTTGTTATAAAATATATAACTTTCACCCTTTCTAAAATAAAGCTGATTGAAATTGAATAAAAACAGTTGAAGAAATATTAGTTAAAAAGTAATTTCTGTTCTTTCTGGACATTTAATCTGTTTGTATGTTTTAGTTTTTTTTCTGTAGTTTGCTTTTTATTACACTTTTCTCATAGAAAACATGAAACCTGACCTAATGATAATTAATTACTAATTAAAATGATCTAAGAGAAATATAGAAATTGGGTGTTGTTTGGGTGGGTATATCTGAGCATGTGTAAACTGCAATTGTTCACCTAAACTTACCTGGTGTTCCTCTCAATAATGCTGAATTTATGTTTGTATTTATTTTTCTCTCAACAGCTTCAGAAGTTCATCCAGTGGTTGGAGGAGGCTGAGGAGTCTTCAGAGGAGGAAGGAGAATAATGAGGAGCACTTATGAAAGGACAAAGATGACTTTGTAAAACTTGAAAACTTGGTTCAAGAAATTTGCTCTATCCTCTACAACAGCTTTGTTGCCCCTAATAAGCACCAGGATCTGCTCTGTACAGTTGACATACATCTTATCACATAGTGCCTCGTCATGTGACGGCTGTGTGCTGTGAATGTCACTCTCCAAATAAAGGAAATATGTTGAAGCCACGTTGTCTCACTCACAGGATAAAGTATTGCAACATGGTTTTGAAAAGGAGTTTAATTAAGTACATATGAGACTAAAACCATCACCTTTTTAAAATATTGTGTACAACATTGTTTTTTTTTAATCTACAAACGCAACACTGGCTGCAGTTCATAAAACTATACAGTAAAAACACCATGATCTAAGAGGTAGAAGATTATCGGCTAAGCTGATTTAGTCCAAATCAAAATCTTGTCAAAACGACTGGAAATTTCAGACAATCATGAAATAATATTTCTTTGATCAGGTTCACAGTTAAAATTTTAAAAGTAAAAACAAAAAATTATGAAAACAAAAGCTTGATTGGATTTTGACACCATGTAACAAACTTTCATCTAAAATTATAGAAATTTTGTCTCATTACAAAAATATAATTTCCCCATGATTAAGTAACTGAAATTTTTTCACTCCTATAATTAATCATTATTTAGTCAAACATCCTGAATTAAATGCCTCCATCACTTGTCACATGCCTCTCATAACATTGCCCAGTGACTGAAGAAAAAATAATTTAATGACAGCTTAGAGCTACGATCAGGTTTTAACCTTATTAGCATTTGTCAGCTTGATGCAAATCTTTTACTTTCACTCCAACTAAAGAATAACAGTTTTGAAGTTGAGTAGATCCTAGATGACTACAGTACAGAAACAGGTGTGGGAGTGATTGTACAAAATATTGGTCATGATGAGTCTATAATATATGTAATATATAGTATAATTCAGGACAGGGTAGTTTTAGTCTGTTATTTGACTTTGATCTTAACATTTGAAACCACTTTGTTCTGTCTGTATTTGTCATTGTGGTACTAAATTATCTTAATCTGTTTTCTCTGGTGTAGCAGAATTTCTTTTCTTGCTCCACTGGGGATTCAATTTTGTTTCCATTTCAGCCAATTCAATTTCTTTTTGGGGGGGGGGGGGCATGTATGGCTTTATTAGATAGCGATAGTGGAGAGATGACAGGAAATGAGAGAGCTTTAAAGCATTCCTACTTCTTACTTCCTTCAAGACAGTGGTTTAATCTGTGAAGTGGTCCTTTAAGGTGTGGCTACATTTTGCAACATAACAAAAAAATACCTGTCAGCAGCGAAACAAATCAAGACATGCAACTGATTCCTCTGAGTATCAAGACTGCAATATGTTTGTTGACGAAACACCTGACTGACACACCCAAAAGGTTGCATGACAGCCTTTGAAGCTGTTAAACCTGCAGGATGCTCTTCAGGCCTACTTCTATCTGTCATCTTCTTTTCCAACCAGGTTGTAAATGACTCCAGCTAGAAGAGAAGCCCCAGTGATGCCAGTAACTGCAGTCAGCGTCTTCCACATGCTGGCTGATCTCTCATGCCTGTCTATGAAGCTCCTGTAGTCAGTGGGCACCAGGATGTACTTGCGGCCATCCTGAGGAGCCTGCAGCCTCATCACCTGGCCTCCCTCCAGCACCACCTCCCCAAACCCAGTCAGGGTGCTGCCCACCCGCAGCAGCTCCTCGCTCTCCTCCATCGCCACAGGTTTCTCCCCGCTCAGGCCCTGCAACACCACGTTCACCAAGCCCTCCTCGGCGCGTCTCATTCGGTGGTAAACCTTCTCCAGGTAGCACCCAGAGGCCTCCAGAGGGTTCTGCACCTTCACATACAAGTCAGTGATGTAGGCCCCAGGGCTGATCAGACTGAAGGGCACAGAGTTTTTGGTTTCTTTCCTGTTCATCGTCCGAGAGTTCCTTGAGAAGGAATCAAACTGTTATTAATAGGCTTGTAGATTGATAAACAGCCATTTTTTATTTTATTTCTTAGTCTTATGTACCACGTCTTGGAGAGGGTGTTCATGTATTTCCAGTGCTCCACCGTTGCTATCTTCTGAATCACACCAAAGCATCGTGGGACAAACTGACTGGCCAGAGGTTCCCCGTCTGCCTGGACCAGGCCTTGAAACAGACACGAAGAGTTATCTCAATGACAAGAAGCTGTGTACTAAACTGCATTTAAAAAAAAAAAAGTTTTAATTTTCTAGACATGTTTGTACCTTCTAGAGCAACATACTGAAGCCTCTTGTGGGGAGATGCTTTCAGCACCCTGACCAAGTGTTGATCTGGTTTGAAAATGGGTATATCCTGAAAAAAGGCATGTGTTTAAATTAGTGTGAAAAAAAAAACAGTTGTATTGATAGTTGAAAAGTCCTTAAGACATGTACTTACCTTCAGCTTTTTCAACTCTTTCTTCTTCTCTTGGTATAAATGATAGAACAGGCCAGAAAAGGCGAAGCTGGATCCCACACCAATTACAACCAGAGGGTTTACAGGAAAGTCACCCATATCTGTGTCTGTAAGAAAAATAACATGCAGCACACACAGGTCAAAGTAAACTACTGTGCACACAGTATCAGTGTGAAAGTGCGTCGTATGTTTTTGAAGAATAATTAGATGAAGGACGGATAAGAAGTTGAACAAGACTTACCTGTTAAAGCTGCAGATAAAACTGCTATTGTCATAAATCGAAAACAAAAGCTACAACTATGTTTCCTGGTTTGCCTGTCGCGTCATGTTTTATCAGCCAATTGGATACAAGCAGGATTTTGCTTATGAGCTTTATGACCACCAGGTGGCAGCAGTGTCCTGTTGAACAATACAGTTGTATGACTTTTTTTTGCACCCAAGTATTTATCTTATGTAGTTTAATATTATAGTATGATTCTAGAAAATGTTTGTCCTTTGAGTTTCAGTAGACTTCCCAAATTTTCAATTGTTTTAAGCTCACACTCACTTAAAACCAAGGGTGGACAAAGTTTTCATCATTTTCTTAAAATTCCTCTCCAGACATGTTTTATGACAAATACCAATATGCTGCTTAAAATAATATTTTATATCTGATAAATATATTTCACTGAAAAGTTCATTCTCAGTGTACATGCACTGCAGGTTTCAGGTTTCCTCATCATACTCTATATTGAACCACGGAACTTTCCCCCTTCAGCAGATGAATGTGAAAACAGCCCCGTGGTGTCAAACTCTGCACATACATCATTCTGCACAGTGAAGCTCATAAGAAGGGGAACTTTAAGTAAAAGTACACCAATAACACACATAAAAGTCCTGCATTCAAAATTTCACTCAAGAAAAAGTACAAAATAATTATCAGCAAAATGCACTTAAAGTACAAAAGTAAAAGTACTCATTATGCAGGATCACCCACTTCAGTGTCATTGGACCATTATTTTTGATCCATTAACATGTCAACAGTACTTTTATATTGTCGATGAGTTGGAGATCATTTTAATTGATTTAGATACTTTTGGGTAGTTTAATCTGTAACGAGGCATCATATTTTATAAACTGATTATATGTTTTCTTATATGTAAAATCTTAATCTGAAAGTTAACTAGTAACTAGTAGCTGTGAAATGTATAATATTTTCCTTTAGACAGGGAATAATGAATGAAGGCACTGGAACAAGTCAAATCAGGTTTATTTGCATAGACCAAATTTTACTGTTTGTACAATGTCTCAATAGGCTTTACAGGCCCACAGCATATAGGGCAGTGGGACAAGGACCCCTCTGTTCTCTCTGTTGGACTCTGTACAAACCTGACCATGTACTTTTGTTTTTAACTCTCCTGTAGCAGCAGATGATTACTGTGATAGGAAATAAGAAAAAACTAAATTACTTGGCTGTTTCTAGGAATACTGTATAGTTTTACCTCCTTAAGTCTCTGAAATAGATTAAAATCAAACAATTTGAGGAAGGGGAAAGGGGAAGATCACTCTCTACTTCCCTTATTTGAACTATTAACATCTCATGCCCATGCCTCCTGTGATGAGGGGTCCCATGTGTGTATTGCTTTGTATTAAGGGGTCTTAATTAGTAAAGCACTAATGTATGGTTCCTGACTCGGCCCATACTGATTAATGTTGCCAGTCAGAATGATGGAGTCATGACATGAGTCAAGATTTGAAGGCTGAGTGATGCTGCTTTTATGTCACAAGCTGCCCTACTGCCACAGTTTGCATGTATCTAGCAACAAAGAAACTTTTCCTTTAAAACCTTCTCAGGTTGCTTCATTTGATTAACTTTTAGAGGCCTGGTGAGGTCAATCTAACCGGTATTTCACAAAAACAAAACAAAGATTCAAAGAATGTCATTTTGTGCAACAGAATGGCATTTTTCCTTCTTTCTTCTATCCTGCTGACCTCTCAGTGTTATCTTGTGACCCTCTGTACAGAAAGCCCAGAAGGTTGGGAAACACTTATGTTGCTGACATCATAACATCACCTGCTAAACAAGTTCACCTCTGCAGCAGCTAATCCACTGATTATGTTTTTACTGTAGGCTGCTCTGACCAGCGTTGGCTGACATAATACACAGATGAATCATGAAGTAAAGCGTCACAGACTTTGCCATCTTCCTTTTCCTCTCCCTCTGTCTGTGTGTGCTGAATAGCAGACGTCACTCTCTTGGCAAACAGTGTTTGACTGTGAATACACAACTGTTTTACATGTGTGCTCATATTTTCTCTTTTCATTTCCATGCTATCTTCATCTCTCTTTTATTGTACATCTGCATTGGTGTATTCATTTCCACAAATAGCAGTAAATCTTCAGGGGCGGAAGAGAAAAGAAGAGAAGAGAAGAGAAGAGAAGAGAAGAAAAGAGAAAATACCACCAAAGAAGACAAGACACCTTCAATTAGAGCTGCCTTTGTCCCTTTCTTGTACTTAATCCTCGCCCTGATTCAGGTGTTGCTTCATTCACCGTCAGTATGTCTGTCCTTGACTGCTCGCTGAAAGCAGAATGGCATTCAGTTCAAAATAATAACGTCAGTTTTCTTATTTTTGGAACTCTTTTCACTCAAACATACGCACACATTCGCTCCAAACCTGTATGAAACAAACCGCTCTGATGACACAGACAACACTGACAGTCTTATGTGTCTGTAGATCAGAATGATAAACTAACAACAGACCAGTCACTGTAATGGTACCTGGTTGGACAGCAGCTGTGAAGCTGTGCATTATCTGTGTGGGAATGCAGTGGTTTCAGAGGTGAGTCAAGTCAAGTTAATTTTATTTATATAGCGCCAAATCACAACAGAAGTTACTCAGGGCACTTTTAACATAGAGCAGGTCTAGACTGTATTCTTTGAATTACAGAGACCAAACATTCCCACATGAGCAAGCACTTAGTGACAGCGGGAAGGAAAAACTCCCCATTAACGGGAAGAAACCTCAAGCAGGACCAGGCTCTAAGTGGGCGGCCATCTGCCTTGATCAGTTGGGTTGAGAAAGAAAGAAGGAGGGAGGGGAGAGAAACACACAGAGAAGCAACAACAATATCAATATCAATAACAACAGTAATAATAATAGAAATATGATTAATAATAATAATAATAATAGCAGACATGGACGTTAAGCAGGACCATGGCAGCACGGGGTCCCCACAGTCATGGTCCATGGAAGCCCGCAATCCATAACCAGGTGCTCCGCAACTGGGGGGCCTTCCTATATGTTTTAAGACTATCTTGCCAGACTAAGTGAGATTCTTCCAGTTTGGTGGAACGCCATATCCTTTCAAATTTTCACAATGTTTGCTTTAATTTGCGGGTTTGGAAGTTATACCATGGAGCTAACCTCTTTTGCTTTATTATCTTCTTTTTTAAAGGGGCGATGGAGTCAAGTGTCATTCGCAGTGACCCTGCAGCACAATCAATCAATTTAGCTACAGCATCAAATAGACATCTGGTGAAGATCTTTTTGTCTAATGGTGTGTAGTCCAGTAATAGGAATTCAAAAGTTATTAAGTAATGGTCATAAAATAGGATTTTGTGGGAGCAATAAATCAAAACAAAATGAGATGACTTGCATTATCTTTTCTTTGGTCAAGTAATTGTTATTCTTATTTCAACAGCAAAAAATGTCCCTGAATCTTCCTTTCTGACCGTCACCGCTCTAAAGCCTCTCATATTTGTTTTAAAGATGCACACACCCTTTGGCGCTAAGAGCGGATACAAGGCACACGGTTTCTGAGCAGCAGGTCTGGATGTTTATGCCAAAGTTTCCTGTATTATTTCTCTACTATAAAGACAGTAGAGGACGGGTGGCTTTAGATGTCCAATAATAAGGGATAGTTAACACACGTCTGCATTTGAGGTCCTTGACATAAGGAGACTTTATGGCCTTGAAAATGTGATGTTTGTGTCCGTTTGTGTGCTAACATGCTCACAATGCCAGTACTAACATGCTGATGTTTAGCAGGTATAATGTTTACCATGATTTTCAGCTTAGGTTAGCATCTGTTGCTAATTAGCACTAAAAACAAAGTACAGCTGAGGCTGATGGGAACGTCATTAGTTGTGGAAACTAGTGGTGGAATGTAATTAAGTACATTTACTCTTCAGATTTAAATTTTAAATAAAATAACATAATGATGAGCTTATAAATTAAACTGCATTGTTAAACATTAAACCAGTAGTTCCCAAATGTTTTGGCTTGTTGCCCCTTACAAAAAATCAGTGTGTAGTTATGTCTCCTTGTCATGTTTCAGATGTCAGACTTGCTAGCAGTTCCACTGATGAGACATTTCCCCTCACATGGTTTCAAATAAATAACTGTTTGAACCCCAAAGAGGTAAAACTCTCCAATATTTCACAAAAACACAAAGATTAAAGACAAGTTCTGAAAATTTCAGAAATTATGGAGCAGAACTATGTTTTTTCTTCTTTCCTACTCAATCAATCATCTCAAGACCCCTCATATTTATCTTGTGACCCTTGTAAAGCAGTTCAAACTAGCTCCACCTCAACCAGTAATGAAATGCTGCTTATGCACTGACTATTAAACTTATTTAATATATTAGTCACAACCCAATTTTCTGTAAAACAAATAATTTTACTTTAGTAATCTAAGTATATTTAGCTGATAGCCTAATCCTTTTGTACTTTTACTTAAGTGGGATTTTAAATGCAGGACATTTATTTGTAATTAAGTATTTTTCTCTGTGGTATGGATAGACTACTTGTACTTAAGTAAAGGATCTGAGTACTTCTTCCACCACTGTTTTTCACATTTAAATGTAGGCCTGATGATGTTGCTAGATGAAAAGTCAGGGCTAACCAAAGTGATTACAATTCATCCTGAGGGAGACATGAATGTCTGAACCAAATTTCATGGCAATCCATCCAATAGTTGTGGAGACATTTCACTCAGAATCACAAATGTCAATCTCACAGAGGTGCCAGGGACAAAGTCAGGGGGACACCAAAGTCAATAGGATTCTTTCTCTGGGGAACATGAATTTCTGCTCAGACTTTCATGGCAATCCATGCAATTGTTGTTGACATATTTCAATCTGACCCAAAGTTGTGGACCGACCAGACGAAAGACAAGACAAAGTGATCCCTAGAGCTGCACCGCTAGCGTGACTAAAAATGAGCTGGATGACTCAAATCACTCAAAAGTCCTCTGAGTGCAGGCAGTAAATCCAGTTATATGTGTGTCCATGCAGGGAGCTGCTGCTAAAACACTAAAACATATCGTCACTGTTGGAAGCAAGCTGCTTTTCTGCAGTTTTTTTGACATTTGTGTTTTCATTCTAATTGATGGATGACGTGGTTGAGAAAACACATTCAAATGGTTCCAACACCAACAAGATAATACCAAAAATGGCTTTTTTTAAAAAACAAAGCAATGTTGTAGGGCTCGTCTCAGTTTTACCAGGATTACTGGACATTCTCATCAGTGCACTCACAGATTTGCATTGCTTTGGGTTTCCCTGCTGAGAAGATAATTTCACTCTCTGATCTTCATTTCAGTTTGATGAGTTTGATGCACCTTCATAATTACCATCATTACCTCTGTTTGGGTGTTTTTTTTCATGACTGATAGATTGATTCCTCAACCCATATCATCATCTCAGAACTCACGCATCTCAATGAACCCAAAGGTTGATTTTGAGGAGGAAGAGAGAAGATTCAATTTGTGTGTTTAAGGTGCGATAAGTAGCAATTTACTACAATAAATACTTATACTACTAATAATTTTGATTACAGTAAATGAGAGCCTTGCAGCCTCTGATTGTCAGGTTTAGATTTTGTAAATGATGTTTTATGGCATGAAACAGGAAGATTTCACTGGTCTTACAGTGAACCTTTGACCAAAGAAGCACAGATCATCTTTATGGCAGAAGTTTTATGAGAAATGTGTTAATTTTCAGACACAGTGGCAAAAAAAGCACTGCTCCAACAGGCACGAGAGAGTGGCAAACACATGGTGTCAAATGTTTGCAGTAATTACACCTATGTGTCATAATTACTTTGACAGAGACACTATTAATCTCTCAAATTAACTCTTTCTGAAACATTATGTGATTGTACGCTAGGCAATGTTATAAAAGTGTGCATATCAGTAACCTTTGAAAACGTTGTCAAAAAAGGCCTCAGAGGGCAGCAAATGTCTTTATGGATGAACCAAAAAAAAAAAAACTGAGAATGGAAAGAATCTTTCTGTCTCTCCTGAAATTCCACAAGATTTATCCAGCTGAACTCAAAAGCTCAAACATTTGACTTTCCTCCCAGAAGAAGGTTATTCTGACATCCTTCAAAGCTCTCATAAGCCTCGGTGAGTCACCCGCTGATAGTAAAACCAGAGCAGTAACGCACATGTTGAAGCATATGGATGGTGCCACCGGAGGAGTCAGTGCATAGTAAAACAAAGACTGATTCTGTGCATTGTTATCAGTAACCATCTGACCGGTGACACACAGATGCATGTTTTATCACTCGCATTGTGAAGGAATTCCAGAGGGAACAGAAACATTTGGCAATCCTCCTATACTGTTTTTGATTTATTATATTTTATGAGCTTTACTTCTCGCTATTTGTTGCAACAACTTCACATTCATATGTGCACTATTCATCATTCTCTGAGTATATAGTATTATCTTATCTGGGAGCAGTGTGTTCGCTCCGTATCTGGGAACCAGACTGAGAGCCAGATTTTTATTGCATGTAACTACACAGTTCATCTGAATGTCTATATAGTCTTCTATATGGTCTGAAGCAATACATTTTAAGAAATGTCCTCATAGTGCTTTGTTTAGAAATCTCTGTGAAAACAGTTCAGCATTGTAAAAGTCTAAACAGCTACTGTAGCACCTGAAGGTTATTCTGTTTACAGTAATTATTGTGTTACAGAGGTGTTGCTTCAACTTTATGGCACTTTTACAGGGCCCCACCTAAGGTCCATAGATTAATAGATTAAACTGTAACAGATTAAAATACCAAATTCTACTTTCACATTAATGCATCAACAATAATAATCCAGTAATATAATATATAATAATATAACAATCACTGGGGGCATTTTGCTGATTATACTTTTACATGACATCTTCAGCACAGGTCTTTTACATGTAATGGAGTATTTGAACAGTACTGTTCCTTTAGTCTGAATTCTACCTCCACCACTCTGCAGTACTCAGTATTAGTTAATAGTTACCCTATTTGTTTAAGTCACTCCCTGTTTAAATTTATTTGTACAGGACACACTAAATGACAGCAGTCAGTATATAATAAGTGCAGGTTGTAGTTACATAACACACAACACTGCAGCCATAAAATAAATATATATATATAGTATGACAGTAGATTTTTTGTGACATGTTTTTTTAATCAATTATATTGTCGAAAAATGACACAAAGGGTCAGTCGAGTCTTGAATTTACACACAGTTCCTCTTTCCTTTGTATGAGTTTACGCCCTCATACTGACGTACACGTATGATGTTTGATTGGTTAGTTGTTAGTTGTTCAAGGTAAACCCGAGCGGGAGGAGGAGGAGGAGGATTTCAGGACCAGAGCGATTCGCTTTCCGCTCAAAGCGCAAGAACGCACAGAGCAAGTGGAGGCGCACCAACCTGCGGCCGATTATCAGTCTGTTTGCAACTCTTTCACCTTATTTCCCCCCTTTTTTTAAACGACGCGTCTACTGTAAAGGATATGTTGGTGGAAGTTTCAAAGAGCATTTTCATCCTTCTCTCCTGCATGATGCTGGAACCCGTGAGTATATATTTTAAACACTCTGACTTTTTCTCATGACTTGAACTTGGGCTCGTTTTCAAGTATGCGACAGTTGCTCGCCTAATTTGGCGATGTGAGGGTCGATCACATGGCTCTTTCTAGTAGTGAGTTACCCGCATGTAGAAGTTGATGCGCACGCGGGTGATCTCTGAAGTCAGTTTTGGATGCAGGGCGCACCAAATGTGGGCCAAAGAGCTGCTTGGTCTTGTCACTGGCCATCAAGTGTGGAGAGGCGGGGAAGCTGTGGAGAAAAAGAATTTCATTATTTTAATGATGCCAGATGCTCATTAAAAATGTTAGTTTGGTTTGTTTAGGGTTTTCATCAATATGTTTTTATTGAAGACATTTAAGAACAAATCAAATTCCAACTTGAGCAAATTTTCTGTTTTTCAAAAATAATATTTTCCAACCACTTTTTTTAACTTTTTTAAAATCAATAACCCTGTTGACCTTCACTCTCCTCCCTCAGACACAGGTTCAGCCTCCCTTTCCTGTATCAATCTCCTTAATTCCTCTGGCACCACAGACAAAACCTGCAGCCTCTCACTGACACTGTGAGCCAGGCTGTGATTATTTTTTAATGACATTCGTGTGTGTTTATGTCCTCGCGGATCCCCTCTTCATGACTAAGTTTAAGGTGAATTACCGGGAGAAGCCACAGGGTGCTGTTGGTGCATGTTGGTCTTCCCAGCAGGACACCATAGCAACAGCCTTCTTTGTCTGTCTCTCTCTGGTCTCCAGCATCCTTAACCGCAACTGTCTCCTGTAGAGAAGCATGTATGATTCATGCTGGAATTCAGTTGGAGGTCAAAGCCCTTACAAGCCATTCTTAACATCTGCATTTGTACACACTCAAAGATTGTTTCAGCGCCTCAGTGATGAAAATTACATAAAAGAAAAGATGGTTCTGCTTTGCTATTGTCGCTGGGGAAGGTAAAAGTGATGAACATGATCATGATGAGGGAGTGTGGGAAGTTTTCTCCTGATACTCCAACTTGTACTGCTGAAGGCAGCACTGATCCATCACTGACAACATGTTCTCCTGTCATAGTCCAGGGGTGCACTGTGGGTGAAGTAACGCAGGAAGGACGTGCTGCGTAGCCTGAGGAGCGAGATAAATCATAACCTAAATGGGGGAGTCACCTTGCTGGGGGAGAGGCTGGAGTCATATGGGCTCATTTTGTGGCTAACAATAACCACATACTACCAGTCTGATTAATGCCCACAGAGAGGAGACTCATCCACCTAAGTAACAGCAATAAATCTTCTGGTCTTTCACAGGGTCTGTGTAGACTCTGGCAGTAAAGCTCCATGGATTCAGCTTCATGTTGAACCAATTCATGGCTGAAATTTCCCTCCATGTCTCCAAGATATGCAGAAAAACATGCAACTATAAGTGATGGTTGAATCACAGTCAAAAGACTGATTTAGTGTCAGATGAGGAGATTAACAGGAGCCCAGGTCAGGCTCATCTCCCAGTGCAGACGATGTCTGCCTTGATATGTGAAGCACTGCTGAGAGAGCGTGCACGGTATAACTCATGCAGTCTCCTCCGCTTGACTGATAGGCAGGTGACGCTGTTTGAAGCTGTATGTCACTGTGGCGCAGAGAAACCATGTGCAAACTGTTCTCTCCACAGGTGTGTTCAGTGCAGAATCAGATGTGTGACATGATGAGGGAAATAGACAAGGAGAGGGAGATGTGCGAGGCTCAGATTGAGAACAAAACGACAGGTATGTAGCCTTTGTCTTCAACACGCCTTCATTGTGCTGGCTGCACTTACTCTGTCTCATCCTAATTTGCTAAATCCACAACTGGGTTGTGATCGAAGTGACACAACGAGCTCTAAAGACAACAAAAGCTGTTCAAGCCTCCCCTCTGGCTTTAGATTACACCTTGCATGGTTGAACACTGTTTTCCACCTAATGCCAGCCCCTTGTCACATTCTGCTTTGGTTCAATTTGAAAGGAAACCCTTTAATTGATCCAATTTTACCTTTTCATTAAACACTATTAAGAAAACTACAACATTGAGCGTGCAACAATGAAACTCACTTAGCTGATTTACTGTTTCAATATATTGTTGATGAGGCTTGAATTACATGTTGCTAAGTGGGTTGTTGCACACTTTAACAGCATGTAGCACATAATTATATTCTAGTGAGAGACTGTGCTTTATTGAGCCTCTTCTACCTCTGTGTTTAACTGAAACCTCCTAACTGCAGGTATCAGCAGGCTCTTTTCTGTCATACAGTGTAAAAATCATTAAACGCTCATCTTTTTTAATTTAGATGTCATTTTTCTTGCTATAGATCCCATCAAATGTAAACGCTGCTAAATCGTCAAGGAGATGTTGTAAATTTCACCTAGAAAACGGGACTTTTCATAGTAATAAATTGGCGGGCAGGTGTGGATTTAGAAGTGCTGTGACCTGATTCTGCATCCGGAGACCAAACACACTGTGGAAAGTCATGGTGATCTGTTGAATTCAAATAACAATGTGTAACGAAGGACGGGGAGCTGTTTCATTAGTCATGGTGGCAGCGTGTTGACTAAGGTCATCTGCTGTTATAGACCCTGGGCTGTAACAACAGCTGACCAGAGCTCATACGTTTTGGCTGCCATGGAAACTCCGATGCTCCACCTTCACCGGTCGCTGTTTGTCACTGGAGTGGATTCACATCACAGCAAACATCTTCTGTTTAAAAGTCTATGTTGGTTTTCTTTGTATATGTGTTGTTTCCATGTTTAACAAGTGCAACACACTTTTTTTTGGCCTCTCTCTCACTCTCTCTGTTTCTTTCAGGTTGCAGCGGGACGTGGGACAAGATCACCTGTTGGCCCAGTGCCGACGTTGGAGAGGTGGTCACCATCCGGTGCCCAAAATATCTCTACTTCTCCAGGGACATTCCCACACGTAAGAGTCAAGCCTACAAAATAGGTTGTGTGTTTGTGTGTGTGTGTGTGGAAGAAAGGGGAGGGAAGGCCAGCAAGTGTCTATATACAGATGGGTTTGTTTTTATGACTCAGCTGTCACACAGCTGTGTGGTCTTTTGGCTGAAAAGGTTGACAGTGATGCCTCAAGGAGATAAATGGACATAATTACACATATGAAACAAAGACAAACAAAACAAAGTAACTGAACAGTGACGGCTCTTGCCCAGAAGTTTGACTCAAAAACTTGACAAATAAAATGCAATTAAAATAATAATACATGGTTAATAAATAAAGATTTAGCATATTCCAGAAAATGCTCAATAACGTCTTAAATGTATCCATTGATATTTAAAAAGTGCATTCAAAAACGTAAAAAAAGATTGGTTAAAGATGCTCTAATCCATAATTTTTGCGTTTTTTGCGTTGTAGTGTCATTCAGCTCATTGTTTTGGTTTTACGGCCCACAACTTTACTTTTTTACTATATGCTGCCTTCCCAACACCAAAGGGCATACAGGCTGGTTTGCGACTTGCTGGTGAACATAGTGGAGCATTTAGCTGCCAAAGAGTCAGATATTTTTACTTACTTAGTACTAACTTACTGTAAGTTTGCCATATCGACATATTTAGATATTTTCTAAAAACAAAATTCCACTTTAACAGCCTATTAATATTACACTGGGGAATCAGAAATAGGAATCATGATGTCATTTTGGCCCATGATCACCTGTCGTCTTTATCTTTCCTGTCATCTCATCTCATATGTCACAAAAGATACAGTAAAACTCAAAACACATGGTGCAGGTGAGTCACAGAAAGATAAACACCTTCCTGTCACACTTCCCTGCACCATCTAGTGATCTAAGATACACTCTGTTTATTTGTCCTCCTTTAATCTACAAGAAGCCTCACAGGGAAGTAGTGTTAATTATGTATAAGGGAAACCATTGTCTTGGGATTTTACAGGCTGAACTGTACTGTGTTTGTAAAGTAGTCACTGAGATTATTCCCCTCTGAGTTTCCTGTATATCGCAATTTGTCATTAATTACCACACCGAATCCTCAGTGTAATTATGCTGTAAGAGTTGATGGAGTTGGTTTGTATTCATCCGGCAGAGAAGCCTCACTTTCAACTTGGAGCCTTGAGAAATGTTTTTATATCAGACTGAGAGCAGCTTGAAATTAACTTTTAAAAACACGTTTTAAAGCTGCACTTGTAATTATTTTTACATTAACAGTGGATCAAATGACTGTACTATTGTGTATTGTGTACTATTGGTCATAGTGGTGAACCAACAGAGAATTATAATCAAATTATCATGTTACTTGTCATTTCATATCCATCTTTTTCATTGATAGAAATGCATATCCATCACTTCCTTATTGCATTTAGAACTCAGGTCTGTCAGGTTGTATCTGTCTTTGGTCGTTTGTGTGATACCTGGTCAGTCGACAACATTTTCACTGCACATCAACAACATTGGACGCACACAACTTCACAAACACAACACTAGGTGCTCCAACACTTTTGCTGTAGCAGTCACAGGTTTCAGTTGTAAGAGCTTTTACAATTACTCTCCGCAGGGATGGTAAAGGAAGGGGTCCCTGCCCCTGTAATCCATCCAGTATTTCCCCATCATATTCAGAACATGAGAGGAATTCCAACCAAAAGATTTATCATCAGCATGTGAAAGGTTCATTGCAGCGAAGAAGGGTTTTCTGGGAATCTGTGATGTGACCCAGATGCTCCCATCTAGTGTGACCGAAAGAGGAGAGCACTCCAGGGGAAAAAGGGGAAAGAGTGAGGGAACACATGAAGAATCACCAAATTTGTGGGGTTGAAGGCAGTGGAGGTATATTTCACTGACATGTCAAAGGTTCGCAGCATCAACTCGCCCCCGCTGTGCAGGGACCAGGATTAAGTGAAGGGGCCATAAAGGAAGGCGAGGGGATTATAAGTGACCTGTGTTGCACTGATGTACATGATATCAACTATGCAGTAAATCAACAAATCAGTGCAGGTCTATGCTGGTTAAACCTGCTGTGCTCTCAGGTCATGTAAGGAGGACTTCATTAAGGGATGATGAACTGTTTTGGCCTCGTAAATTACTGTGTCAGTTGGGTGAGAACCTTGTATCTCCAAATGTGCACATTAGAGGAAGTAAGAAAAACAGCCTTGTTTGTGTAGCTTGACTGCTGTGCATTTTTCAGTTTATACATTGCATTTTGAAAAGGTTTCATAACCTTGAGAGGTTATAGAAATAAGAAAAAATAACAGTTATGAAGTATAATATTTAAGAAGTTGCCCCTTTTGTAGATGTATTACAGTGTCAGAAAAGTCATTTTAGCTTCTTTTCAAATTCATTCACTGTCAATAACCGTTGCAAAAGGCTCAAGTTATTGACACATGCTGAGCCATTCAATTTGTAAGCCTCACACACAAAAAAACAAGCATTACGAAACATGGCGCCAAAGAGATTCAGGGGCCAAGTCGTAAATTTAGTTGAGATAGAGGTTGCCATTCTCATGAACTTTTTACCTAGTTGGTCTAACACAAACACGCAGTCATCTCTTTTAATAACATGGCCACTCACCCTTTCTCCAAGCTCCGAGTGACAGAGTGCCTGGCTGTCAGCGTTGTCACCTACATGCCATAATGTACAGCTGAGATGGAGCTAATTGTTGCGTGCTAATAAGAATCTTCCCCCAAGATATAATTAGGGAGGATAAAGCGTAATACTATACAACACTGACAGAAAAGCCGAGATAAAAAAAGCCTCAAAATCAAAACGATGACGAGGTGATTAACTCGTTTGAGCTCTCCTTGTTGTCGTGCATGACACTGAAAATCCTTGCAGTCATGTTTTGGGGGATGATGAAAGCATTCTTCTGGCAATCCCTCAAACAAGCCAAATCCAGTGGTGGCATGGGCTGAAACAGCAGGGGCTTATCATCGCCTTTGTGTCTTGTCATGTTGTTTGAGGAAGCTAAGCCTCCGTCTTCTTTGCAATACGCCACTCAGGTATTTGTGAGCTGACCATATTTTAATGCCAAATACATTCTAAGACTTTGGATTGTTGGTCATTTCCCAACTTGATTGTCTTGATTTGATAGTGGCTGTGGAGCGATACGGTTGGGAAATGTGTGGAATGTCCTACATTTAGATTTCAACAGCAGCATTCAGGACACGGATTAATTTGTCACCAACACGTGAGGCTTTCTTTCTTTATTGATAGGAAAGGAGATGAGGAAATGCTACAAATAAATATTACACAACAAGAGACTGAATAAAATGACACGCATGTCAATCTGTGCTTCTCACTGCTGGTTACAGGATTAGATCTGCCTCATGAATGTTGTAAGAAGGGTTTTCACTCTAATTAATGATTAGTGCCTCATCTAAACACTGATGCATTTATACTTTATTTATGAAAAAATCTATCTTACTGTCTAAAAGTAAGTTAATATGACCTAAAGATTAAATGTGTTTTTTTTAAAGGATTTGATTTGGATAATGTGTATGACATTTATGAAGAACTGTGCGCTCAGGTTTTTCAGCTGCATCCTTTATTCTATTTTTAAAGATCATTCTTTTTTTTTTTCTTTTTTTTACATTTTAGCCTCTATTGATAGATACAGCAGAGACAGCAAATATGAGGAATCAAACTGGGGATGGCTCAGTTAAATGGTATGCATCTCAACCAATAGGCTACCAGGAAGCCCCACCCCAATATACTTCAATTGGATAAGTGATGCACATTTTCTGAAGAAGCTCTTTGAACATAAACAATCTACTTTTAATTTATTTAAAAGAATGCAAACAGAGCACAAAAAGTTGCATGAATTTGATTTGGATGTTGCTTAAGTGACACAAATACTAAATAATACTTATGTAATGCATAATGTAAGTAAATAATAGCTGTACATAGTTTTTGTAAAATACAATTATTGTGCAGCTGTCTTTTACTGAGAAGTAGCTAAGTTCATATATTGTGAGGAAGTAACACAAGACATAAAATCAATTCACTTTGTCTACTTTTTGGCTGGACCGCAGGGGCCAGCCCTATAAACACGAAAGTCTGGGACTGACTGACTGACTGACTGACTGACTGACTGATGAAGTTACACCATTGGTCGGCTGGCCGAGTGTCACCACTTCCTGTATCTGGCGTTTCAAATTAATAACCCTCTAGTGTTTCATACACAGTCCAGCCATATACTAGGTTTTGTCGTAGTGTTGTTCTCTACTCACCTCTACACAAATTCTACCTGGGACCCCTCGTCAAACGTTGCATTGTTTACCAGTTAAATGGATTTATTTTGTTTTATTTCAATAACTTTCAGAGACTTGAGGACATAAAATACAGTAATTCATAATAAATAGCAAAAAGCAAGCAAACATTTTAGGAAAGTTTAAAAAAAAGTGTCAGAAATATGTTTTTTTCTGTTGTCCTACCCTGTCCTATCATTTTGCGATCCCTTAGATTAATCCAGTGACCCCTTTGGTGGGTCCCGAACCCCAGGTTGGCAACCACTGCTTTACTCCTCTCTACTTTACTGAGCTCTAGCCCTTTGTACTCTACAGAGCTCTACTCTAGTGAGCACATGGTTCTGTGTACTGTCTGTTTTTACTTTACTGAGCTCAGGTCTAATGTACTCCACTGTACTTTACTAAGCCCTAGTCTACTCTACAGAGCTCTACTCTGCTCTAATGAGCTCTGGTAATTTAATCTACAGAGCTCTGCTCTAGTAAACTCGAGTCTACTCTACAGAGCTTCCTCTGCTCTTCTGAGCTTAGCCTACTGAACTGTTCCACAGAGCTCTACTTTAGTCAACCAAGCTCTCAGCCCTCAGAAATCTACTTTAGTTTGCTTTACTCTTTTCTACTATACTCTACTGAGCTCTAGTCTACTGTACCATGCTGAGCTCAAGTCTACTGCAATTTACAGAGCTCTACACTGCTCTATTGTACTCTACGTATTCTCCTCTACTTTACTAAGCTCTAGTCTACAGTACTGTACAGAGCTGTACTCAGCTCCTTTAATCTCCTCTCAGAGCACCCTCTCCTCTTTTTATGGGCAGTCAAATGCACTTGGACCTTTCACTTCTGCCCCCATGGGCAGGGCAGAGTAAAAAATATCTCAGTGCTTGACTGTTGGCCTGGTGTGTGTGTGCAGCCTGAGAGTAATTAAGAAACAGATGGAGGCAAATACACATGGGAACTCTCTGAGCCGGTGGGATGACTGATCCCCTTCAGTCATTCTTTCCATTTCGTTTTAGTATTTGGGAATATTCCAGTGAGACTCATACACTGTGACATAATTAAGTGTGAGTAAATGTAGGGGAAGTTTTGCCTTGTGGCTCATACAATTCAACCCCTCCCCCAACACACACAATATTATCATACATTACTTTTAATGTAAGCATTATGTTAAATGAAACACAGTGAAGCTGCCACAGCAATGGGTTGTAAGGCGTCTTGTATGAGTGATGTTCAATATTCCCTCTATCCCTCTGCTCATTAGGTAACCTGTCAAAGACTTGCACCAAGGATGGCTGGACCCTGATCAGCATAGACTCCTACATAATGGACTGTGGATACAATCCCAACAACACCATGGATGATAACACGTCGGTATGGCAACCAGAGTTTGAAACTCTTCGAGCCCCATGTTGCTACTGCTGCTGGGGCATCATGTTTAATGTCAAACTCAGTAAACATGAACTGTTTTCAGTGAGTATAACCCTAATGTGTTTTTGCAGGGAGAATTCTATGACGCCATCAAAGTGGGTTACACCATCGGTCACAGTGTGTCGCTCATTTCTCTGACGATCGCCATCATCATACTGTGTCTCTTTCGGTAAGGAGATCCATCAAAATGCCTCTTAATTTCCCACCTAATGACTCACCTGATGGGTTTGCAATTCAATTCACCCCCAATCATAAACTCAATGGGAAAGCATTTGTTTAAAAACACCAAGAAGACAGAATTTACATTTTCTCTGCAAAAACTCCAGATTTGTTCTTGTTCACTTCTGTGCCCAGTATTTTCACATTTGTTTGTGCCTGATAAATATTTTTCACTGGAAAACTACATCCATCCATTTTTTCTGTGCATGTTTGCCTTCATAAGTCAGTGAGAAGCCCAAAATATTTCCGTGGTATTTATTCTGATTACATGCTTTGGTGACATAAACACACTTTATTCACTTTATTGGGACTGGTCATGTAAACAGTTGATTTGAAGTAGGAATCAGTAGGAATTCATTAGGAGCAGTCTGCACGCTGCTCTCCCTTCTCGATGTTAACCTCAGTTTAAATCATCTCACAGCTCATTTGTGTTCTTTTACAGGAAGCTGCACTGCACAAGAAACTATATCCACATGCATCTGTTTGTGTCTTTCATACTGAAAGCCGTTACTGTTTTCATAAAGGATGTGGTCCTGTATGATGTCGGGGAAACAGTCAATTGCCAGTCACCTGTAAGTACAGCGCAGTCTCTTCTCTCTGTGCTCCCATCTCGCTCACCAGCACGTCCATTTTATTAGAGAAGCCTCACAGTTTATTGATTTTCTTCCTTGCATAATCAAAAGCCTTGCATCGTAACTCGTCCGTCTGATGTATGAGCAGCAGCCGACTGTTAGTTTCTATCCCTGGCTGAGGCAAACTGCATCTATTTTAATTACTCACTCAGACTTTACTGACTTTAAAGCTTTGTCTCAGAGTTTACTTAATGTGCGAGCGCTCAAGTGCTTCTGGGTGTAGGAGTGTTTGCCAAGTCCCTTCCACTCCTGAAACGACATTTCCCCATTCATCAGTCGAGCAGGATGTTGAGAGTTCCTGTTTGCTGAACATTAAGCCTGAACTACAGAGAGCTTTGTCAATAAATCACATTCAGTTTGGATGTCTAGTTTGAATCATTTCATCTCGACAACATGATCATAGCGACAATATCAAAATGTACACATGGAGTAAGGTAAGATAAGGCGTTAGATAAGCGTCTGGTACAATCATATAGTAAGGCTATTTTATTTTTATTTGATTGATCAAGTCACCAACATCAGTGTTGTCTGATCTCGCTCCAGCTGAATCCAATGCTTTATTGCCAGAGAGGATTAGATCAGCAGACTGTAAATCACTTGCTTTGATATCTCTAAGTGCTAACTGTTAATGGCTGAGTTTTTTCCTCTTCAGGATACACAGATTGTCCCGGTCCAAACACAGCTGCTAACCCTCTCAACTTTTGTAGAAAACAACATATTAAAAGGGAACTCCAATTTTACACACAGAGATCAATTTACTTGTCATGAGGGGTACTCAGCCTGTTAAAACAGTTGGATAGACAGCCAAAGTCAAACTGGAAAGGTTCATTCAAAGTCACACTGACATCTAATAATAAAAAATGACTAAAAACTGACATGAGAAAAAAAGCATTGGTTGATGTCACGGATAAGGGAGAAACCAGGTTATGATAATGCAAGTAAACATGCTGTGATGCTGGTAAATATTTTCATGGGAACTGTAGTTCATGCTAACACATTAGTTGTTGTTAACTTTATTAGGATCACAAAGGTTTCAGCTTATTTAAATGTAAATCTGAGTTTCACATTTCACGCAGGAAGAACGATGAAAGAAACCTTCAGTGAGAGATTGGGTTGAGTTACAGGCTAGTGGAACAGATGGTAGCTAATGTTGGCCAATTTTAGAAAAATTAAGCTAGATGTTGCTTTATAACTGACTACTCAGTCAGTTGGCTGACTGTCTCTACTTGTGCTACTGTTACACTACATTTTATAGTTTATATCGTTTACCCATACCACATGATGGCCATTGTTCAGCAAAAGTTAGTCTTGCTTTATTGAGTAACTATTGCAGAGGACCAGTGTATTACTCACCATGTATTTGTGATTTTACACCACTGAACCACCAACAACAGGATCTTCCCATGGTGCTGTGAGATGATTTAGATGTAACCATTAACATGAATCTCAAACACACTTTAATTGCTGGGTTCATTATTCTGGTAGTCATATTGGGTATAATTAGCACTGTAAGCTAACCCCTGTAGAATTTTCTTTAATTATACAGTATAATGCTCATATTAATTTTGATTATGACTATCTCTTCACTGTTGCTTTTGATGAGTGACATGCCAACAAACACAACACTGTAGTCTAGCAGAATCGTTTTTTTACACAGTAGGTGGGTCACCAGTACAGATTTGTAAGTCATTAAAACATTATCTGTGTATAGCCTCATCCACTGGCAACAACATTTTTCTTTATCATTTCGCTGACAATGCAAGAAACCACTAACATGGTGGTTGTTTTGTAGGTGGGCTGTAAGGCAGTGGTGGTGTTCTTCCAGTACGGGATCATGGCGAGTTACTTCTGGCTGCTGGTGGAAGGCCTCTATCTCCACGCTCTGTTGGCCGTCTCCTTCTTCTCTGAGAGGAAGTACTTCTGGTGGTACATCCTGATTGGTTGGGGTGCGTGCCAGCGTTTATACCTTATGTTGATGAATACACATAGCTCACAGAAGCTCATTTTTAAGATTTGACATGTCCACTTGTCTCGAAGTCATCAAATGCCCATCAGGGCCCAAACTGTTTTGTCTTTACTACAACAGACACAACATACTACATGTGATCATATGTAAATTAATTTGTAAGTGCAGTTGCTACAGGAAAATGGTGTCCCTTTCCATCTGCATATGAATGAGTCTTGCCTCAGCTGCCAGTCTGCTCTTGTTGTTATAATTCAGTCTGAGTCCTGCCATGCTTTTGCTGCTTTTGATGGGAAAACAGCTCATTTAACAAATTCGTGCATCCATGGCAGACAATAATTACCGAACTAAGGGATCAGACACTGTAGACATGCACTTTTGATGTTTTTAATGAATAGATGCTTTCCATTTGGCTGCAAAAGATGCTGTTTTGACAGCTTTATCAGAATAGATATATATTCATACAGAAGTATAAGCTGAGCACTCAGTGCTTTCATCTTTTCTTTCTTTTTTTTTTTTGGCTCTACATTTTCATCTTTCAAATACTTATTATTGGCCTTTTGCTCCTAAAATTCCAATGTTACTTGCCTTTGAATTGTATATTCAATCAGCAATAATCTTTTTTTCCCGCCACACCAATAAAGTAACTCTATAAATAGGCCTGACATGTTGTGTCTGCCAGCAGGAAAATGGAAATAGGCCTGTGACTTTCCTGCAGATACCCAGGATGAGCCAATATTGGCACAGAGCACATATGAGTCCGGTTAAAAATGATAAGCATACCTAAAATGCAATATTACTTTAGATCTTTCCTAGCTATAAAATCATCCAAAAGATTAACAGTGTACACAAGCTCAAACCTCACTATTTAGTTGTGTCGAGTCAATGCTGTGTTTGTTTGGACACTGTGGACATAACTGATAGTTTCTGTCTGTGACATAGAGATTATTTTAATGTTGAAATAACTTACAACTAATTCTGTTTATGTTTCTTGTTTATAGTGGCTCCAGCCATCTTTATCTCAGCGTGGGTGATTACAAAGGCTTATTTGAATGAGCCTGGGTGAGTTATCATTTGTATTTGTTTTAATATCATTAATTAGTTACAGTACCAGAAAGAAATTGCAGATGCAAATACACATTTAGGCATACACATTAAAAAAACAACCTTTGTGCTAGTGTGGTGATTAATAGCTGGTCTCATTGGTGTCCTGTGATGAACTTTTAATCTGCAACACATGCAGAAATGACCTAAAACAAGAGCTGTGTTTCATGTCTACACCCTACAGCCAAGATGCTGACCTACAATCTGACTATTTGACTTTCCAATAAATTAAAAAAAAATGCATGAGGAATTGTGTAATTATCCCCACTGACATTGATGGTGAGCATGGTAAACATTATACCTGCTCAACATCAGCAAGTTTGCATTGTCATTGTGATTGTCATTATGTTAGCATGAGGACATTAGCATGTGGCTCAAAGCTGTGTACAGCCTTATAGAGCCGCTAGCATTGTTACAGACTCTTAAACTTGCTTTATTTTGTTCAAAGTTCGAAGTTCTGACTCTCTCATCTCTTCTGACAGATGCTGGGAGATAATTGATGACACTCCATGGTGGATCATCAAAACACCTATTTTAGCAACCATACTTGTGAGTCATGTCGTTCATTAGCATCATTTCATATACAGCTCTGCATGATGGAATGACATTAAGCAGGCTGTTACTTTCTTGGCAGGTGAACTTTTTCCTCTTCATCTGTATAATCCGGATTCTGCGACAGAAGATGAACTGCCCCGACATTGGAAGAAAGGAGTCCAATCAGTACTCGTAAGTTTTTAAGTGCAAAATATCAACATTTCTTTCATAGGATGTTTACAGTTATTTCTTATCAGGTGACATGGAATAAAACTATTTTGCTCCTGCCATTATGTTGCTGGTGGTGGATAATCATAGTGCATAGTGACAAGTATTACCTAAAGTCTTGTGGGTTTTAACAAGGAAGAACACTAAACCTTCTCATTTTCTCATTTTTCTGTAACAGGAGATTGGCTAAATCCACGCTGCTGTTGATACCTCTCTTTGGGATAAACTACATAATTTTTGCCTTCATCCCTGACCACATCCACTCGCAAGTGAGAATGGTGTTTGATCTTATTCTGGGGTCATTTCAGGTAAAGTTCCACATTATATTTTATAAGTTACATGAAAACAGTTTGTAGCACGAAGGCAGTTTGTACGATTGAGCCAGCGAGTGGTTTGTTTAGTTTCATGTTTAATTTTGTATGCTTGAATAATGAGGTCGCTGATTTGCTGAGTAGTAGATTGAATGTAAACGCTGAGAGCCAAGTGCAGTGATGGAAACCTAGAGATGGAAAGTATTCCTAATTTATAATCGTTTTAGCTCAGAATGATATCTCCTGGGAAAATTTCCCAGCAATCCAAATGATGAACCTCCTGTCTTGAGCCTGGAGTTGGTCGTAATCTTCCGATCATTATTCATATGCAAACATTTTGAGTGTTTCCCCAGCTGTACTATCATATCGGTATTTCATTTCAACGGCTCTTATTCAGCAATACATCTTATCTGGTTCTATTTCTCTCTTCTTCAGGGTTTTGTTGTTGCAGTCTTGTACTGTTTTCTGAACGGAGAGGTAAGTAAATTCAAAGCTCTCTAAGATGTTTACTGTCCTTTTATGTCCACCTCTTGTGTGTCATACCTTCTTAACGCCCCCCTCTTCATCCTGTTTGTCTACCTCCTCGTCTCTCCTGCAGGTACAGGCGGAGATTAAGCGTAAGTGGCGCAGATGGATGCTGCAGCGCTTCCTGGGTGCTGACACTAAGTACCAGCAGCCCTCCATAGGCAGCAATGGCAACAACTTCAGCACCCAGATCACCATGTTAACCAAATGGAGCCCTACTACACGCCGGGAATCTGCTTGTCAGGAGCACCTCTCTGCCATCTGAAACCCATCAAGTGAATTCCGCTCTCTGTTTTTATCATCACGTACTGAATGCGTGGCACACTAAAGGTCAAGATGACATTTTACAGCTGAAGCTAATATTTGTCTGTTGTAATTTTACCTGTCAAAAATGACAAGTGCTCACTGTTTTTCTTGCCATGCAGGGTAAAACCATTATAGGAACACTCCACTTATTCAAAGAATTGGTTAAATAATTATCTTTACTTAATTTACAAAAAATGTTTTTGAACAATTAAATTGATAACAGTACAAAAAAGATCATTGTCATTTTCACAGACTGTTCTTAGGTATAGTAGCTTTGATGAGGGAGGAACTTCCATTGTACCGGTGTGACAGCACTCACAGGGATCTGATATGTATATAAAGGTCAATATCACACTGATATTTAGGCAAACAGATTAGTTTCTACTACAGTGTGAGTCAAACAGAACTAGCTTGTGACAAGTTGTTGAGAATCACAGTGTTTTGTAATTAACACACTTCAGAATACTGCAGGGAGAGAGATCTTCATGGCTACCATGTGAATTAAAAGGAAATGTGATATTTGGCGAGCATTTTCCATCTGATGTTAAGCAATAGATCGATAGAGGCAGAGATGAGCTGAGTCCTATAAGAAGCAAGATGTTTATTAAAAGGGTGTGTTACACAAGAGAGCTCCAAGCACTTAACCTAATGGCCCATGTTGCTTAGGGGACCAATGGTAACAACATTAATGACAGTGTCAGGCTGTCACCAGCCGTAGTCACAGAGGAGGAATCTATAGCAATGTACTAGATGTTCCTATCCTGTCTATGACAGTTTTATACGAGGCATACACTCTGCTGAATTACTGCCGGATAACATTCCAGAGGAGAGACTACAGATCCCGCTTGTGAAATTTATCTAAGATTACAAAGGCTTTTAGTTTTGTCTGAGTGCACAGACGTTCATTTTGACTGTTTCTGCAAATCATGGACCAGATGTATTCCATTATTAGTCCACAATACACAACATAATGAATTATTATGAGGCAACAGTGATTAACTTCCATTGAATGGTTTGCATGGACAATTCATTTTGTTGCATCAAATGTTAGTTTTCTATTCTATTCTATTCTGTACTCACAATGTAATATATATGTTATTGTAACTGTTTTTTAGACATGCTAGTGGCAGGGCTCTATGTTTTGTATCATTGGTTGGTCTATCTGTCAGTGCACAGAATGGCCAAAATTAAATATATTGGCAACTATTGGACAGAAATTTTGTACAGACATTCATGTTCCCCAGAAGATGGATCTTCTATGGTGACCCCCCAACTTTTCATCTTGCACCACCAGCAGGTAAAAGTTTTCACTTATCTTGTGAAATATCTCAACATCTACGACATGGATTGACACAAAACTTTGTACATACATTCATGTTCCCCAGAAGATGAATCTTAATGACTTTGATGATTGTGTGACTTTTTTTTTTCTAGTGCCACTATGAAGTTGACATTTGTGGTTCTGAGTGAAATGTCTTAACTTATATTGGATGGATTGTCGTGAAATTTAGTACACACATTCATTCCCCCTCAGGATGAATTATAACTTAACTTTTCATCTAGTGCCGTCATCAGGTCAAAGTTTCAGTTTTTCCAATACTGTCAGTGACCAAATACCTGCAAAACTACTGACATTGCTGTCAGCCTCAGCTGTACTGTGTGTGTAGTGCTAATTAGTTTGCATGTTTACACACATAGATGCTAATGGTTAACATGGTAAACATTATACCTGAAAAACATCAGCATGTTAGCAGTGTCATTGTGAGCATGTTGATGTTAGTATTTACCTCAAAATTTAAATTATATATCATATATATATATATATGATGTATAATTTATATATATATATACACAAGCTTACAGAGTTCAAAGTCTTATTAGATGTAATATGATTTATCACACTAAATGACACTATGCATGATGGTTTTTACTCTCTCTATTCTATTATGTTATCAAACATTTATTTGAAGCCACATCCTGCTCAGAAAGATATATTTTCAGATGTTTATATGTAGAGACACTGACAATGTCACGTTTCACGTGTGTGTGTGTGTGTGTGTGTGTGTGTGTGTGTGTGTAAAACTAAAACTAACTGAAAGTACCTCAGACTAAATGTCACATACAGCTATTGTACATAATGTGAACCTGTATATATCTATAAAGAACTGGTTTATGATGTGTTTTATGGTGATGACTTATAGTGCTCAGGTGTCAACTGGAAATTGATGTTTACATTTAAAACTGTAGGTTCCTCACTCATGGTATTTGTATAATGTCAATAATGTGTCTTCTATTTGTTGCCATGTAAATGTGTAAATATTGTGCACTGTACAGTACGTGATGAAGATGAATAAAACCATTTGCACTTTGGATTGGCCCTCTGTTTTTGTAGGAATGTGAGACTCATCACTGAAAGCAACACAATCAGCCATTATCTTTATTACTGCTTTCATTAAAGCAGACAGGTGATAATAAAAATGTATGAAATAATATAACAACAACAAAAAAACAGATGTACAAATCAAAATTTTAGGTTTTTATAAAAGAAATTTGGTGTGATAGTTGAACTCATGTCCTGTATCGCTACCCCTCCTTAGACTCAATATCTATCTGTCTCCCCCTGCTGTAAAACATGAGATAAAACAACTTGATGCTGATTTAATAACACTTTTTCATCTCCAGAGACCAAGTTCAGTTGTTACCCTGAAACTTTCTGTGCCCTAAGCTAATTTCGTGCCAATGTGCATAATGAGTACTCTTATATTCTAATGTTACATCATTAAGCTCGTGGAACCAGCAGTTCAGTTCAGTTATAACTTTGTGAGACGCAGAGTGTTGAGACGCACTGGAAGAATAGTCGATCCCTCCGCATAGCTGATCTCTCGTAGAATCCCATTCCAGCACTTCTCTGACTCATCATATCTGTGGGAAACATGTTAGTGTTGGGTGTCTCCATAGCAACCTTAGATTAACAAATACAATATCATTGCCTATCATCTACAAAGAATGATTTGGCGATGTTCTATTAATAATCTATGTGAAGTTGAATTTATGAAGTCAAAAATTACTTTTCCTTTCCTTTTTCCTGCATTCTTGTTCTATTCTGTACACACAACATCTATGGCACATCTGTCTGTCCTGGAAAAGGGATCCTTCCTCTGAGGTTTCCTGTTAAAGGGTTTTTTAGGGAGTTTTTCCTTATTTGAATCAAGGGTCTAAGGACAGAGGATGTTGTATTGCTGTACAGATTGTAAAGCCCCCTGAGGCTGTGATTTGTGACATTGGGCTATAGAAATAAAACTGACTTGACTTTACATTAAACTGGAAAACTTAACTGGAATACAGCCATTTTTAAAGGGTAAGTGTTATTTTATATTTTTGTCATTGTCAACAAGTCCGATGAAAACACCAAAAACATAAATTCCTTTTGTTCCAACAGAAGATATAAATCTTTAAAAATAAATATAATAAATATATAGTTTCATTCAAAAAAAGGTTCAGTAATTACCTAAAACAGCTGGTCACTACTGTTTTTAGCAAACATTACTCAAACAGGAAGTAATATTTTAATTGGAAGTAATATTTTCATCTCTTAGTCCACATGTGATGATCTATTAAGTATTAAATTAACCAGTATGGGGTACATGGGATTGCCTCAAAATAAACTCCAGTAGCCATGGTAAAGGAGCATGTCAACCGGTGCATTGGTGTGGCTCATCCATGTGTATTTAATAGTTTTTGGACAACAGTGTATGGCCCTTGGGTCAGAGAAATAACCTATATCAAGCTTTGGCCAACAGGCAATAAATAGTATAATACTTGTTCATGAAATCGGATGACAATTAGAAAAAAATAGAATATCACCAGATTTATAATTTTCATAATTTCATAATTTGTGTCTGATATGATTTTTCAACAAAAACATTTTGATTAATGGGTTCAAAATTTTTATTTTTTTTATTTTATTTTATTTTTTAAATTAAATCTTCTCCTTCTGCGCCATTGAAAAATCCAGAAGCTTTGAATATTTTTCATTTCAAAAATGTAACTACTGGACACAAGAAGACTCCTACTTCTCTGAAAAGTCCATTCTTAGTGTATGTTGACTGGAGGCTTCAAGTCTCCATGTCACACTTGTGTAATTTGCATACTGGACCACAATTGGCTCCAAACTAGCTGTGATGTCACAAATCATGCTAGTAAGTACCCGCCTTCAGGTTTAAGGTGAGCACAGAGAAACCTTCAGCAGCTGGATGTGGAGGGGGACTTAAATTTCTACTGTGATTTTCCAGTTATGATGCGAAAATTTCATTTATGTGTGTTTATTAAGTTTTCACACTTTTTCATTTCAAAAATTGTAACTGGCCAAATTAGTGGGGCTTGGTGTAATTTTAACTGTAGGATGAAAAACTTCCTCAGGTCCTGACTATGATAAACAATATAACACTAAAAAAAAGGAAAATTATTGGGTGTTTCTTTTTTACTTTAGCCATTGTGAACAATTATAATCACTCTTTAGGCATATTGAGATAATGTAGTGGCCTCTCACCTCCAGATGTCAGTCATCTCTGTTGGAACGGGCTCCTCACTGGTCTCACTGGGCATCATGGCAAAGCCCCCCACAGCATACAAGAAGCCTCCCATCGACATCAGATTGAGGGAACTGCGCTCCTGAGGGAACTCTGTGAACTCTGACCACCTGGAGCATAACAGGACAATAACCCATACAAAGGGAAGTGATGATGGTGTTAAATAAGCTGTTATATTACTGTACAATACACACAGCAGTACCACCAGTGCTATTTTATGACCTAATGGTCTGCTGTTCAAGCTCAGTGATTCATTTCACTACTGTGGACAGATGCTTCATCTCATAACGATGAGATAAAGTGGTCATATAAAACAACTGGTGTCTTACGTGTTGCTGGCAATGTCGTAGACCTCCACAGAGCTGGTGAGGCCTGCGTCTGTGACCCCCGTCACCACAAAGATCTGTTCTTTGTGGACAGTGATACCAAACAGGGAGCGGGCTTTCTTCAAAGGAGCCAAGTCCTTCCACTCAAACTTAGTGGGGTTGTAGACACAGACTCTCCTCATGCATTTCCTGCATAAAAACATTTAATACAGTGACACTGATGTCATCAGGGTTATTTTAGTTTGGGATTGAGACTTTAATGTTTTAATAGAAAGCCTGCGTCACAAACTGAAGGTGTGGGAAGTAGGAGGCAAGGAGGGCCAAATGAAAAATGCAGTTGAGTTGTTATCATTATGGAAATTGTAGGAAAGTGTTGGAACTTGACCCATACTAGAGACTAAAAGTCAGGATACTTCAGCCTCTGCTGCTTTGATTTGGAGCATTCTTTTTAAAATCTGTCTTTTGTGAGTTCTTTAACTTAGCGAAAGTGCAATAATAAATAGCTGGAGCAGCCCTTTAAATACTGATAGCCATAGTGATACCTGCTGTTACAAAATGAATAAAAGAAAAAATTAGATTAATACCTTAAGTTGGCAAAATGATGGCACTATCATGAACTGTATATTTTATACTGTACAGGTAATGAGTGAGGAACATCAAATAATGATCTTTTTCCATCTGGGTCATCAGTGTTCAGACACATTTCTGAGGTGTAATCAAACGATACAATATCAGGTTATAGTTATATCATCTGGAATGGTACGTACTTGCTCTCAGACTTTCCTCCAATAACGTAGACAAGACCTTTGTGTGATACAGTTCCATGGCCGTATACTTCATAAGGCAGAGGGTCCGACTCTCCCCATTTGAATGACCTGTGTACACAAAAACAGGAAATGACATCACGAGCAATGACTCTGTAGATGGTAGAGATGATTCTACAGACACATGCAGCAATAACTCTGATAAAGAAAATGATTGGAAGCCTCAGGAATTCAAGAAGACATAAATATTCCTTTCATTCTGCTAGAGCTATAGAAATATTATGTAATTCCTTTAATGGGACTATGAGAGAGATAGTTGTACACTTTATTGTTTTCAGTGGGCTTTACAGGCTTTTCGAATGTAGTAAAAGCAGATTTGATTAATAATCAATGGGATACATTTCCAGAAAAGACTTCCCTTGTTTTGTCTGAGAGCATTTTCATTTAGATAATGGATACAGCATGGATTATCTTGTTTTAGAAATATACTTTACTGAACATTAATTAAATTCATTGACAGTGTCTGTACTATGTTTGTAGCCCCAATTAATCATGTTTTGTTATAGATGCTACATGCTTTTAATTTGCTCCACTAGTTCTTTCCAATTTCTTGTTATTACTTTGATAGCGTGGATCATCATTGGTGCAGCTCCACGTTAAAATCGGTATCTGTACTTACTGTCTGTCATAGATCATGACTGAGTCCAGCGCATGCTCTCCCTCCTTCAGTTGCTTGCCTCCAACAACAAAGATGGAGTTCTCGACTTCAGTCAGCCCAAACAGGCAGCGAGGGTTGGGTTGTGAGGGCATCCCTAACCACTCTGAACTTACTGGGTCAAACTGGGGATGAAGGGAACGAAAGGTCAGTGAGGAATGACATACTCAATAAATCTGCATTTCATATGCATGTTTAAAGCATTCTTTGAGTTTCACAGGATAAAGAGCTACTGATGGGCTTCATGATTGATACTCTACCTGTAGGAAGTAAGAGCTGAACGGTTCATCTTTATCCTCCTCGTTGTAGAGAAGCCCCCCAACAACAAACACCTGGTTCTGCTTGGTTACCAGGCTGCAATGGTTCTTGGGAATTTCTGTGGATTCTGAGACCACAAAGCATTCATTTCCTATCGGGTCATAGGCCACAGTCCCTGTGTCACTGATCATAAGTAACAGGTCAATCTCAAACATCCCAAAGCGAGGGTTGTTGTTGAGTATACCCGGCAGGTACCCGTCCTCCTCCTCCTCCTCCTCCTCCTCACCACTTTCTCCCCCCTTCGCCCCTTCACTGCTGGGCTTTCTAGGCTTTGGGAGACGACCTTTGTAAGCATCCTTGACCAGATCCAGATCCTTCTTGATCTCCTGGCTGAACCGTATGTATTGGTGGCGCTCCACTTTTTCTTTGAAGTAATCCAAAGGTATCAGCCTGAAACGGATGCAGTGCAACAATTCTGCCAGGTGCTTAACTCGGGTTTTCTCATCATGTCTCACCCAGTCCATCAGGGATTCAAACACCAGCTCCTCTCGCTCGACGTTGAGGGCGTCTGAGGTGATGATGATGCCCAGCTCACTCGGGGCCAGCTGCAGGAAGTCCTGGTCCCTGACAACAACCTGGAAGCGTTCACAGATGAACTCCCGAGCAGCCAGAGCAAGCCTTGGACAATCCAGAAGCAGCCCAAGCCTGAAGATAGCCAAGCAGTTGCCCAGCACCAGCTTCTCTTGGAGGTAAGACACACAAACAGAGAAGATGGAGGGGATCTGGTACATGTTCGCAACCATGAAGATATCCTGGACGTTCTGTTCTGTTAAATTAATTTCAGAGGTGTATAAGTAGCGCAGGATCATCCCCATAACACCAGGCTCCACGTCTTTGAGGACTATCTCACGCTTCTTGCTCTCCTCCAAGTCAGACAGGAACATGGCCTTGAAGAAGGGACTACTGGCTGCCAAAACCAAGCGGTGGCAGGGGAACTCCTTGTCCTGGATTTTGAGGACACAGTCCACAAACTTGTCATTCTCCAAGAGGTCACACAGTCCGTCCTGAAGCAGGGTCTGCTGGTACATGCGAGGCTGCTCCATTGGGTCTATAGTCATGGCAGCCATTTTGTTCTGCCGCCTTGTCCTGGTTGGGTTTTGTGGGAGGGAGAGACGTAGAAGAGGGACACCCTACTTACACCCCACAACAGAGCGGGACTGTCAGCGTTCACAGTGCTGCTCAGATTGCTGTGAATAGTCTCCACGGGTTGGCTGTTCGCTGCAGCTGTCTGTGGCTGTCAGTCACTCTGTAAGTCAGGGGTATTTATAGACAGGGCCCTCACAAAGCTGAGGAATCCATTTTGCTGGACATAGGAAAGAGGACCTACGCACTCCTGCACCACACAGACCCCACAAACAGCTGAGTGACTAAGCACAGCGGTGACGGCATGTTAAATCCAGCAGAACATCTCACCAGGCAGTTTGGCAAGGTCGTGTTGCTTTGATATTTTCCATCACTTTTACCAAGTTGTTTTCCTCTATGTAATCCAATACTGTCTTGAATAGTGTAAATGAGTACTCAGGCTACACTGACATTAATAAAGGATATATTATATATACAGTGTATAGACAACAGTGGTTCCTGGAAGACTAACATGTTACATAATAAACATCTCCTGACAGCAAAGCAAGAGACACACTTCACTATTCAAGTGACACACTGTACACCATTATTGTCCATTATTGTTCCTTCTGTTCAGATCACCACCAATTTCCTCTTATGTATATATATATATATATATTGTAATTGTTTAAAAAGTATCAAAACACTTTTAGAGAGCAGTCAAGTATCATAACACATTAGTACAAAATTCTAAAGGTGAAAAAGTTGGAAAATAGGTTTACGCTGTCATCCTGTCCATCCAAGTCAAAATGGTTAATTATCAAACTAATTGTATTTCAGGAAACAGGCTGAAATACAGTTGTTCTAATCTTTCATTATACATGGAATTAATGAAGATTATGATGTGTAACCACTTTTATAGATCCAGAGATACACCCTGAGTGTGAGTGATCAACAAACACTGGCACCTACTGGCTGAAAAGAACAGACTTGGGAGTGAGTAAGAAAACAAACCACAGATGTGTAATAAAAGGACGATAAGTTTATTTCTATCAAAAATTAAAATGAAAGTCAAGTCTTGGTTTGCTAATAAGGTGTGGGGTAACACCTTATCAGAATCTGTGGCAGATTAAATCTTCTACCTTTAATCATTTAAATCAAAATACTTAATCATTTTATAATAACCAAAAATGATTAAGTACTTGTATCTTGTATTGACATTGTATGTAATCAAGCTGTGACTTTAGAGTGCTTCTAGTGATTACGCTTCATAAAGCAACAGCAAAATGATTAAATTGATGATTGGTTTATTTCTGGCAGCTGTGTGCACTTCTTCCACTTCCTTTGAGAAATGCATTCTGGGAGTGTCCATCAACAGCACGCTCAAAAAAGTTCTTCATTTTAGTACATAGACTGTTTTGAATATACTTTATATTATAACTTTTCCTGTGTGAACACATTACATACTTAAAACCTGTGTAGAATTATCGTGTAAGTATGGATTTTGTACACAGCTTAAGAGTGCTATGAGGCAAGGAGAAATGACCTCACATGTAGCAATAATCTGTCTGGAAGTTAATCATACAATTTCTATACTGAGGTTTACGGAAACTGAGTCTTTATCTAACTGGTGACTGAAGAAAAACCACTGGAATCCAAAGACCTTCAGGGAGACCATATGAAATTAATGAATGTGATTGGATTTTTATTATTGTTTATTTCTAAATTTGGAATTATGAAATAATAATTTCTTAATATATTTCCCTACTTTTTCATTCATAATGTAATCATGCAGGTGTTAATAGTGGCGAACAATCAACTTTGGTCAAACTGGGCCATCTTGTGGTGACAATGTCTCATTATCAGACAAATCAACATGGTCATATTTAACTTTATTAAATCATTTCAATCTATTTAAACACAACGAAATGATTAAAATCTTTTAATGTAGACCATAATTATTTAACCGCCTCTTTGTACTGCAACAAAACAAACACACTTCTGGATGAAACCAAACTTTATTTCAAGTCTAACCTTTGAAATATACACTTTTGAATAAAAACCCTACATTGAGAGAAGACATTACAATCCGCATAAACATTCTCCAGCTGCCTGCTGCACTGAAGACACACAGCAGGTTTCGGTGACAGGCAGGATAAGATTGACCCATATTCCCTGCTGGGCCTGTTGCCTTTCATAGCCAACTGAGGGCCTCAGTCTGATCTTGGTTCACTCACAGCCTGGATCATGTGAGGGGGGGTGGCGGGGGGGGGTGGGGGGAGAGATATGCTGAAATGTCACACCTACTGTAATCTCCTGTGGACAATGTGGGAGCAGAGTAAAGCAGTCATTCTCTGTTTTCCAAGTGTGGACGTCTCTCTGTTTGAACTACATTCAATTTTTTAAACGTTATTATAGATCTAATACATTCTCAATCAACACTAAAATAGAATATCCAATACATTGTGATTTGTGTTTTTGCTCAGTGACAGTAGAGCAAATATACAGTACATCACAATCAGCTGCAAGCAATGTGGAGTACCGCAGTCTCCACAGCACCCTTTGGTTAGTTTTTCTTCATTGTACTCCATTAATGGCACGCTGATTTCAAGTTTGTTCAAGTTTTAACCCTTTCAGATATTGTGATGGTTAGGTTCCAAGGTGTCTAACACAAAATTAAGACACCATCTGACTATAAATATTAAAAATCATGATGGTTAAAAAGAAAGGAAGAATGTCCAAATTTGAGGAAAATCAAAAATGAACACAGGGGACAACCACACAGAGCAAAGTAGTTGTTCCTTTACAATACTGTATGCTATTAAATATACTATTAAGTATAACATCATAAAATATTTGGCAGGCCCTTCATTTGCTAAATAATCTCTTGTTCAGATAATGTACAAATACAAAATGCATCATTAGTGGGTTTGTGCCAAAGGACGTGGCGATTATCTACAGCAAGTGCACTTGAGGATATTTCACAGTTCAAAACATTGCCTCGCTTCTGACAAACAAAAGCAAAAACACAGACATGTGAACAATATAGTTGGTGACTGGCTCTTACAGTCCGGGCAGTTCAGGCCGACAATGGAGTAGAGTGAGTGTGTTGACCGTGAAGTCTGTGAGTTTGTTTTTTTCTGTCTGCTTATTCTGCTTTTTCTTTGCCACCATCTACTGGCTTCACCAGCTCCGCGTCCTCCAGCAGGGCCTGTTGTCGCTCCCTTTCCTTAATCAGCTGCACACCACAGTAGGTCACCAGTAACACTGAGAGGGTGGACAGAGGAAATCCTGGAGGAAAAAGACGAAGAGGGAAAGGAGGAGGAAGTGGAGCGGGAGAAGAAGAAGGGAAAAAGTATGACTTTAAAGGAATGCAGGTTTCTTTGTACTGTGGTATGTTCGACTGGAGATAATCCTGTCAGCAACTTCTCAGTTTGCCGATGCTCTGCTGTTAAGATTTATTTTATTTTATGTGAAAAAAATGTGTGAGGATGGAGCCCTTTGGGATCCCGTTTCTTCTGTCTGTCTGTCTGTGTTGTTCTTTAGCCTTAGTTTATATACTCCATACCATTGTTGTTCCCTACCTTTGAAAATCAGTCTTCTTCCCACCAGTTTGGCAAACTCCAAACTGTTGAGAGAGAGAACGTTGTAGAGGACAATAGCCCAGAAGTTGGCGGCATTGAACACACCACGGATCCTGCGTGACATGGCTTCACCCATAGCACCCTAAAAACAGAAGACATAGATACACATAAGGGATCTGGCACACATTATATTTAGCATAGTTGCGTATGTTGATTGTGGGTTAAAAGAGTTGAAAGAGAGTGTTAATGTTTCTCACCTCTATGGTAGAAAATGGTGGAAAAGAGAAGAACTTGGCCACCCACAGCTCAAAGTTCAGGCCGAAGCAGTTGAAAAAGGACCAGATGTAAACCAGCTCACATGGGCCCAGCCACAGAGTGGTGATGGCGAAGGTGCAGAGAGTCGCCAGGAGCTCCTTGAAGATTTTATCGTGATCCCCACCAATGTAGTCATAAACATACCTGCAAAAATCCAACTCAGATTTAACTCAATGAAGAATCAAAATCTTTATATACTGAGGCTTCTGTCATTTAAACCAGTGGATTTAAATTCAAACACTCACTTGCACAGCCAGTCATTGATGCCTCTATCAAAGTGCCTAAACAAGAGAGAAACGTCCCATGTAAATCTTTTTACACAAGTTTAAGGTTTAGTAAGGCCAATGAAAAAAAAATTACAATGTACAGTGATTTCTTTCAAGTCACACTTACGTCTCAGAAAAGACGTAGAGCATGGTGATACACTTGGGTGGCTGAGGAGGGTCCAGGTGGTCCAGTGTAGCCACGGTGTTGATGACGCCAAACATCACAGCTGCTTTCACCCAGTCGTACACCAAGTTGGAATAAGCCAAACCACCTGCAAAGGTATACATGGAAACAAAGCAAGTTTAATGTTTGATAAAAATACATAATGCTTGAAATGTACAACATAGAAAGTAGAAACTGATGTATGGAGCCAATATTGGATATTAGCTCTTTAGTAAATATTGGATGTCAGCTAGTTATAATACCTAATACAGACCATAGCTACATGAAAAGTATGGAAAGCCTATAGGGAAATTGTTTTTTCTTTGCAATTTTATGTATTTATTAACATGCAAGTTTTAAACTATCCCAAAGATTAACCAAGTGACTAAAAGAAAAGCTGAACGAATTCATTTTCTGGGGTGAGAATGGAGCGTCAGTTTCCCATCGTGGTCTCAATGCTGTTTATGAGTTATTTGCACATTGAAAAGAAATCAGTCATTAACAGTGATGATTTGTATTTTTCATGGTATCAAATTTGAACAGTTGATACTGAAAGATGCTGAATAACGTTAGTTATCGATGTCAACTGTCAGTATTTAAAAAACAAAAATACAAGCATCAGTACCAGATGCAAGACACATTATTATTACATATATCTCACTCACCCAAACACCAGTCAGACAGCTTGGTGACAAGCTTCATGTCACTGGGGATTGTCAAGATGTAGAGATAGTGGAAGAAGACGTCCACCAGCAGAATAACTCCCAGTTGCGACACGGCTTTGGTGGTGATGTTCCACATCTCCCTCTCCTTGCGAGTCAGCTTGGTGTTGTTGGCCTATGGAATTAAACCAGTTTTGTGAACAAGCCTTTGTTGTTTCATAAAATTAGTTGTGGTTGATAGGGTTTGATATGCCATCCGAACATATCATACACATTTATTGGAATGATGTTATTAATTCAGATGTTCGACGATTGTTCTTATTCAGTACTAATAGTAGGCCCAATGAATTTCAGATTGCATTATATAAACACATCAGCATCTTATATATATGAATGAGCTTTCCTAAAATGGCATTAAGTGTGGGTATTACATACAGCCTTTTGCAATGTGCGTTCATGAGTGACTGCCAAAATCTGCCAAATCTCAGAGGGCTGTTCAGTTTTACTAACTTTGTCTTCACATTCAGTTTGACCTATAAACCTCACCTGGGCATGATACCTGTCGAAGGTCATGATAGGTCCAAAGAAGAAGAAGGGGAGGTAGAAGTTGTATTTCAGCAGGTCAGAGAATGTGTAGTTGCCGTCCTTCTTCTCACAGTTCTCTAAAGCAAAGCTCATACAGCGCATGATGCTGAAGCCGCAGCCTCCATAGAACAGGATGTCTTGCAGGTCAAAAGAGCCAGTCACCAAGGCTTCCTACAGGAAGAGTTATTTTGAGCATCAAACATTGTCGCCTGCAGGCTACGTCCATGCATTAGTTTACCAAAAGTTAATCCTTAAAGGTTACAGTAAGTGAACCACTCACCTGCCAGGAGTTATAGGGCTCCAGCTTGATTGAGGCCAGTGTGGCCAGGCCTGCTGCAAAGCACAACCATTTCTGCTTAACCATAGCGATGCTGTAGAGTATGACGCAGTGAGACAGAACCAGAGCAATGAAGGTCCAGCCCATCGTGACCAGGACTGCCAAACCACCGTACACACCAAAGATCAAGGATCTGTGCTGTGGGTAAAGAGGGGCCAACATCAGTGGGACGCAGTGGCAGTGTCTTTGTACTATTCATAATTTAATACAACACACATGAAGAGTGGTGTTAGTATAATAACGTGTATCTACAACAATGGATATACAGTATATTAGGATGGGAAGAAGATTAGATTGTGTGAAAAAACACAGATATAACATCCAGGTATCAATGGTTTAAATGAAACATGACAAGTTTATTAATGTTACCTTACATCCATCTATACCAATCTTCATTGTAAGCATGAAACAAGATAGAAACATGTTTAAAACATATTGAACTGTTTTAAATATGTCAAAAATATTCACAGAATCACAAAAAATACTCGTGCATTCAGACACCAACACAATCCAACAGTATTCAGCTCATTCTCATGCATCAAATCATTAGTGTGTTAGACCTTGGGGTGCAAATATATAGTATTCCAAAATATTTTAGGTTAAGAGAATTGAATAGAATGAAATTTAATTGAATTATTTGTATAGACCTACTGTCAGTAATCAATACAATTTAGCATTACATTTAACATGTTTAAACCACATATTAATCTGATGTATGGCCTTGACTGGAGCAAAGACAAACACACACACACACAAATTCAATTATACCTGTATGTAGTCAGAATGCAGTGCTATTTCATGGACATTCACACCCTCTCTACGACACACATGCACGCACCTTTGGAGCGAGCACGGTGAATATCTTGGCAAAGATCACGTGACCGGCGAGAGCAAAAAGGATATGATTGCGGAATGTAGAGAACCACATCATCCATTCGAAGTCTGCAACATCCTGTGGCAAAGTAAGGTGCATTAGCAACACGTGACAAGCTCAATCTGTCAATCTCTTGTTTCATAAAATCCAACTGTAGAATACAAAGAGGTACATACAGGAGATTATATATGAGCAGCTCACCATTTTCCTGCCAAAGTAATGCCATCCTGGTTTCACACTTTCTTTGAACACCTTTCTGTTTACATTCTCTGAATAAAGAAGAAAAAATACAGCAGAAAATCACCAAACAATATGTAAGAAATTGTGCAGTGGAAATACTGTTTAATAAAGCAAGTATTAAGATTTCAACTCATGGCAGTATATGGTAAACCGGTCCAGGCTTTAGGCAGCTTTATTTTTGAGCATCTATGTGATCTTCTTGAGAAAAAGGTCCTGTAGGAGTCGAACTTTGACCAGTTTTGGTACAATTGTTGGATTATTTGGTGAATTTAGGGTGTGAGAGCACATTCAGTCCATTTGATAACATCAGATATTACATAATATACTCATTGTGAAGCTTTCTATTTTTGAGGCTGACAGCTACACTCATGCATCATAATCTGTTTGCAGGAGATTACTGTAGGTCACTGCATAACCTGAATAAAATGCTACTACACTAAATAAAAAATAACAATAAAAATAAGAATAAGCATGATAATAATCAGAATCATATCAATGATGTTGAGACATTAAGTATACGGCAACAAATGCAATTGGCGTGCAGCCTCATAGTAGTTCCTACAGTGTTGCCTACTTACACTAATGGCTGTGAAAAAGGATATCAAAATGTGAGGGTCAGTCAGGGAAAGCCTCTTACTTCTGGGAACACAGCCAGACTTCTATTACCAGGATACAGTGTTACTGTAGCATGCAGACCTGAGCATTACAAATGCCCCAGGACTGAGCAGCCAAAAACGACTATTTCTAGAGACAGACAGTATTAAGGATAAAAAGAAACTAAAGAAGTTAGACAACATGACTCTGCCTTTGCCAATATGACAGCACTGACTGTGACAGACAGTGCCATCCACCAGATTACACTCAAGCCATTGAGATCAGTGTGTGAAGAGGCTAGATTTAGCATTTTACAGTCTGAATACATGCAAACATTTGGCATTATTTCAGGATAAAAAGCGTGGAATTAGTTGGCTGAGTGTAACTGTTCTGATCTTAGTCTGACATGCCGCCATCAGGAGAATAATTAGCAAGTAATTAGACCATGTTTAAATTATCCTTATATTAATAGAAACATGCAGAAATTCCTTGGGAGAAGGGGGGGGGGGTCCCTTTTAATCTGCTAAATTAATTTTCTATGCAGTTTCAGGTTAGATAGAACAGTGTTGTAGGTAGGGATCTTGTTTTTTGGCAGCAGATTTTGCTATTAAATGTAGAGTCACTCACCACTTGAAGCTTCAAATATCCAACTGCCTGCCCATATCAAGGCCACAGAGAGTACAACTGTGTAGAGATACAGCTCATATCTGGGGAGGGCAGCCTTGATCCCCATGGTGAATCTACGCACAGGAAGCCCAACGGGTTGAAAAGAGATCTGCCACACAATATTAGACCTTACTGAAGGCAAAAAGTATGAATATGAAAAAAAAAAACGTCTGAAATCAGATACAATGATGAAAATGTGAGCAGGATCGTTTGCTGAGGTTTATTGAACCGATGTTTTTAGAACAATGTTCATCATTGATTATGCAGAAGTGTTAGTTAGGCCTGTGACATCAGTATTATGTAAGCATGCACTTTGACAGTTTGGCCTTAGAAATACTGTGTGGGTGCTGCCATGGAAATGTGACTAAGAAGACAGGACTTGAGAAGGTAAAGTATATCATTGTAGATTGTCTCACTCATGCAGTTTCCTTGGCAACACTGATTTTACAATATAACCCAGTGAAAAACACCTTAATACCTCTAGGCTGAACTATATGCATATAAAACACATGATGGTGTTTACATGTACAGTATATGCTGTACATTTAAACAGTATATACTGCCAACACCAATCAGCACATATTCTTCATGTTGAATACAGACTATGGTGTTTTAACGAGGTGACATTTTACTAATAAGCCTTTAGGATCGACAGGGCAGTGACTTAAATAGGACTGCAGAGCTCTGGCTCCTCGGAATCAGCATCGTCAGCTGCGCAACCCTACCTCTTCTTCCTATTATAGCTCTTGCAGTTGGTGTGCTGTACAGCCGGGCAGCTGCAGTGCTATGTGATCTGAGGGGCGCCGGGGACTCACTTCACAGAATAATTAGCACCGACTGGAATGACCAAGAATGGTGCATCGGAGTGAGAAAACGGATTTCGTCGCAAGATAAATACTTTCCAGTGGAGCATAACGCACTTGTACCTGCTTGAGTGTGTGTGTGTGTGTGTGTGCGTGTGTGTCATGTCGCGCACTTTGAGTTTAACTTAAAGGAGTTGGATTAATAAATCCTGTGGTCTGCCATGCCAAGATGTAACCATGGCTGAGCAGGACCCCAGCAAAGTGTCCTGCATACAAATTTGACTGTTTCACTGCATACAGAGCCGAAAACACACAGGCCTTCTGCATTGATTTGATGGTTAATCTTATATTTAACCCTATACACAAATGAAATAGACTTGTTTTTACTAACCTTGTTTCCGCCTCACACTGTCAAGATGAGGGCAACAGTGTGTGCAGCCCGTCTCTTCAGAATAAAAAAATAAATAAATGAGAAGGGGGTGGCGGTGGTTACAGCAGGTTTTCTAATTCATCCGTCTTGTAGTGGCTTGCCGCTGCCGCTGCCTGCGATCACCAGCCTCGGCAAGTCAGGATGTTGCGGACTCAACGAAAGGAGAAGGAGGAGGAGGAGGAGGAGGAGGAGGGGGATATATTTATCCTTCACTACTGCACCGCAGTGAGGGGTGGTCCCCACTGTGCCCATCAGATCTTACTGGAGCGCTCCAGTGAACTCTCCACTCCGTGACAATGGTTAAAATGAGGTGGAAAGCAGGTGCATCAATCATAGCAGCATCCACACTGCATCTGATAATATCAGAGTGACACACCATGTCTCTATAGTTAAACATATCATGGAGTAGACTTGAGGAGAATATCATAGAATGCACCAAATTAATTATGACTTTACTTCTCAAATTATTTTTAAAAAAAGTTTGCCATGTTCTTGGCAGCGACAAATGTGATTACTTTGTTTTTATTTATTTTTTTTATTAATATAGCAGTTTTAGTACATTATTCAAAGTGCCTTACATAAGGTGAAGAAACGCATTTGAACGACATTAAAAACAATAAAAACAAAAAATAAAATGAATAAAAACCGAATAAAATTTTTAAAAATGTAAGTGTTTTTGTATACTCTGTAGGCTAATACTCATCAGAATAGGCTACCATGTTCCAAGTCGTTTTTCATAGTTGTCAAGTTATATTTCCTATCATAAAGTGACTGAATTGTTTTGAAGTCCTTAATTTAAAGCAGTTGTGTGATTAAAAAAAAAACAGCTTAATTACAGCAAATACCAATTTGCCTCAGTCTCTATCTTTCTCTCAGACACACCCACACAAAATAAACCAATCCAAGGTCGATACTGCGATGTGATTGTAAATGCAGGAGATGTATTTGTGTTTTATCATTATGAGTGGAGGGTATCCTAATGTAAATTAGACACTAGGTGGCGCTCTCGACCTTTCAAATCAGTCACCAACAGGGAAAGAACACACATACAAGGGTTTATTGGATTATCAACAATTTGCTTGGATTATTAAATTTTCGGGCACATACGAATACTTGGTCATACATGAACATAAAGTTCATTATGTTTAAACATATGCTTTCTTTTTAAAATGTTAATAATAAAGAGCTATAATTTGTTGCGTGCACCCCACAGTAATTATAGAGAGGAAGCTTGAGAAAGCCGTAGTCCAGCCAGCTGCATGGGTTGAGCAATGTAGTGCTGAGAATCCATCACAGAAACAAACCGCCCCCTCCCACTCCGATGCCCCCGCTTTAGATGCAACTCTAAATACATGAAGCCTCCATGTTGCACAGGGAATGTAGGGCCAGCTGATGTGAACTGTTTGCCTGAAAGTGGACGCTAACTTTACCGTTGTACAACTTGCGTCTGATTCATGTTATTTGGGACAAGAAGAACAACCCTCCGACCGACGGGGCTACCTGGTGTTTGCACCGTTGTTCCAGACGCGGCCTCACGGAGCTTCACAGCTAACTCGCTAACACAGGCTACCTGCTAACTTCAGCTAGTGAGCGACTCAACGGCGGTTGTTTTTTGTTTTTGTTTTTTTGTTTCTTTGTCGTTGTTACCCACAAAAAATACTTGTCTGCAGTGATGGTATTTTTTTGCGGAGAGCCATAAATGACAGCCGCTCATTGGCTTCCATTCACCACCGTGCTAGTTGGCTGGCTACCCCCGCTGCCACAGCGCCTCGCCTCGGACGGTTGCCGGGCTTTGTGGGCTAGCTGGTCATCTTAAACCGCTAGCTAACTGTAGCTAGCAAGCGAAGCAAGCCAACAAAACAAAAGAGGAATAACCACCCGTCTAAATGGACCACATGTCCATAATAACCCAAGTTTCCAACCCCAAGGAGGAGGAAATAATATCCTATAACCAGGAGAAAGGTAAGGAAAAGTCGAACTACTTTTCTCGACTGACGTTAGCTGCTAGCTCGCCGCTGTAGTAGTTGTGGACACTGGTTGCCTGCGTGTGATGGTCATATTAAAGACTGAAAACACAACCAGCTTTAAACTCTTTAGTAAGCAACAAGTTTATCAGAGGATCTTTGTGCTTAATAACTTATCGGACTAGTTTAACATTTGTTTGCTGCTCAATAGAATGAGCGCTCCAGTGTCAAGTCATTTTTATATTTGTGTAGCACTTTTCATACACAATGGCAGTTCAAGGTGCCTCACGTCAGCATTAAAACAATTCATCAACATGATAAAGTCGTTTTAAAGCAAAGTTTAAACAATAGAGAAATACAACAATTGAAAATTGAGCACCAAATCAAGCACACACACACACACATTCAAATAAATAATAATAATGATAAAAATAGAAAAAATAAAAAAAGACAGATTTCAAAAACCACACACACTCAGGTAAGAAAGTGGCTATTCATAAGCCTGAGAAAACAGAAAGGTTTAAAGGTTTCTTCTAAACGTGGAAACTAGTGTTAAGTGTCTCCAGGTTTTATCCCATTAACGCTGGCTGAATTAAGGGTAGCTAACACATTTGTTGTCAAACAGTAACACTTGTTGTCCACACTGAGCTAAATCCAGTAATACCAAGTCTTTGCTTCTAAGTAATTGTGCTTTACATTTTTACTACTGTTTGTGCTTTGGGTACATAATTGGACTATATTATTTGACAGATAATTCTCCTCATGAGTCATAGCGAAAAAGTTCTTTGTGGTTTGGTCTGAGGGGAAGCAAAAAGTTATTTTGGATGAAGCAAGTATGTGCAGAGAGAACAGTATCTGCTGCTAGTATGTAAAATGTCAAGTGGATTATCACAGCATCTTCCTCCAGGCCTGTGACTTTGTTGAGGGAAAGCCACCAGGACTGTGATCAACTTGTTGGATTCACAGATTTACATTGCCATACGTTTATCTGACTTTGCCTGTTTATTACCTCATATACATCAAATCAGACTATTTGATGCGTTTTCTGTCTTGTGTAATAATCAGTTCAATTCATTACCAGTTAAGCTTGTGTTTTCTTTTTTTTTTTTTTAGCACCAGCATAAATTGACTCCTATCACAGAGAGAATTAGTATTTGTTTTTAGAGTAATAATCATTAACACGTATCAGGATCCAAAATGGTTGCGCCTTCATTTTCACTTAAAGTACATCTGTCATTGCTCTTTAAGTCTCCAGCCACACTTAAGCATAGTGCAGCGGAGGTCAAAACTCTCCTTCAAGGCACTAGCTGCTAATGTCCATTCATGCCCCCTCTCCGGCTACTGTGACAGTTTCTGGGTCGCCCATACCCATGGGATGTGTATCAGTATCACATCTCAAACCCCACTTGTAATGTGAGAACTTGAGTCTTTCAAGCACAACAATGCATTCTCCTCTGAGGGTAAAAGTAACCTCTATGGATTTTGTGTGACTTGAACATATGTGGGTGTCATGGGAGGCTATCATTTCAGATTTATGAGAGAATATACTTGAAATGGCAGTAAAATATGCAGATTACACTGCAGTGATCCACAGTTTACATTTTGATATGTATTATATGTATGAGACTATGTTCTTGTAAAAAATATAATTCGACATACAGCTGATTGTCCGAAAGGTAAAGAAAGTGTTTTTTGAGGGCTTGTTTGCATTAAATCATATTAAATCATGATTTGGTGCAGGGGCTTGTGCTGGGAAAAATGATGGTGAACTCATTTAGGATTGCTGGATATGGGTAGTGCTGAAATAATTAGTTAAGTGGTTAGTCAATAGGAAAATTCCTCTGCTAATGGTTAAAATGAATGAATGGTTTAAGTAACTTTTCCATTTAAAAATGCCAGACATTGTGGGCTATGACTTCATGAAAACAGATTTTTCCTTTTTTCATTTGTTAATATCTTTTTCTTTCCTTTTGGTTGTTGGTCAGGAAAAAATAAGCAAATGTAAGGCATCATCTTGGGCTCAGGTAACTTTTGATGTACGTTTATAATTACTGTATAGACTAAATAAAAACAATGAAAGGTCATAACATGAACTGATAGTTTGATTTAGCGAGCAAGTAAAGTTTTGTGTAGTGAGAAAACATTTGGTTTGTTCTCTTGAGATGAGGGTTTGTAGTGTTGTGCTAGTTAAGGATGCACTATAGCTCTTATAACTGTCAGTGAACTCTTTCTAAAGGGTTTATTCTGTAATGACAATTTATCACATCTTAGCTAGAGATAATGGGCCTACATTTAAAGTCATGTAGATAGCAAACCTGACTCTGGTAGTATTTAGTAATATCTCAAATTGTTTACAAACAGAAGTTTGAGTGGCACCACACACATAGTGGGGATTCATGATGCGACACCTAATGTTGGCAATGAGTAAGAGTGGTCTGTTACGCAGGATACAGTTGAGTTTGAGGACAAAGTAGGGCAGTGATGTGTACTGTTTGTTTCTTCTCTTCTATTTTCTCTTAAGAATGAGTCAGACTTCCTCCCTTGGGGCTAAGTCATGTATGACCATCATTATAGGGATTGTATGGCCATCTCCGTTCTTCCATATGTTCTGGACATATTGAAAATAGCAAGGTTTGATTCTGAGGGGCATAGTCACGGGCTGTGATATGAACAGGAATTTGAGAAGATCCAGATTTTTTTTAACAGGTGCAATATTTCTATCCACTCTGTCACAATCAGAGTTGACAACAGGATTCTTAGCTTTATTCCCTGAATTTAATATACAGTCAGCCAATGGTTCGACTGTCCTTATCTATTACAAATTTCTTGACATGTAGCCCATCCCAGCAGCTGTCCCAGAGGAATTTAACAGGTAGTCTTGCGTTGCTTGGACAGGCTCCAAACTGTCTGGACAAAAATTGACCACCTTTGCTCTCAGTGTTCCTCCACCAGAAGTCTTACGACATGTGCCTGCCTTTTGCACTGTGTCGGCTGCCAAGCAGCAGCCTAAATATAGACTCTCTGCCCTGTTGGCCAGGGCACCATTGACCTCGAGGCCAAGTATAACTACTTGCAAAGATGACAATGATCATTTTCTTCATGCTTGCAGATATACTAGGCTTTAGTTTGGAAAAACAACTTTATTTTCAGGATAAGATAGTTGGGGCTGTGGTCTTAGAGGGTCTTTTTTTTTCTTATTGGGATTTTGGAGACTGATGATGACGGGGGAGTGGGGGTCAGCTATTTAAAGTTGTCACTCGACTCAGAGTAGTTCACTTGGACCTTAATGCATCTGTGAGGTGAACTGGTGCCTTTTACATGATCCATTCAACCTTATGATAAATACTCCTCCATGGTCATGTAATCCTAGAAGTTTGTGATGATTGATTTAAAGGAGAGTAATAAGCATTGAGCACCGCAGTTCATTGACGTTCACTGCCATTTCGACCAGACAGTTTTTGTCATTTCTCAAATGTATTAGTCTGTTGGAGTATGAAGTCCATGTGGCACTTTTGTTAAAACAATAATTTACAAAATTTACAAGACCTCATTGGGAAAGTAGTTATTTTCATTAAACATATAGAGATGGGTCAGTGTATGCTAGATGTGCAGGTTAAGTGAGAGAATTAGTTAAATAAAATATTCAACTATAATTGTATGCATTGCTATTCATTGCTATGAAAACATTTAACTAACAAAAGTTAGTTAAGCACTGTCATGTCACAGCAACAAGTCCTTGGATTTAAAGCCACGGGCCAGCAGGGGCCTCCCTGTGAGGAGTTTGCATTTCCTCCCCGTGACTGCATGGTTTTCCTCAGGGTGCTCTGGGTTTTCCTCCAACAGCCTAAAGACATGCAGGTTAAGTAAACTAGTGATTCTAAGCTGCCCGTAGGTGTGAATGTTAGCGGAAAATGTTGTTTGTCTTTAAGTTCCAGCCCTGTGACAGTTTGACGACCTGTTTGGAGTGTACCCTGCCTCTTGTCCAGCGTGTGCTGTTTTGGGCTCCAGCCCCCTGCATCCTGTGCAGTGTGAATATGTATAGAAAATGAATGGATGGATGGGTCTGTTACTATCAAACAAGATTTATGTTTACAGTGCCCCCCCCCCCCCCCCCTATTTTTCTCCATGTTTTGAATTAGTAACTTATTATTAGGATTGTTGCAATGTTAGATGTTGTCTGGGGTCAATAAATGTATTAAAACACCTTACAGTTATTTTGGGAATAATGACATGCTCCAATCGTGTCTTTTGATTTTTGTTAGTTGAGTCTACTGTTTTGTTAACATTGGACAGTGAATTGTATCTTTTAAAATTTTTGACGATTGATATACTTTACATTGGTTGTTGTGGAGTTCAGAGTTTCACACATGATGGAAGTTGAGAGCGTATTATTACACTGCAGAGCTGAGGCCTGCTCTGATAGCTGCTTGTGTCGTAGCCAGACCTCATTCTCAAACATTCCTCATACTTGTGGACATGTTTTGTTTGGAGGTGATAAAAGAGGATGCTTGTATTGCTCCCTCTGGAAACAACGGTTGCCCTGTATAGTCTGCAGATAATTGTATTCTGCTTGATATCAGACTTTTTAAAAGCAAACTACTTACATTGTAGATGTGCCCATTTCTTTACAAACCTTTTCTTAGTATGCAACTGTGCATTTGTGATGCCCATGGGATGCTTAACTCTATGATTTGCAGATTGAGAACATTTTTTTGTAACTTATAGGTAGGCACTATACTCCACTGAATGTGTGTTACTCCACATATTGACATGTGGAGAATAAATCCACTTTAAGATTTGTAGTTTTGTTTAGACAAACGCTCATTGCACCTCCTCGCTCAAATAGAAAGCGTTGCGATTGCACTGCACTGCTGACAGCAGGCAGTGAGGGTGTGGTTGAGCTTCTCACTGTGCAGGACTAACCTTTATTTAAAGCTATATAAAGTGTCAACAACCACAAACCCACCCAACATACAGTCCTTGGGAACAGAGAGAGATGGCTAACACTTTACAGACCCCTGCTGAAAGTTGTTGTCACACCAACTGATTAATGATTTACAGTTTGTGTGTGTGTGTGTGTGTTGCCACTGTAGTGCTGGGTATAGCTGAAAGGCATAAGACCAAGAAGAATCATAGTAGGGGATATTTTGCTGTGTCACATAAATGCTTAATGTTGTTTGTTAATTAAGCTTTGAGACATATTGGCGGGAAAGATGTTTATAATGCTATTGAGCTCTGACTTGTAACTTTATATATCCTTTACTCTCTCATTGGTGAATTACTACCCTCTGTCCATCCACCCCAGGTGTTTTAGGCCCAGTTCTGCTCAGTGCATGACTCAGTAGTCCTGTTTTCTTAGGGTCTTTGTGCAGGAATCAGTACTGCGGCCAGTTGTAGTGATGAGTCACAGGAAACTGACAACTGCCTCACTGTCCTATTTTTACTGTAATACAGAGCTGAAATGACAAGATGAAGTCCAGTTTCATGAAAAGAACTTGTGTGGTGCTGCCGATTGGGTTATTTTTAGATTGAAACCAAGCTTACTGTGGCAGATATGATCATCTCAGTGTCACTCTGTAGCTAAAACAAGGGCATCATAGAGAGCAATTTGGTTAATTTTCCTTTGAGGTTATTTCAGAATTCCTAGAAGAAAGCATACTATAATTTTATGCTCTGGTGATATCTCTAAACAAATCTCTAAATCAGTTTATTGCTTTGGTATTCGGTGGTTGATGCAGTGTTGTGTAAAGTTTGGTATTTTCTGATGGATTATGTCAGATGGTGGCCTTTCTGCTCATTAGTATAAAGGCAACATTGGCAGTGTCAGGAATTTCTTCTGTATCTTTGCTCTCTTTCCTCTTTGTTAGCACTTGCAGTATACCATATTGTTTTGGACACTAACAAAATGGGATACAGGGAACATGCTTGTTTGGTACAGACCCCAGCAAAAATCACATCATCATCATTCTTATATTTTTTCAGTGAAAATGCTAAAATTACCATTCCCTCTAAAATGACTCCTATTGCAATATCTGTCAAAATAATTGCAATATGATTTTTTTTTTGCATATTGTTCAGCCCTATAATACACCCAAAAAAAACACATTAATAAAAGAGTAATTTAGGTTAGCATTTAGGTTTGATGCTACTTTTAATAGTCACTAAATGCTTTAAAGTTATTTCTTTGTTGATGGATGCATATTGTACTTAATGTGTCGAGGGGTGAAGGAACTGGTGTCAGTGGTAAGATGTTTTCTAAATACCCAGCACAGTGTGCTCTCACACAAGAGGCAGTAATTAATTTGACTGGAAGCCAGCGATGGGGAGTGCAGAAGTGCATGCCATCGCTCTGTCAGTGTCTGATACCTTTCCTGCACTTACGAGTATTTATAGCTGTAGAATATAGTATTTAAGTAATCTTCTTAAAACAAATAATGCGGTGACTCCACATTAAGCTATTGCATGACATGATATGATGCTCGGGCTGCCTTTGTGGCCTCAAGATACCGTGATATGCAGGAATGTTTTGTAGGAAAAATACTTGACACAGCTGCATTGAATTAAAAATAATTCTTGTATATCTAAGTTGTCAAAGTTTTGTTGTTTACTGAAATATGGTGTGGTAGCTTGCTTTTATGAGAAGTTATTTGCTGTATTTCATCAGGCACAGTATTTCCTATGAAGAAATGTCTGATGGGTATTTGTTTAAGGTCAGGAGTACAAAGTGGCACGATACCAAGATGCCAAAAGACATGACATAATGCTATTTGCTCTTTGCTGGTCTTCAGTTGCAAAAGCATTCTGGTTGTGTGAGCTGAGGGGTTGAGTTTGGGGGGGGGGGGGCTAGTGGGTGGAGAGGAATGCAGCCTTGTATAGGCTCTGCGGGGTCGGAGGGCCTCCCACCTCCTCTTCCCTCCCCTCGTCTCTTGTGCGTGTCCAGGGCTGCTTCAGTCACTCACCTGCCAGCTGAAACATGGGAGGGAAACATAAGCAAGCTTTCGAAATGGAGACTCATCAGCCAATCAGGGACAGGCGCCATGGCAGGGCTAAAAGGAAGAGGGTGGAGTGTGCAGCTTCCAACTTGTCACTATTAATAAAAGCTCAGTGTCTCATTTAGGCCCTGCTCCGTAGTCCTGGAATGAGAGGCGATGAGCAATCAGAGCAGAGTGTGCTCTGAACTGTCACTATGTGTGACCGATGAAGTCACCCGGCAAGCCAAGTTATTTTCTGATCAGTGGTTCTGCCAGGCCTGGTCAACAAGACCTGCACTTAATGCCATTTAATCACAATGTCAAGGTCTTCAGGTGATTCAGTGCAGCTCACAGCATTGTGATCACTGAGGAGAATTGTAATGAACACGTAACAGTTTTGTCCTAGAAGCAGCATCCACAGCATAGCATGCAAATGACAAAAATGCTTTCCAGCTTCAGCCTGCTCCATTTTTATGACAGAACAGTTTCGATTTGCATGTTCGCTTGTTCACCCTCCGCTCTCCCAACCCCCTCCTGTTGTTTTGACAGCATCCCAGTCAAACAGCAGCCTAAAGAAGCAGAGGAGCCGGAGCATCTTCAGCTCATTCTTCTGCTGCTTCCGCAACTATAATGTGGAGCCGCCAGCCACCAATACCAACACCAGCTCCCTGCCTCCACCTGTTGAGGAGAATGGATCGCCTCCCAAGGTGAGCTGCTGCTCCACTAAACACATGATAATTGTATTGTAAAACTCCAGGAATATTATAGTCTGCATATGTTTGGAAGTGTTTTTATCTGTTGTAAAGTGTCTCTTTGTATGAATATTGTTTTTCTTTTTCTTTTCTTTATCTTCGTGGATCCTTTGGGTTTTTTTGTCCTTTTTGTTCTCCTTCCTACCCCTCACCCTGTTTTTGTATGTGCGTGTCTATCTCTTTTGTGTTGTAGTGTGACCAGGTCGAGGTCATCCCTGTCCCTAGTGTATGTATCGCCTTTTTTCTTTTCCTTTGCATGCAGGCTGAGTGGGCTGGTGCTGGCACATCCTGTCTGTGTGGGCTCCAGTGCTCCTCAGAGAGCTTTAGCTCTGCTACCGTACTGCGGTTCATTTTCAGCCGATCGTAGCACTGGCTGTATGGAAGGTGCATATGCACCTATGGGTTGAAATGGTGCCTCAATGCCTGATCTGCATGTGTGACACTTGGTGGTTTGTATGCCTTCAGAAATACTGTGACACTAACTGTCTAACAAGTTAAAAGCAAACTGTTTGGATTAATCGCCTCAGGTGCTTCCATGCAAGAAGTAAATCCACTTTTTATGCTACTTATCTGTTGTAATTGAATAATATTAGTGAGAGTTAAGCTCCACAGAAGCTCCTAGTCTTTAGGTTTGCTCCCATAAAGAAGGGGTGCAATTAACTGATCCCATCACTCAATGAGTTAGATCTTGTTATCTGATGGTCTAAACAACATACCAGTCAAATCACACACAAGTGACCATATAAAGCTCAACTCCTCCTATCCATTAAATGTGAATTAATTTTTAACGCAGCACCATTCCTGCACTGATACTCAGTTCCCACAAGAGCCCATCATATCATGTTCACACATAATGTATATTGGCGTTTTCAAAGTGGTTCTGTTTAAATTTGAGTGATTTCAATGACACTGGGACTGCTCTACAGCAGCAGCTGCTAACCTTTGCATGGCCTTTGCCTGCGAGAATGTATGAAAGGTTTTATTCAATCTCCACAGATCTGACAAAAATCTAAAGAGATTTAAGGGATCATTACTTTCTCTGAGTAGGTGGCTGCAGCAGAGTAATGTCTAGTATTGAAAAATCCCAGAGGGTGTCATTTTGAAGCTATGGGCCCATTAAACACATCATTTCAGACATGGCTTTATCTCACCTGCATTATGACTCATGAAAATACTCCTTCCTGACATGGTGTTGGCTTTTCTGCTCAGCCTCACACACTAATTTATGCAAAGTATACGTCTTGTATCAGTCTCTCTCTCTTGCTGTCTCTGCCTGTCTTTCTCACTGTGTCTTTTGCTAACACCCCCACCCTGTCTCCATATATCTGACATTATCTGTTTTGTCTACCCTGCAGCCACCAGCCAAATACCTCCTACCAGAGATGAAAATATCTGACTATGGCAAAAAGTGTGTTGTGATTGACTTGGATGAAACGCTTGTCCACAGCTCATTCAAGGTAAGCAGAGGCTAAAGCTCAAACTGAGGATGTTAGAAAAATACGGTCTCTAGTTGGTGTGACTATGTACATTTTTGCTCAGAAAATACAATTTGTGAATTGGAAAAAAAATCATAACTTTAACTACCCTGAGAACATATAAGTGCTTTTTACATGAGCGTACGCCTTGCCCCGAGAGTAATACATACTGTATATCTATCTTTATAATTTACTTTTTATCTAAAGCTCAGGCAATAACCTGCAGGAGTTAAAAGCTGTGTTAAATCCATTAGATCTGTGTGTAAACAAAGCCAGGAGAGGAGCAGGTGGTGGAGAACGTGCTGTAGTAAGGACAAGGGTGATATAACAGCATCGATTGTTCCTTAGACTAAGAGCAGGATGGTAACAGGAAAGTCTGGAGGCAGACTGCAGTTAATACAGTGTTCTTTAACTTTAACAAGCATCATATCCTGTCAAAATCTTTATAAACAATAGTAGTAGTAACCTATGTGACTTCCTTCCTGTTTACCCTCTCCTTTTTTTTTTTTTTTACTTTAACTCATCCTCCTGCTGTTCACTTCCTGTCTGAGGGCGATGACTTCATTGTCTGTCGAGCTAGATTACTAGAGAGTTTGCAGAAGGAAGGAGGGCAATGAGGAGAGATTTGTTTTGGCAGAAAGGAGACTGATTATTTTCTTCACCCTGCCAGAAATTCTACAATCTGAGTTTTAGTGTTCCTAGCAGGACCTCTGCTGGTCAGCTGTAGTACTGCACCAACAGTTTGAATGACACAGATGTGCTTCTCTGATGTGTTTCTTCTCACAGCCTATCAGCAATGCTGATTTTATTGTTCCAGTGGAGATCGATGGTACCGTTCATCAGGTATTGTACACACACACACACACACACACACACACAAAAAAACCTTTTTATTTAAGTTCACCTATTTATCAAGGTGCCAGTTTGTTCCTATGAGAAGATCGTGAAGAGATTGGCTGTGATCCAGTTCAAGTAATCCAGGATAGGCTGTGTGTATCCTGGTTGGCCTATTCACGATTACTTGCACTGGATGGCAGCCACTGAGCCGGTGAGAGGACAAAAGAGAGGATGACATCTAAATTGTGAGTGAGAATAATGACTTTTAGAGTTGGTGGTCTTTTAAAAAAAATTAAATAACAGGAAACTTTCAGGGTCAATCCTCAAAAGACAATTGTTGTGGATGAAGGCTGTAGTAAATTTCACTCCTCTCATAATTAGTCTGTTTGTGTGACACTCATGTTGCATTATATATCCTGTATTTCTCTAACCTGCGGTGTGTCTTGCAGGTGTACGTGCTGAAACGACCCCACGTGGATGAGTTTCTTCAAAAGATGGGAGAGCTATTTGAATGTGTGTTGTTTACAGCCAGTCTTGCCAAGGTGTGTTAAAACTCATACACGTTTCCAGTTCTGACATGTGTTTTGGTTACAAGCCAGTGACAGCTACGCTCTGGTCTGTAATTTTTATCTGCTCCTGCTGTCTAAACTTTTCACACTTCCTCTGCTTTGCTGTCCATCTGTCTCTCACATCTTTGCCAATAAAACGTGGGTAAGTTTAAAGAATGAGACAGAAATAACCACGTTAAGGGCCTGATGTCTGTGTAGTGTCAAACATTGTTCATGCTGGCTTAAAAGCTAGATGTCAGTGGTGCTTGTTGTCTAAGTAGTATTTCCTGAGGCATCTTCCCTGTCAGGTAAACACAACCGTGAAGAATAATCTGCTTTGCTTCCTTTAGGAAGTCTAGTATTTAGTCTCTGCAGGTTGTTTTATTAGTGCTGTAGTTTAGGCATATGATTGCGATATCCAGCACTACCTATTGATTGTTTGTAGGTGTATGGCAGTGAAATTCAGGATAAGTGTAATATTTGTCTTTACAGCACAGTAACACCTCTCTGTTTTTGTTTGGCTTGGATAGTATGCAGACCCTGTGGCAGACCTGCTGGACCAGTGGGGCGTGTTTCGAGCGCGACTCTTCAGAGAATCCTGCGTTTTTCACAGAGGGAACTATGTTAAAGACCTCAGCCGGCTGGGACGAGAGCTCAGCAACGTCATCATTGTTGACAATTCACCCGCCTCTTACATTTTCCACCCAGAAAATGCTGTGAGTTCCTTTGGCAAAAACAGAGTGTATAATACCATGTCTGGTATGAATAAAAGTTAAAGAAACATTTTTGTTGACACTACTTCTGATACACTCTGGATGTGTCTTGTCGCCAAGGAGTCGTAGGCTTCCACAGTTTGCTACTAAATTAAAGTCCATGATCTTATAATATGTGTATTATACTTTTCCTAACATTACTTTATAATGCAATGTACAAATGCAGTTAAAAATAGTCTTATCAGAACTGAAAGTGAAGAGTAAAATGCTAAAGAAAAGAAATAATTGTTATCACTGGCTGAATAATAACATGTTAGGGCAAACTGCAAAAAGGTAGCAGGGCAATATGTGTATGTGTTGGTTTTTTTTTTTAAATAATTTAGTTTGAATTCCAAATATAGTTTTCAGCTATGTTTAAAAAAGCTGTTCCCGTGCTTTGGTGACAGAGTCTTACTCGCTAGTAAACAAACATTAACTTCAGATGGTTTTCTCGTCCCCTCAGGTCCCAGTCCAGTCCTGGTTTGACGATATGAATGACACAGAGCTCCTGGACCTGCTGCCTTTCTTTGAGGGACTCAGCAAAGAAGAAGAGGTTTACGGAGTCCTTCAGAATCTGAGAAGCAGGTAGCAGGACACACCACAGTGCCGCCTGTGCTCTCCATCCTCCTCTCTTGTCAATCTCTGCCCCCTCTCCACACCACGTCTCTCAGACTCAGGCAGATCCTCCCACACGCGCCCCTCTTGTCTCTGCCCCAAGGGGACGCCTCGGAGTCTCACTGTGGAAACCTTCTGTTCCCCCATCTCCGCTCTCATCTCCTGGAGACTGGCTGCCTTCTGAGTGCCATCAGAAAAAAAAACAAACACTTAATATCCCAGGAGCACTGTGTTTCACAAAAACCATACCAGAAAGTGTACAGAGCATCCTAAGTTGATAGTACTGGGGACAAAATGCTAAGAGGAATGAACTCTGGTCTTTATTTTCAAACCAACAAAGTTTTACTATTTGGTGAAGTGCTTATTTTAAAACCAAAAAAAAAAAAAAAACAACAACTTTTCGTCTGAAACTTCTTTTGTGGTACCACACAAAAGTCTGAAAAGATTTTGTCCTTGTATTGTTGCTATGCAGGCAGTTTCTGGTAGTAGAAAGGACTGTGATTCTCTTTTCTTACTGAATGAAGTGCCTTGTGTGAATGTTGTTTATATGGGGAGATATTTTGTACATGGCATATTTCCAGAGTACTTCAGTCTTTTCACACACAATATGCTTTAAAGTGGACACAGAAGTATCTACATAAAAGTTTTACTTTTGTTTATTTTTTTGATCATCTAACGCTGGGTAAATGTCTCCATAGTATTCTTTTTTTTTCCCAGTATGCTTGTGCCATTATATAGATGTGACTTTGTTTCTTTCTGCTTTCATTATACATAGAACTAGTTAATTTGTTTTAGACAAAGGAGTACGTTTGCAATTGTGAACCTTACACCCCACCTACAAGTCATTCTTTACATTTGATGGTTTTCATCTGAAAGCTCAGATAAAATGTGCCATTTATTTTTCTCTCTCCCACTTTACTCCCCCTTTTCTCATTTTATTATTTGCCAAATAAGGACATTATTTTTTAACAGGCTTCATATCTTTAACAGGGGTTCAGCTATAACTGTTAAACCATTAGTAGTGAGTATAGCATTATAGGTTTTATTAATTTGACAAATAGATGTCAAATTCATGTGTATGTTTTTAATGTTTTGAGGTTCTTTGTCATGTCATGCTTATCAGACGGCTAGCTTTTAGCCTACATTTAAAGTTTTTTTGTTTTGTTTTTTGGCACACATAAGTGGTGCAGCTTCACCCACAGGGGATGATCTTTCTCCAGAATTGTGCACAGTTGCAAAGGTATCCCTTTTGTTGTTTCAAATGGTCCGGGATCTTACAGTAAATGGGTCGAGTGCCATGCTTTTTTTTTGTTTTGTTTTGTTTTGTTTTGTTTTCATGAGGTTAGTCTCTTTAGGGAATATAGAATAGTGTCGGATCGAGTCTGGACAGAGTTAAAATCACACCACGCTCCTCCTGATTTACAACCAGTGATGGTCTGACCTCGTTCAGCCGCGGTGTAAAACCAGTGGAGACGACCTGTGTGGTGTTTACCTTCCCAGACTCTCTTTAACTGCTCTTCACCTCAGTGCCTATGTTTGAGAGGAGCCACGCAAACCGAATGCTGCAACATTTGCTACCATGGCAATAACCTTTTTGGGGGGAGATTTCCATCCTAAGTGTTTGGTTTGGGTGTCTAGAGCACTTCACAAGGATAGCCAGTATAGTAGTAGTTTGGTCGACAGTAAGGCTGGCCCAGTTATCACAGTGATTTTCAGTGTTCGTGTATGAACCTTCAAACATACATTTTTCAAATAGTTTGATACAAAAACTGGATAATTTAGACCCTTAGTCATTTTTAGAATAAAATAAGTTATTAGAATGTCAAAATTTTTTTCAAAGTTAAAATACTGAAACAACTTGAATGTTGCTCGGTCAAAAACAGCAGCCAAGCGACCTTATATAGTTAACTCATAGTTTTCAGCCTGTGTTGTCGAAGAAAGTAAAAAAGGACGCCTTCCAAACCTACAGATGGGTGCTCAGTCCCGGCCCATCCAAATGTTAGGGGCCAGCTCTAAATGAAACACTACTGGGACACTGCAAAACACTGAAGAACCTCATCATGGCATTGATGCCTTACTGCCTGCACAGGCACAAAGCAATGTTTCTTCATTAATTCCAAGGTTACAACTACAGGTTTTAGCTTTGTCTCATTAGTATTTTCTTTATGGAGTGTAAAACCGGCTCGGCCATATATGTAGACCGTATATGGTCAGGTGCGTTAACATTGTGAAACAATAAAATAAAGCAATGAAGCATGAAAAATCTGCGGTGCCATCTAGGGATTGTACACCCAACAAACCTCATTTGCTTTGTTGCTTGGTTTATGGGTCATGATGTTATATTAAAAAGACCTACACTACTTCATAATTTCCACCATATTTTTTTTTCCAGTTGAAAGGCTGCTGCTGCTGCTTCAGGCATATTAAAATATTTTTCTTTCTTTTTCATAAGCATTTTAAAAACATTTGTGTTGGTAGTGAGTATTCTGCTCATGATGATGGTTTCAGTGCAATGTCCTTTTTATAAGAAGTGTTTGATCGACTCTTCTCAACCTCTCAATGATTACCTTTCTCTGAAGATGTTTGTATCATTGTGATATTTTTCTACCTACCTTTTGTCAGTATTTGATTTAAAAAGTTGCATATTACCCATTGTATCCAGCTTTTTTTTTTCTCCCTCTTCCTTTTAGATCTGTAATGTCCCTCTCTTGCCTTTGGTAAGAATTCTCAGTCAGGTCTCGTCTTTCGTATCAGGGGACGTGCGTGTATGCGTGTGTGTGTGCGCAGGCATCTTGTTTGTGCTTCCCTACAGGTTTTCTTTGTGTATCACCTCACTCATAATCACACATTCATCATTTTGTATTGATTTAACACCAAAGTTCTAAAACACTTGAGTTTAAGTCACTGTGCTTTTTCTTTGGTTCGTTTTATTTTTGGGGTGGGGGGCATCAGGTTCTTCACTTTTTTTTTTTTTTTTTAAAACACTTGTCAGTTATGTTGGCTTATTTTGAGCGTTGGCAGTGTGTTGTCATCCTGAGCATCAGTTTTTTCTTTCTTTCCATAATAAAAAGCTTCATTAAAACTGTTTTGTCATGTCTATTTTGTTTGTTTATCAACGTCTAATGTGGTACATGAATTAAGGCCAAAGATCATCACTTTAAACTGATGTGATTGAGGTTTCCACTATCTCTGTACCTGATATGATCTATTAACTACAAAAGTCATGAGAGAATGTTGTAATACATGTTATAGTGAACTTCATCTGTTTTTGCCACAATTCCTCCAAACATGTCACAATAAAGCACATTTTTATGGAAAAATGATGCTGTCTTCTGTCAGCAGAGTAGTGCAACCAACTCAGTGAGTTCATGTTATCTTAGAACAAGCTTATTCTGCCTCTAAATGTCAAAAATGGCTTTTAATACAACAAACTTAAAGATCCCCTCAAGACATGTTTTAAGATATAAAAATACTGTTTTAAATAATGATTTGTGCCTGACGTGTTTCTTTCTACCAAAAAGTTTAATTACTTTGCTAAAAATTCTTAAAATTACATTCTTTTATTTATAAACTAGATGTGATGTCACAAATGGTCATATGTACGTGCCTTAAACTCAAATTTAGGGTCAGCACAGAGAAATGTGAAAACAGCCTTCTAGTGTCAAACTTGGTAAATACATCATTCTGCAGTGAAGCTCAAATATTCAACAGAAGGAACAAGAAGACAAACACATTTTTGAGGGGAGGGGGTTTTAAACTTGCAGTAACTGATTTTTTTTTTGGGGTGCAGTAAACTTAACACCAACATTGTTAAGTTGGTTTGGATGGTGAACATGTTAGCAAAGAGTTACTTATTTACAGATACAGCAGACATGGAGAAACATTTATTTGGAGTCAAGTTTGTGGTTACCTAATGAAGTCACTCTCCTTTTAGCTCTTAGTTTTGGTCTTCACTAACTCCTGAGGGGATATAAATGGCCGAAAATGCTGATGAGAGAAACAGCAAGAAAGTTATAAAGTAAAATAATAAAGTTGCTGTAAAACCAAAACAATGAGCTGAGCGACCCCTTTCACATACAGTCATGTGACTGTTAATATAAAATGCTGATTATAGCTGCTTTAAGACATACAAAAATATTCTGCTTGAAATAATGTCTGACATGTTTTTTTCCCACAATAAAAAAGTACAATTACCACATTAAAATCCTTAAAATGGCATCTACTCCTCCTTCATTAAAAATCCAGAATCTATGAATATCTAAATTTTATTTTAAAATATATTTTTAATTTTCAAAAGTTTAACTGCCGGACACAAGATGTCTCCCTTTTCACTGTAAAGTCCAGTCTCAGTGTACGTGCACTGGAGGCTTCAAGTTTCCATGTCACACTGCTCGTAGGTACACGTCTTAAACTCAGCTCCAACGTGAGCACAGAGAAACTTTCCCTCTTCAGCAGATGAATGTGAAATCAGTCTATTCTGCACAGTGAAGCTCAAACAACAGAGGGAACCAGAAGGTAACATTTTTGAGTGGAGAGGGACATTAAGTAAATATTATTGAAGGTTATCATGCAATTCAACCATAAACTAACCGAGCTATGTTCATCACCTCCCTGACCTACTTTTGATTGTTGGACTGACACTGTGTACCAAAGGTGTGTGCATCCAAAGTTCACTGGGTAGTAATTTTATTCTGTGGAACAGTTGAAGTGACTCAGCTTGTGTGGGTGGTTCAAAATCCTAATGTATACACCGCAGACTGTTAAACTTTGTTATGCCATTGTTATATATTATTGAACAGAGGTAATTACTTGGTAGCACTGGATAAATAGCCTGGGGATTAAATGAATAATAAAATAGTCTGAGACAAGTGTTCATGTTGAAAACTTTTATCTTCATCTTGATTCACAAAAAGATAAAGAAGTAGTCATCATGTTACATGAAAGATGAATCATACTTGACTAAAAGTACTGATGAAAACAAAGCACATAGTTTTTACGCTGGCTTATGTTTATCCACAATTCATAAACGGGTCATTTGAATAAAAAGATTAAAATACATAATACATTAACTGACTGGAAATGAGGGACACATGCTGTCTACAAAAGATAAAAATCCAATGCCATCACCATCTGAACGTGGTACAACACTAGTGCAACAACAAAACAGTTTGTATAATAGTCCCTGTAATGTGATTCATATGCAGCATTGTGAAGTGTGTGTATGTACAGTATTTGCCTACCAACACAACTACTTTCCAGTTGCAGATGGAGAGCTTTAGTTTAAACTGACAGTACTGTCCCATGAGAAGAATGTGGTATTTATCTGCTTGAACTACTGGAATTAAGCCAATAAGTTAATCATGAACTACAGCTAGAGAGTGTTTAAAAAAAAAAGAATACAAAATCCAATTAAAAACAACTAAAACATGGCTGTGTGATGGAAGTCCTAGTGTCCCGCAGAGAGACAAAGCCAGGCGGTAACACGTTATTCAGCATCGAGGATCATGACGTGTATGAAGAGTCCAGCTGAGGGGAGAAGGTCTCCGTTTTTATTGAGCAGAGGCACATGTCTGTATCCTGTGTGGGAGCACAAAGCAGTTGCAGTCAGAAAGAGAATATGAGGAGCTCTTTGTGCAGCGTGTGAATTGAGTTCTCTATGCTCGACCAGAGAAGAGATAGTTCCTTTCTCTGTTTATTTATGAAGTAAGAAAACATGGAGCTATCAATGCTTTTGCATCGTTCGGGTACAGTGTGGAAGAAGGTTGCAAATGTCCATGAACTCACCCATTTTTAGGCTGTTGAATGGAATTGTGTACTGCCCAACAAACTCATTATCAGACGTGGAGTCATAGTCTTCCACGACCAAGCGCACCAGTGCCAGCTCTGGCACGTACACGTCAAACTGGAAGTTTGCGTTCCACATTGGGTTAAAACCTGCAACAGAAAGAAGGAAAAATAAACCGTCAGCAATCTGACGTCTCACGGATGTTCTGCGTCATTAATTTCTCACGTTCAGCGCATTCCAGGAGTTATTTGTGTTCCTTTAACCTGCCTCGTCTCCCAGAATGCCTTTCAACTAGCCCCAGGGGGCGAGCAACAGACAAAAACCTGACTCAAAATGCAACATCTGTTTTGTGTGTGCCATTGCATTCTGGTCTATTGAGACTGCTATTGGTAGATGACATGTACTAGCATGGGTCTAGAAGGAAACTGTGCTGTTAAATCCTCATATGGAAAGATATTTACAGTTTTTATTTTAGAAAAATGTTGAACTTCACTGTAGCTGTGTTAAAAATAAATGTTGCAGTGGCTATGTTCAGCTAATAAGCAGCTTGAATTAGAAAAAATACTACACCAAAAGTATAAAATAGATGCAGAAACACAAGATACGTATATATGACAATGATCTCCCTTTTGTAAACTGCATTGAAAAATAATATTTTAAAAGTACCATTGTTTTCAAGAGAACTGGTCTCTTTTACAGCAACATCATCCGGCACTCCGTAGACCTCCACCTTAACCAGCGGGTCAACAATGGAGGATTTCTTCTGGTTCACTTTGGGGAGCTGCTGGGCCGATATAACCTGGTGACAGGTGGAGATGCATCATGTCAGATAATACAGATCCTTCTTGATACGAAGTCTTTATCGAACAGGACACAAATGCTTGGGAATAAGGTCTGTGTATCTCTTCACAATGAAAGCCTTACCATGATATGGAGCGTCTTGTGCTCCAGCCAGGCTCCTCGGGTCAGGGTGATGGGGTCGAACTCTGTGGCTCCGTCCCTCATGTAGGCCGGTTTCAGGATGTAGCCGCTCTTCCCGTTGATCTGGAATCTGCCCTGATTCACATCCATGTCCGTGCAGGACGTCTGGAAGTTTAAGGCCACTGAGAAGGAATACATAAGATGATGCAGGGACAGTGAAAAATACATAATCTCATTTTACACTGGTGATTGCTGGATTATCAGACAGGACTGTATACGTGACAGTTTGTAATCTCCTCCATGTGTCAGTATTATGTACCCATTTGGCAGCCAGCATTCCACAGGGGCACTGGGTTGTAGTTGGATGAGTCAGTCCTGGAGCCTGCTGGATAGATGCGACTCAGCTTGTCCACATTATGATGGATGTAGGCATTAGCTGTAGAAAAGACCAAAGAACAGAGTTATCTACTCAGCTGAAACAATTTATATACTATTAGAAATGTCGTTAACACATATTTTAACAATTACTGTAGATGATATTTTATTGTTGTGTAACTTTTTTAGTTTACTAAGGGATTAAGGCCAATTTCTCAACTAAAATGAAATTGTTGCCATGGAGGAATCTGTGTTTAAGTCATGTTTACATGGTTTCCAGCTCAGCCATATTTCTGAGCTTCATAGTAGATCAACATAAATTTACAGGAATTTTACAAAGCACCAATAAGAAGTCTATAAAATATCCTCACTGGTGTCTTCTTAAAATAAATCATGAGACTAAAACACCTGACTGAATTCAGCACAGCGTTTTCCTCACCCGACTCCTTTGCCAGATTCATGGCCTTTCCTTCCTTGAAGGAAGACATCTCGTAGAAGCTCAGGTTCTGTCTGGCGTCCTCAAAGCCGTGGAAGTGGACGCTCTTAAGGTAGATCACCATGTCGGACAGCTCTTTCGCTAGTTTCAGCTTCTTTTTCTTATACGATGAAGTGGAGGATAAAGGTAGTAAAAAATAAATATCTGATAGTTCTAAAAAAATATGTTAACAGAGCCAATTCATTTACTTTCCCTTGATGTCACCCCCACCTTTCTCTGTTCTTCCTCCTTCTGTTCATCCTCATCATTGGACTCTTCCTCTTCCGTCACGTCGGTGTCATCGGCGGCGGCCGCCTCAGTAGCAAAGCTGGCCTCCAGTTTGTTTAACCTCTTCCCTTTGATCAGGAACTTCCCCTTTAGCTCCTGGAGGTATGCAAGCACATAAAAACAATGCAGCTCTGTGATTAACTGGTGTCATTTCAACCATCTTTCAGTCTTGACAAGTACCGAAGGACAAAATAAAATTAAAAAAAAAAACCTCAGGAGAAGGGAAGTTTGTGGGCATTCCGTCCCCGAACGGCGAGGTGACCAGTGCACTGCCCAGGATGGAGCTCATATGGCGGGCCATGACTTCCTGCTGCTCCACGCTGCAGTGGTTCTCCAGGGAGAGGATCACTGGGTAATCGGACGTCTGGGACAGAAAGACACACAGAGAGAGCGGAGGAGTATTCACTGAAAACTTTATGATAATATACTGGATACTACTGGACACTATAGAGATAAACCCACCTTAAAGGCATACTCCTTGATGGCTTTGATCACATCTTTGAAGAGGATCTTGGAGGTGAGTGTGTAGCCGTGGTAGATCACTGGCTCGTCATCTGATCCGTCCCAGCAGTCCAGCTCCACACAGCGGCAGCCCTTCAGCAGAGCCCTGAGAGAGTCACAGCCAGCATCAGTGACTGAATATCTGAACTAAAAATGGCAGCCAAGCATTTTTATTCTACTGACTTGATTTTATGATGCATTATGGAGGAAATTCCATCTAACTACAAAATAATAACTCACAATACAAACACTGCATACAAATGCTAGAAAAGTCAGTTTGAATTGCTTTGCTTTAAATCATGTAAACCTCCAATCTCATACTTGGCTCCTATTGGTGGAATATAGAAGAAGGTTTCTCTTTATCTCAGTCTATTTCACACACCTCCGTTGTGCAGATTTCTCTGATCTTTTGTTTTGTTCAGGTGATGCGTTGGTTTATTTATGACAGGCATTTTCTACTGATTCTGGATGTCTCTGATGTGAACATGCTGTGCTCATTCTGAGACATCCTGCAGCTCTCACCCTCCTCCCATAGAGCGATAACCAGAGCCCAAATGTTGGATAAGTATCTGCAGACTGCAGTGATTTTATCAGTATATAACAGCTACAGCAGCTGAAACGACTGGGAGACTTCAAGGACAAATTCTTAAAAGGTGCGATGAAAGCTGTTACCTGACATAAGCCTCAGTGCTGCTGGGCCCTTTGAGCTGATCCTCCATGAGGTAGGTGTTGTGCGAAGAAGAGATGAAGTAGTGGTTGAGGGGCTGGCTCATGTCCTGGTATATCTCCTTGTGCTCTGGATTGAGGACCAAGGCATCTGGATGTTGCAGGTACATGAGGAAGCCATCTTCAGACAGCAGCTTCTTCTCCTTGGCTGAATGAGGACAAGGCGGAACAACAGTAACCAGGCGCGTAGGTGTTTATCAAAGAATCAAAGTATGTCATACACATACTGTCTCCCTTTGAAGGATCTGATTTTCCCCTTGTGCTAGTTTCATATTGGAGTCTAAGATAACAGATCCTTGTTGAAGAGGCAGGAAAAGAAAGTGAAAGAGCACAAGAGGCTCTGCAAACCTGACTTAACATGTCCCCAGCATGTATGTAAAATAGAGAACTAATGTGTTACTTATTCCTAAGAGCACCGACATCACTGAATAGAGTGTTATAATTAGGCCTGTCTCACTGGTTAGCTAGCTCCCCAGCATGATATTTGACTTGGAAAATTGCTAATGTTGTACATCCGTCCTTATAGTCAATTTCTAACTTGCAGCAGCACATTAGCATCCGCCCACTGAAGTTACAAGTTTTTGTTTGTTTTTTTGCAAAAGAAACATAGTACAAACAATTTTAAAAAATCACCTAAAAAATGATTCTAAATGTATAAGAATTGAAATACAAAATGCAAAGAAAACACAGCCTCCATCACTTCCTAACAACCAGAAACAAAAATGTGTGATTTCAAAAATACGTTTCTGACCTTTTTCATCCGGCTCAAACTTCTCAATAATCTTGTGTGCGTCAGCCAGCGTTGCTTTCTCTCTCTGTTCTTTCATCAGGAACTCCACCAGGTTTTCAGGGCTCATGAAGCCCGTTGTTTTAGCGTAATTCTTGTAGATCACGTCAATTTCCTCCCGATAGGTCAACAGGTCATAGAAAAATTTGATCTCTTCTCCAGACAGGTATCCAGATTTTGATTTGTCGCATTTCTGTACGATGGAAATGGAATATGAAAGTCAGTCCGCATTTTACATTTAACTTGCTATAAACTTTAGATTAAAAGGTGACTATTTTGTTTGTATTAAGAGGGTACGGTTTAGGGTGACTACTTTCTAATCACAGTGTTAAATTCATTTCTACATTTATCTACAAGTACAGCCTGGCAAAAAGTTAGCACACACAATTTATTATTGCAGAGAACTCTTGATAATCACCGCAAAAATACCAACTTAACACTGGTTTTCTTTTCAGTGAGAGCTCTGCATAGCCATTTTCAAACAGATTGGATTATTTCAGTTTAGGTGAGAATATAATTTGGTGTTAAATTAAATCCACTCACTGACCCTGCAGCAATGACTTATCTGTTTTTAGAGCATTATTATCTACAAGTGTTTTTGATCATTAGGAACCATCACAAAGCTCTGAGGGCTTCACCTTGAAGAGCATTTCTGCATACTTGTCGTCCACTTTGATGTTGATCAGACGCAGGAAGTCCTTGACCTCTGACTGACTCATCTTATCATCTTTGTTCTTGTCTGCCTTCAACAGGCAGCTGAAGATCCAGCTGAAAAGTTTTTAATGTAAGGAGTGGACATATGCATGTACAAACAGGTAGTCACTCACCCCGCATAGACACTTGTGGTAGATGAGGACTGATACCGATTTTGTAAATCAGTCGGGTTCATAGAATAACCTCAACTGTCATGAGTAGGATACTGCTCTGTCTTCTGCTGGCTGCTGAGGTTGTTTATGCTGGAGACCAGTTTCTGCAGGCTGTTGACCCACTGCTTGGCCTCCTCTTCTGAGCTGGCGATGAGGTCCAGGTTCTTGCGGCGGCTCTTGAAGATGATAGAGAAGCAGCGGCCCTCCACCTGCTCCTCTGTGTACTTCCTCAAGCCCTCCGACTGACGGCCCATTCGAACCGCCGAGATGTCGTCAAGTGAAACTGAGGACAGAAGAAAGGCCATTAATCATATTTTACAGTATTTTATTTGGTAAATGAATTTTTCTGCAGTTACACTCTTAAAGTCCGTTTTGTTCTACTAAAAGAGCTGTGCTGTTGTACTTTTGGTGTCTTCAGGTATGAAGCCTCACAGACCAGCCTGCTTGGCAAACATATGCCTGCTGTTTGCAGTATATTGATGTCACTTTACAAGTTTCTGGGGACTGAATTTCACCATTTTCAAACAGCTGCTGTTTAAGTTTTAAGTCACTAATGTCAAGGCTTGTTGGGTGCATGTAATCGCACATGGCATCGGCAATAAAAGCTTTGTCATACTTCAGTTATCAGACTGCATGAGAACAGTTGATGGATGTAATCCAAGCGGAAGGGCTATTATTAACCACTCCTCCATGCACTATAAAAAAATCACTATCTCCATAAACACACCCATAAAACATATCAGTGCTATCATGAAGAACCCAGTTATGTATGATACCAAGGCCTTTCAGACAGAAATAATCTTTTACAGCTCTATGATCAGTCCTCCACTTTTATACTACATGAAGGCAAAACTTGCCTGAGAAAACATATCAAAAATGGTTTAATTGTATCAGAACGCAAATTTGTGTTGGATGTTGTTGGGTAATAATTATATGAGTAAGTCAGAGGTAAAGTAGAGATGTGAGACATGTATCCACCACAACACCAGACAGATGTGTGTAACAGGTTTTGCTGGCAGGTCTCACACACATGCAGCTGGGATGCTGGGACAGCACTCACAGGTCTGCTTTGTCTTGAAGGTTTTCTTCGATTCGTGCCACATGGTCTTGCAGTCCTCCTGGAGTCTATAGTAGCGGGTCTTCTTCCAGGACGGGGAGCGGACCTTGAGGAGGTCTCCTCCCTGCAGAAGGAACTGGAGGTCCGGGTCATCCTCCATATCTGAGAAACAGGGGAGCAGAGAGCAAAGTTCAACAGGTTGTACACTAGCTAGCTGCTCAGCTGAAATCCATTTTACACGATCCATATGTCAGTTGACTCAAACCTTAAACATGACTCTCTTTCCTCCTCTTTAACCTGCATTTACCTCATCAGACAACTCAGAGTGGATGTCAAACCATGGCTTGTTTTTGTCAGCCACCTATAACCATGGCAGACTGATTAAAAGCCCCACAACATACAAAGTTTCAAAGCTTTAAACATAAATACAAGTCGAGGTCCACACTGTGACAACAAAGCATGCAGTCTGTCCCCGCACAGCCATATGGTCACATCTACAACAAGATATCATGCAAGTGAGTTAGCAGCCTACCTAGCAGCTTTAGGTTCCTGCTTGTCACCTTCTGGTTCTTGGCATAGCGGAGTAATTCCTGAGATCTGCTGATTTCTGACTGTCTTTGCAAGCATTTCATGGTGCCCTTGGGTGCTGAAACACTACCAGACTGTGTTCACAAGGCGTCGGAACAGACCAGTGTGTGGAAGGGCGTGAACCAGTCCCACTCAAAGTTCACGTTTCATCTGTGTCAGGACTCAGCTGACAGACACGAACTAGATACTACTGTTTGTCAAGTGTGCGTAACACTGGAAGGGATGCTTTAAAACCTCGGTACGGTTTAAATGTCGGTATATTCATTTCATTTTAAATAGCATTTTTCGGGAAAACAAGATGACCATTATTTCCTTTAATTGAAAATTCAAATATACCCTCTTGTTTACATAATAAACAGGCTGCAGAGTTTAGTGACTCTAAAGTTTGCCTGGCCAGACGGGAATTCATCATAAGTTTAAAATGTGACCGGGTCTTTCATTAATATAAAGCTAAGCTTTACAAAATATTACGTTTGAACAGTAAACTTGTGTGAGACTGTATTTATGTTCATTCGTTAGTTTACGGGCTCCACATAGTGGTGACATGGTGGTACTGGTCAAGTGCTGTGATTCAAAGCGACTACACTGACTGATTTACAAAAAATTACAAGTCAACAAGCACATTAAAAGCTATAAGGACAGAGGAATGTAACATTTGGTCCATTTTACGCCTCTCTGTAACAGCGCGCTTGTAATGAGGGTGTTTTTGCTGTCTGGTTTATATGAGGGCTGTGCGCTGTTTTGATTTGACAACACTCGTTTCTGTTTGAAGGTGAAACTGTATCAGCTGGATGAAAGGGGCCACACCTTCTGGCAGAGCATAAAACAATCTTTAAAATCCTGCGGATGATCGTATCGCAACGCATAAAGCCACAGTTAGAGATGAAAAAATGAACGGCAACAGTCAAAATGTAACATACTCCAGTTTGCTCGTTTCATTTTTACCTGAAGATAACTGGGACAATTTTTTTGGGAGGGGGACACTTACAAGACATGCAAAAACGTTTATTTAAAACAGAAAATGTTAATTGTCTTACCGTGTCTCTTTTCGAGTCCATTCGTTTCCATCTTGTATGATTTTTGTTTCCTTTTTTCGCAGTCAGCTCTCTCGTTTCACTGAATGCACCTTTTCATCTAAGGTCGCTCTTTCTTTCCATGTGCGCAATTAAATAAGAAAACTTTGTTTGGGATTGTTTCAACCGAGGACAAAACACCCAAAAGGCGGCGACAGGTGGGTTTCTCCTGCCAGTCTGAATGGTATCAGCACTCCTGTAGGCTCCAACACCGGTTTGACAAGCCTGCCATGTAAGCTGCACTGCTGATGTCACAACAGGGCAGGTTACACCTTAGTTTTTGCCACCAGGCATATGGGACTGGTTACCATATACTGCATGACAATGTAGCCAGTATTTAGACCATGCTACATTATTAGTTTGTCTTTGAACCTGCAATGAAAGTGAAAAATGCTCATTTTTTAAATCCATTTTATAATCGTGTCTTCTGCACAGACTCTTAAACACTTTCAGTTCCCGAGGTTCAATTCCTCACCTAGATGAAACACTAGATGTGAATAAACAGGGAGGGGACATTCACCTGTGAAAACACTCATATGCCTCAAGATACTGTAATCGGATTTTATAAATCTTATTTACATAATAAGGACATTTCCTATTGCCTCATGTCGGTAGTTGACTTCTTCAAAAGCCTTTGGCAATTGTATTTTCATGTGGACACCTGTTCCTCTTTTGAACAAAAAGTAAACATGACCAAGAAGGCTGAATAGCAGAGTTGGCTTGCTGCCCATCTGCATAGTTCACGGTCAGTTTGAGCATTTTGGTTACATTGAATTGCAGAGATGAAGTCTTTGCTTCCCTTTTCATGTGCAGCTTAGCCTTGGCAGGATAATAGCACTGCAATCACTGGTGCGTTGGGGCTCTTGTGGCTCTCAGCACTTCCCTTTCAGGCCTGGCTTACCCTCAGCGCGCTGTCAGCATCAGGATGAGTGAGCTTTAATGCAGCATCAGGGGAGAGCTTCCGGGCCAGGGCCGACCATTACCAAAATCCACGAGGTTCAGGGAAACAGGCAGGAAAACAAAGTGCAGTATGGCCTTTATATTTGTGTCAGTGCCATGGGTGCATTTTTGTGAACACAAGATGTAGATTATTTTCTTAAATGCACATGAAACTATCACTGCAGATGTGTATTTTATTGCCATCATTATTCCCAGAGACCAGAAAACATACTCTTTATTTCAGTTTCATATTTCATGCACTTGCACACCTTCACCTGGGAGCTTTGGGTGGAGCAACTTGCTGAAGGGCATCTTAAAGTACTTGATGAGGCAGGAGAGAATGTTTCAGTAATTCACTTTCTCAGATCAGATTTTTTTACCATTTATTGCCCTTTTTTTAGCTACTTTATTGGCTCAAAGCACCCACTTATTTAACAAAATTGAACATTTGTCAGTGTTATGTGTCAATTATTCAGTATCTCAGTGATCATTTTTACATTCTCAGAGTTATGTGAACACGGACTGTTTCTGAAGTAGTTACAATACATCATAATGTCCCTGATTTCTATGAACAGAATACCTAATGAATAAAGTGGGAGAGAAATTATATATAAATCATCAATTAGTCCAGGCAATGTCCTTTTGCAGCAAAGATGTAGCTGTATCAGAGGCTATACCTGGCTGTATAAGGTGTCATGGAACTGACCAATCAACAGAGGCGTTACCTAAATCAGTGAATTTGTTTAAAGTGGACAATTATGAACAGTATCAAATAAAGCTTGTCTTTATTTCAGCACACAGTGAACAGGAGGAGGCAAACAACTTCTCTAGTCTGTGTCTTTGCTTGGCATCTGTGTCTGTTGAACAAGCAAGAACAGGCCCTGCTGTTTCCTCACATACCACTGATACCATCCATATTTTTGCTGCTTTTCCCAAAAACATCCTCATATCTCAGGGCGCTGTTTCACTGACATGGATTATGCAATTTCCTGGTTTAACACAGGACATAATCCAAAGAAGAATTTAGACACGGAACAATAACTAAAACGACATGTAAACAACTGTCTAATGTGTGTATCTGCTGCAAATATTTATAAAAAATACATTTAGTTTAGAATACTGCGGTTTTTGCCACAGTGTACTGTCCATGTGCTTTTCATGAAACATCTTGTGTGAGTGTTAAAATTTTCATTCACCATTTCCAACATGGAGATTGAGAGAAGGGAGGTCTCAAAATAGCCCACAAATAAACCCTAAACATACTGTAGACTGTGCTATTTTACTCAAGTTCTGCACTTTACTTATTATTTGCATTTCATGCTACTTTATATTTTTGCTCCTCTACATTTTAGAGGGAAATATTGTACTTTTTACTCCAGTGCTTTATTTAATACCTGCAGGCCCTGTGACTAGCTACTTGTCAGATTAAGACTGTATATAAAAACCTTTGATGAGTTTATATAGATGATGCATTCTTAAAGATTGAACTAACCAGCAGTATTCAAGTCAGTTAAAACAATATTTAATTACTACTTACGTGTCAATGCATCGATATTAATGATTCAATAGCCTAACCATAATTAACTATCTGAGGGCAGCACAGACCCTAGACTCTTTTTTAAAAAGGCCTAAAATAAACCTTTCTATTCAGGAAGGCTTTTCCTCTTTTTCATCCTAACTCTTATTATTATTATTATTTTCTTTATGTTGTGTATTATTTTATCAGTACGGTAGCACTTTGAGTTTCACAATGAATGAAATGTGCAGTACAAATCAAATGTATTATTATTATTATTATTATTATTATTATTATTATTATTATTATTATTATTATTATTATTATTATTATTATTATAACACTGGCAGTGGTCATTTTTACTTGAGTAAATGATTTGCTTTTTCCACCACTGCTGCCGTTGTTGTGATATTTCCTGAACAGGTTTTTCACTGAACACGACTAAGCAGAAAGTTGTGCTAACGCTTAGTAGATGCATTAGCGCCCTCTACTGGGTGTACTTAACACAATTTTATTATTATTTCCAGAATAACATATTAAATATCTCTTTTGTAAAGGCTGAAACACTTCAACAATGACATGGCCCATGATACATTACTTATCACTGTGGGCTACTTCAGTATGCTGTCTGTTTTCGAGTTGTTCGGATTTAACAGACGTTTAGCAGACTTGCCACACTCAAGATGGCGACATACTGTTTCCGCCTCCTGAGGTCGTACGTAACACGACGCGTCAGTCGCGCGTAAAGTTGTGTGTTGACAGGAGCGGCAGAAGTTGTCAGCGGAACAGCAGCAGCGGGAGCCGAATGGAGTAATCACAAAGATATTATCCACAGACTACGTCTTTGTTATTATTTAGACGCAGTGTTTTAACAACGCTCAAACGACGACACCATGGCAGACGAGCAGTCCTCTCTACCCTGGTCAATCGATAGGGATGATTACGTTCTCCATGAGGTGATCGGTGAGTCTTTAGCATAGCGTGCTAATGTTAGCATCCAGGCTGGCAACCGCCACCAGTTAACCAGCGTTGCATGTCTGGAGCTAGCAGAAGGCCAGTTACAACCCCGCGGCTACACTACAGGAAGGTGAACAGCTCAGCAGAGTTTTCTTGTGACCAGGCCAAATTAATTAACCGTTTCTGCTAGTTGGCGAGCTAAAGTGAGACAGCTTCTTAGCAAGTCAGCGTGAAGCTAAACGGCTAGTTCACAAGTTAGCCGACAGTGCGGCGAAAAGCCGTCAGATGCTGGAGTGGGTGGTGCTCTTTATCTGGATGTATACGGCCTGAAGTGAGGCATTCACAGTTCATACCATAGTCCAGAAAACGTGACTGATCATTATGAGCAGGAGAGTTGGTCTGTTGTGGCACCTAACTGCAGTTTTCTATGATTTCGTGAAATTTTGGGTGTATGCTGTGTGTTTCAATAATGTAAAACATTGTAAATGACCTTAGTCCTCTATCTTAGAAACTAGTTTTTATTCAGAATTAGCACCGTCTCACACTGCACACTATGGAATATAGAGGAGCTGTCATATCCTCACTGTTGTCTTCCTCTGCTCTTACAGTGGGATTACACACACACTCTCTTCCCCACTACTGAATATTTATATTTTTATCAGAAGTATTTATCATCCATCACTTATGTGCCATATACTTATTATCTATTTGCCACTTATGTGCAATACTGCACCTGCGCACCAATGTATATTTGTATATATTTTAAATTGTCTCTCTCTTTATCTTCCTCTTCCCTCTCATTTTATTATATACTCTAACTGGAACTAGGACACGAAGAAGCCAAATCTCACGGCCTTCAATGTTGCCATCTGCTGTGTTGCTGTACATGTGAAAATAAAACCTCTTGAATCTCTTGAGTTGTTTCACTCTAAATCTTGGTGTCATATTCTTCTCAGGGAGTGGAGCCACTGCAGTGGTCCAGGCAGCGTATTGCAACCCCAGAAAGGAGAAGGTGGCCATAAAACGCATCAACCTGGAAAAATGTCAAACTAGCATGGATGAGCTCCTGGTAAGAGACTGTAGCAATATGTAGGACAATATCTGCAGTCCAGATGTTCTTTGTGTGTGTCTATCCGATGGGAGTGGTGTGGTCGGGTCAGATCAGTCAGGAGAAGATCAAAAGCTTGATACTGCAACAACCATGAGAGTTGAGTAAAATCGATAACATCTTGAAGACAAATGAAATGTGAATAGATTATATATTCTTGTGCAACAGTATTTCTCCTAATGGACACTGAGTTTTCTTCCCATTATTTCACAATATCTGAACGTTAATGAATGAATATGACAGAACATCAAAACCCTCAGATGAGATAAGAGTGAAGTCAGTTTCCTACACACACACACACACACACACACACACACACACACACACACACACGTGTCATCACTGAGTTACATTTAAATGCAAGTGCAACAGAAAGTCCCAACTTTTGCAGCAGCATGTTGCAATGTCAGGAGAAAGAAGAAAATATTTTTACAGGTTAGGAAAAGTACAAACAGTCCGATTAGTCACAATCAGGTGTGATTATGTGAGGAAAGAAAATCTCCGCTACACTGCAGTTCAGACATGTTTGATAATCACCAGTTGGACACACGTTTCTTCCTCATTCTAGGACAATTATTTTGCTTTTCAAGCAGTGTCAAATATCAACGTATTGATGGATGCCAATTGTATGTAATATATTTACAAATATATTTAATTTCATTGCCCTATCTGCCAGGACTTCACCTATCCAGGGCTTATGTAGTGCGTCAAGGACCTGAATTCACCTGTGTCTGTCTTCTAGGTTAAAAACGTCTTGGCTTGGTGGCTCAGTGGTGATGTAACCCAGGTTACTCCACTGTCTCTAGTCAGAGGCACTGTGTACTTCTGAGTTAAGACTGGGCCATTTTAACAGGATTGGTTTTTTGACTTTGATGGTAGAGGGATAGTAAGATGTGTCATTCAAACCACACTTTCAAATATTATTGAATGAAGTTCAAAACAAAATAAGACAAAGGAAAACAAATCCTACTTAAGATACAGTTTGACTGTCTGAGCTTCAGAGTATCTGCTCCTCTTGTGATCTTTTATTTCAAATTTTCTTCCCTGTGCAGAAAGAGATCCAAGCTATGAGCCAGTGCCACCATCCCAACATTGTGTCTTACTACACCTCCTTTGTGGTGAAGGATGAACTGTGGCTGGTGATGAAGCTGCTCAGTGGTGGTAAGTACTATAGTGTTGAAGAAACTTTGCTTCTGACTCGACTTGGTCTTGGTTAGTGCTTATCTTCACCTTGACTTTGACTTGACTTTCTTTGTCATAGCGCTCTATTTTTATCTCATAAAGCTCAGGTTTGCACCTTGACTGAATGTTTGGACTAAGTACTCAGGAGACCAATAGACATGTGCTAGCTCAATATTAGGTTGTGTTGTTGTTGCCCTCAAACACTTGAGGGCATAAAATGTGTGTTTCTTGCTAAACATTAAAGAAATATTTTGACATTTTGGGAATTATGTTTATTTTCTCTCTTGCTGAGAGTTAGATGTGAAGTTTCATACCACTCTCATGTCTGTACTTTAATCTGAAGCTACAACCAGCAGAAGGTTAATTTAGCTTAGCATAAAGACTGGAAACAGTAGGAAACAGCTAGCCTGGCTCCTTCCCAAAGGTAAAAGTATCAGGCTGCCAGCACCTCTAAAACTCATTAATTAACACGCTATACCTGCTTTGTTTAATCTGTAAAGCCAACCTTCTCTGTCTTATAACATTTCCTCAGTGCAGCCAAGGTGAAGCCCTTAAAAAGTTGGTAACATTGGTTGTTTTTAGAAGAATTTACAGTTTTGAAAAAGTTTTTACCTTTTGTTATTATTATTATTTATTATTTATGAATGTTTGGAACATTTCTGAGTGTCAACTCAACTTGGTAAGGCAGGATTTTTTCACTAACGGCTACCAATCCATTCATAGACAAACAGTAAACAACAACATAAAAACATGACTACATTATAGATAATTATAGCTAGATATCTGTATGCATCATCATGCTCGTTTATGCACTCTTCAGAGGTTCAGGAGGGCTGGTGCTGCTGCGCTCTGCTGACTTCTGGCAAGCTGGGTTTTGTTTAGTTATGGAGCAAGACACAACTCTGCAGGTTTTGTTTACAGAGCAAATCTTTACCAAACAAACGCCACTCAATGCGCCTTTAATTACTTGCCCATTATGTACAGTTAGCATGTCTTGTGACAAGCCTCTGGCTCTCTCTCAGGCTCAGTGTTGGACATCATCAAGCATATCATCTCTCGCGGCGAGCACAAGACCGGCGTGTTGGATGAGGCCAGCATCGCCACCATCCTAAGGGAAGTGTTGGAGGGGCTGGAGTACCTTCACAAAAACGGACAGATTCATCGGTGAGACGCATGATAGAGTTTATGGTGACGCATCACTGTTATCACTGTACACTGGGCGTGAGTCCTGGTCGCCAGTATGTCTCATCATCTACTCCTGTGTCAGCTCACTCTGACACTGAGCCTTTCATCTCTGTACATGAGCGTGCAGTTTGAACCAGACCTGGCTCCTTCAATATTTAATATGCTGAAAATGCATAATTGAGGAGGTTTGTTTTACATAAAAGTTCCTCCTTAGAACGCTGTGAACCACCACTGAAAGAAAGGCCTCTCTATATCCTCCATGCCTTGTTGTATGGCAAAAGTAATTGTTTCAAATTAACAGACTCTTCATTCATGCCCATGTCTCTTACAAACAGGGGTTCTTTAGTTGCAATGACTGATTCATTTTGTGACGTACTGCTGTACTATCAGGATTTAAGCCCAATAGAATAATCATTTGATTTGAGAGTGAATGAAACCTATCAGGGGTTACAGCTTCAGTGAGTGGAGACAGTATTTCAGTAGAGAGTGGCAGCTGATTGAACTCAGATGCTGTGGCTAACTCACTTACACCTAATCAGAAAGGGAAAGGAGGGCATTTTTGAGAACAGATCATTTGTGAACTGCACTCGGTGCACCGAGTAAATCCACTCCCTTTCTCGTATGCAAACAGAAATTGGGTGGATTAAGATGGAGCAGATCAAAGGTGCAGCTTTAACTTGTTTTTTGTGGTGTATTTGTTTATTTGCAGAGTCAGCGTTCAGCCTAGCCACTCCTCTGTTGGTGCAGTCACAGATTTGTTGTATTTTAATTGTACATCTTGTTTTAATCTTCCTTCTCTTCACACACAGGGATCTCAAGGCTGGAAATATTCTTCTTGGGGACGATGGCTCAGTGCAAATTGCTGGTAGAGTGTTTCTGTTTTCTGTTTTCTCTTCATTTTCTATCATCTCTGAAATGACAGGAAGGTTTTAATATCTTGTCAGTGTATTTTCCCATGGATTTAATTCCCGATAGATGATCAGACTACTCTTACATAAAACAAAAAATCGTCTGTTCTTTTTTTCTCTCGCTCTGTCTTACACAATCACACTTACACACATGCTGCCGATTGTCTCCCCCAGATTTTGGTGTGAGTGCCTTTCTAGCAGCAGGAGGAGACATGACCAGGACCAAGGTTCGGAAGACATTTGTGGGGACGCCGTGCTGGATGGCCCCGGAGGTCATGGAGCAGGTGGGAGGCTTGTTTTGTAGACGGTGTAGATGGTGTCTTTTCTTTCCCTCTGTTAGCACTTTGCACACTTGGTTGTGTTTTTAATCCACAGGTCCGCGGCTATGACTTCAAAGCCGACATCTGGAGTTTTGGGATAACAGCCATTGAACTGGCCACAGGGGCTGCACCATATCACAAATACCCACCCATGAAGGTAACTATGTGTGTGCTTATGGTATCTGTATGTAATTAGTACAAATTCTCTGAAATTTGCTGTTTTGCTAGGTACAGCTATCTATCTCCCATCTTAAAGTCCTATCTTTATGTCATTAGATAAAGATCCCTTAAAACTGCTCAAACAAAACAAGTTGAGACAATTTTGCTGAGCTCTGTAGTCTGTTGCAATATCTGGCGCTTAGTATAAATATGCTGATATCTTTAATTTTAAGAAACTTCTAGAGTGCATTTGTTTCCCTCATTTCAGAACAGAGAGTTGATTTTATGCTGTTTACTGACTGAAGCTGATCTGTGTGTGTTTGTAGGTGCTGATGCTGACTTTACAGAACGACCCTCCCTGTCTGGAGACGGGCATCACAGACAAGGAAATGGTGAAGAAATATGGCAAGTCCTTCAGGAAGATGATCACCCTGTGTTTACAGAAAGATCCAGAAAAAAGGTCAGTTTCTAAACCCTCTGTGGCATTATTATTTTAAGACACATTTAGGTTGTTTTTTTTTTTTTTTTGCTTTTGCTTTCCATTAGATTCTCCAGTTGTTTTATGAATACAGTGAAGAGACTTGTCTTTTTTTTTTCCTTTTTAGGCCAACTGCGGCTGAGTTGCTGAAGCACAAATTCTTCACAAAAGCCAAGGTAAGCCATCATTGCTATTATAAAAGTAAAATGCTAATATTTAACGTGTTTTAAAGAGGATTTTTATTGACCCTGTAAGAAATGTTTGTCTCTCTCTTACAGAACAATGAGTACTTGCAGGAGAAGCTCCTGCAGAAAGGTCCGACAATAACGGAGCGATCAAAAAAGGTTTGACCCCCATTACTAATAAACGTGAATGTACACTAGATTTCCTGTCTATCTACAGTATAATATTGTGTTGTTGTTCGCTGGTGTGCCGTCTTGTCATGGCTGCGTCCCAGTTTCTTAATTTTTTACTTAATGCGTGCTGGGATTTGCTCAATCCCCCTGCAACCCTGAGGATTAACCATCAGAGTTACATGTTTGTTTCTTCTTTATAATTGAACTGTGTAGGTGCGACGTGTGCCAGGCTCCAGCGGTCGCCTCCACAAGACAGAAGACGGCGGTTGGGAGTGGAGTGATGATGAGCTGGACGAAGAGAGTGAGGAAGGCAAAGCTGCTGTGGCAGCTCTGCGGGTGAGACCCTGCATGCCGGCCAATCAATCCAGTTTAGTTTATTAGGCCATTATTCTGTATTTCTCATTGCGCACAGTATTCTTCTGGCCAGCAGATGGTGTTGTTGGACTGTTGGTCTGAACATTTTGTAGCTGAGCTGGAGTTTGATTTTGTTGAGGCTTCCTGCTTCAGTGACTATGTTTACATGCACAAAATATTCCGGTTTCTGCCCTTATTCCAAAAAAGACAATATTCCTACTAAGCTATTTACATGGCTAATGAAAATGAATATTCCACTAATATTCCTCTTTACATGCAGCCATGCATACTCTGTTTGTCACGTCAAAATATGGAAAAGTGGAACAGCTGAGCCATTTTGCTTCTTTGTGTCAAAATAAGTTTTCCACCAGTGGTGGATTTATTCCACCGTGTGAACACAGCCTCCCTCTTTCATTTCTTCAACCACCTTCTTGAAAATGTCAGCTTTTGGGCATCTCTATTCCAGCCTTGTAAACTGTTGGCTAGTTGGTTTGTTTACAACACACAGAGCTGACCGTAAACAGGAAGAGGCTGTGTGTCACAAACTGCGGTAAAAACTCCAGTTGAGACGCCGAACGTGCTGTATACATGTCCAAAGAATGCTCCTAAAACCTGAATAATATCGGCATATACAACATGTCTTAATCGGAAAATGCTACATTTGGAATAAGGCCTAATTTGGAATATCCAAATGGAATATCCTGTTTACGTGACCCATATCAAATTTGTAATATTGTTGAATAATAGTGGAATATTAGTGTGCATGTAAACTTTGGTTACTCAGGTGATTCATCTAAGATACAGCTGATTCCAAAAGTGTATCTTGGTCTCACAAATTGTTCAGTCTGGCTCAGAAAAGTTTGCCTGTGTTGTAATTAAAGCTCCATGTTACTGCTGTTTAGATCAAGTAAAAGAATAGAAAAGAATAGAGAACATTTCAGTGTTAAACATAGTATTTATTACAGAAAATAAGTGTCTCAACATGCAAGTTGATTGTGAATTAACAGTGACTCAGTTTGTGTAAAGATTTGTACCTACATGTGTTTGGCCTTTCAGAGACATAAATGTAGAAATGTAAGCAACGTTTTGTCAGAACACACTCCCAATGAAAAAACTAGACCAGACACCTGCTCAGATCACCTGTTTCAATTACTGTCCAGTGTGTGTGTTCTGATGCTAAGTTCATGTCTGGGTGTGGGGTTTTACTCTCCTGTCATCTTAACTGTGATTTCAGTTAAGCCCTATGTTTAAAGTTACCTTGTGTCAAATTTCTTCAATCCTATCATACTCCCTTTAGTACATACCTTGGGGGGAATAAAGGGAGAATTGCATGTTTTTAATCCTGACAATCTGTCATGTCCATTCTGCAGTCACCCAGAGTGAAGGACGGGTCCCAGAATATGGAGGTGAGTCCATTTGTGGTGGACATGACCTGAAAATCTTGATTTATCGTAATGCCTCGACAGAGCGATCTGCATGACTGTCTTATGTGTGTCCTCTTTTATTTTGCTTCTCACCCATTCATGTAAAACCGAAAACGCCCGCCTATTTACTTGCATGTTGTGCCTCTTAGATTTTCCCGTCAACAGATGCCGCAGGTAATCTGCAGCCAACTGGTCCAGCGCAGGAGAGCCCTGCGAATGTGGGACAAACGGGAGAAGACATTCCATCACAGGCTCAAACAGCGAGCCCCTCACATGGACCCACTGCTCAGGTAAAAACATGAAAACAACATACGTTCCTGCTACTGCAGAGGGCAGAAATAATTAAAGACAGTAAAGTAAAACTGCAAACCAGAACAAAAGGTGCAGATTTTAAAGTATTTCAAAAAAAAAAGGGCTGCCAGCGACGGTGAAAAGGAGACGAACAGTTGAATACTGCGTATGACTCCTGCATTCAAAGCACAATTGCTGTACAGTAACCCCTTCACTGCTGCGCTGTTGCAGGATCCGGCTGCAGCCAATGCTAGCATCCCCATCAGCCTCGTCCTGAGACTGAGGAATCCCAAGAAAGAACTCAATGACATCAGATTTGAGTTCATGCCCGGCAGAGGTAAGAAGCGTCTGCTAGCTTCTTTTCCTCTCTCATGTGCTAAGAGACTCTGGTCTCATGTTTTCCTCTCCGCTTGTCCCCTCAGACTCTGCTGACGGAGTTTCTCAGGAGTTGGTCTCAGCAGGTCTGGTTGATGGGAGAGACTTGGTCATCGGTAAGTAAGAGCTGTAGCACTGCATTATGGGATATTCACAGTTGTTGAGATAATCTGATGAAGTCAGTTCACTGCCTTGGTTTAAATGTATCTCGCCATGGTATGAAAACTTGTGTTTGAAGTTTGCTTGAGATAAGTAACTCATCACAAAGGCAAGGAGCTTCATGTTACTGTTTCCACCACCACAGTGTACAGAGTTCTTGATGTTCACTGTGATAGATTACTTATCTCAAGTAAGTTTCAAGCCTCTGCAAGTCAATGTGTTATGCTACACTGAAATCAGTAGGAACAAGGCAAAATTAATAGGAAAATGCAAAAAAGCACGCAGAACTACTGGTACAGCATTATCTGAATACATTCAGTTTCTGATTTTCTAATGTTCCCAAACCAGTTATTTCCTGTTTTCACCAGTGGTCAGGATGGAAAAGTCTTGTCATCTGTTTTTACATCAGCTGGTCATCTGACATGGTTCCTGTTATCTTTATTTCTAGTTGCTGCCAATTTGCAAAAGATTGTTGATGATCCTCACAGTAACAAAAATGTGACCTTTAAACTGGTAAGTACACAGACCATTTATGAAATAATACAATGGTCATAAAAAAAAAATAAGTACAGATCATGATGATGTTCCTTTTTCTTAGGCATCTGGCGTGGAGGAGTCTGAAATTCCTGATGATGTTAAACTCATTGGATTTGCGCAGCTCAGCATCAGTTAAGTCAAACAGAGTCAGCAGCAAAAGACAGCAACTAAAGGTATTGCACAGCTGCATTGTAGTCAATTCCAAGAAACCACTACTGCCAAAGAGAGGAGGAGGAGCGAGAGGAAAATGAGGAGGAGCTGACATGAAGCTGGCAGGAGTGTAACACTACTGCAGGACGCACGAGGACCACATTGAGAAGGGGCTCAGTTCATCACAGGAATCACACTTGAAACGTTTACAGTGCGCTTATAAATGGGAGAAGAGATGCAATCAACTATATCAACTCCTGATTTCTTTTTTTTTTTTTCTTCATTGTTTTCTTCCTCTTCATACATAAGCACAATCCAAACCATCTCCTGCCAGTACTGGAAGTGATTGCCTTTTTTTTTTCTTTCTTTCTTTTTAATCAACTGTGCCACAAAACTCACAAGAGTGTCGTGCCACCTTTACATGGCACTTTATGCTACACTGAATTTGAAAAGTGTAAATTCAGCCTTAGTTATATAGTTAGTTAACTATAGATTTTACCTCTGCGATTGGTGAAAAATTAAGTCTATCTGTGATTATTGGGTATTATCTATGTACGCATATCTAAGAAATCTAAGAGAATCCCTCTCAAGAGAGAGAACCATAGTTATAGTTTAGTTAACTTTGTAAATTCAGATGGGTTTTTACTACCAGATTCTTGTATAAGGCAGTGCGCTGACTTCTCTCCACAGTATCAGTGTATGGTGATTTTTGTCAAAACATAACCAAAGAGTTTAGGCTCTGATTGCACTGTTGAAATCATTGAAATACACATAAATCAGCCGTAACTGCTCTGTCCCATTACTGCAGTTGCGACACTTTGTCAGATGGTAATTTTTCCCGAGGTATTTAAAGACAGGATTATTTTCACAGATTGAGTCCTGCCTGATATTCTTATACTATGCAATAGTTGTTTTCTGTTGACCGCATGTGACCTCTGGTTGTTAATAATATTTCTCTTGGGTTGAATAAAACTATGTTTTGTGCTTGTACCTCAATAGAAGTTCATAAAGGGTCAACCAGCAAAACAGGCAGCTTCAGAATTTACTGTTTTTCACAAGCATGTTGACAAAGTGCTTTACACACCTACAGACAGACACAGGTAATTGGTCATTTCCTTTTTTCTATGTCCCTGAAGAACCTTGTAAGAGGTAATTCTGCCTATTTATCACTAATGATCTAACAGCAGGGAGGAATCCTGAATGCTGGTTATGTGTGTTGAGCCCAGGGCAGCTTGTGTTACAGGCTGACTGCTAATGAACTTCTGTGGAGATGTGCACGCTCAAAAACAAAGTATTCCACCAATGTGAAATTTGACTTAAAGGGGCAGTTCATCCAAATTTCAAGAAATATGTTTTCTCCCCTGCTGTAAGTGGCACGTAGCCATGCAGATAGGTTTGGTTTTATTTTGCCATCTGTCAGAGATTCACGCAACCAAACCAGTATAATTGAGGTGAATGGAATTTTGTTTTTGGTGGTCCCAGCACTGAAAATTACATTTCCAGAATTTGTGTCTCCGTTACTCTGGATAATCCACAGACCTGCTGTGAATAGTTTTCATTGGAACAACTTTTTACAGAAGAAAAATACCATGCGACAGGGTTGACTGTGTGCTTTGTGAATTATTCCAAGTGATGGAGATTTTAATGCTAGATATTTAGCCATGCTAACGCTGTGGCTCTATGGATGGTAATCCCCTGACTTTTCCTCTAGCGCCACCATGAGTTTGACATTTTTTGGTTATTTTGCTGTGGAATTAAATACCCACATTCATGTTCCCCTTGGACTTAATTGTAATCAGTTTGGTTATCCCTAAACTATTCAAAAAACTGTTAAATATAAAAATATATATAAGTCGTCCCACACCCGCAAAACTAATGACATTCCCGTCAGCCTCAGCTGTATTTTGTGCTACTAAGATGTTGAACATGGTTAAACATCATAGCATTTAATTTAATGCACTGCTGTACCTAACTACAGCCTCCCAGAGCCGCTAGCATGGTTGTACTTAATGTAAAATGTAATTTTTCATTGCTGTTATGAGTACAGAGAAAATTCCATTCACCCCATTGTGTTGAGGTGGCAGCAGATATCTCCCATTTCAATACATAAAACCCAAACTATCTGCATGGCTGGATACTAATAGAAGTAAGTTGCTTTTGTTTAGTTTTTTTTTTGTATTTTGGATGAACTGACCCTTTAAAATTTTCCAGAGGCCACCTTTTACTTTAGTTTTTTTGTGACTAGGCAAGTTGTTCTGACATTACTGTAGTCTCTGTGCTTTATAAACACTCACCCACAAGTCACTGTCGTCACTCCCAGTGTAGCTGTATGGTTGTTTTGTACCACATGCAAGAGCTGTGATATAGCTCCTAGTTCAGGTACTGATGTAAATGGTGTATGTAAAGATGTTGTAAATGTACGTATGATGGCAACTCCATGCACTGTCACACAAACATCATGAGGTTTGTATGTAATGATGTAGATGCATTGACTGTTTAAGTATACATGTCTGATAAAAGGAACATTTTACTTGTAAATATTGATTTAGGCAAACGGATGGTGAACCTGATCGGTGACTCATCTTCAGTACACAGAATTTAATTTGTTTTGTAGACTTTTCCACTGTTGGCCTTTGTCAGAACATCACTAATCATGCACAAATTATTTGTTCGATTGGCACCTTATTGATGTGTTAACATGCATATTTTGGAATTACATGGGGCTCATGATCACACACTCTGTGCTTTGATGTCATTATATGCAGTTTTTCTCACTGAAACCTGCCCAAGGCTAAAAATAGCTTTTTATTATTTGGACAAGTTGGATGGCACAGGTTACACTTTCCTTTCTCAGTGTGTGTGTTTGTGTGCGTGCGTGCGTGTGTGTGTGTGTGTGTGTGTGTGTGTGTGTGTGTGTGTGTGTGTGTGTGTGTGTGTGTGTGTGTGTGTGTGTGTGTGTGTGTGTGTGTGTGTGTGTGTGTGTGTGTGTGTGTGTGTGTGTGTGTGTGTGATTTTGGTGATAAATGATTGATCAACAAAGGCTTTGTGCTGAAAGTCACCTAGATTTCTAAATTTCTTTCCCGTTAATTGTTTACTCATCAGAAAACGCCATCATTCTGCCTCTTCATGAGGTCACTGAATGATTAGTATTAATTTAATCAGATGATTGGCAAATACATTTTTCCATTTTAAACTTTTTTTTTTTTTTTTTTACAAATCATTACATATATTTTTAAAATATGCTTGATCATAAAATGTATACATCAACAAATGCATAATTTGAAGTTAAAAATTGGTGAAAAGAGATCCCGTGACAAATTATATACATTGTTGGAAAATGTCAACACATGCAAAATGATTTTTAGTAGCTGAATAAAGTCACATGGTGGAGTTAAAAGCGTGAGGACAATGTTTCATTGAAATGTAATGTCTTAAAGGTGCAGTTTGTAGTATTTAGTGACATCTAGCGGAACAGGCTTGGCAGAAGTGGAATACAATATCCATAAGTATGTTTTAATTAGTGTATAATAAAGTGTATCAAATGAAAATAAGAATAAGACTGGCTCTAGAGAGGGCCACATGTTTTTGGTAAATTTCGCAGCCACCATAGGTTCTCCTACACACTAGGAAAGGGAGGGGGAGGGCTATTCAGTTTGTTGCAATCTGCAACCTCACTGCTAGATGCCACTACATCATACACACTGGTCCTTTAAATCCCCAACCATTAGTGAACAGGGTTTATATTTTGCCCTGAAATGTGTGCTCACCAGACATTTGGTTACTGACTAAATTCGAATGGTTAAACATTTATTTGCTCTCTCGCCTGATAAATCAGTCTACCTGAGTTTTTGTTTTACACATCTGCTGTGCGGAAATGGATTTCGGAGTGATTCTGAGGACCATCGGAGACTTTGGGTTGTTCCAGAAGCTTATCCTTCTTGGGTTAGCCTTTCCAAATTTTTTACTGCCCATTTTCTTCTGCAGTTTTCTTTTTATCCAGTCAGATCCAGAGCGGCACTGTAACACAGACTGGATCCTCAGGGCTGATCCTAACCTGACCACAGAGGAGCAGCTGAACCTGACTCTGCCCCGTGAGGAGGATGGGACCTTCAGCAGGTGTCGGATGTTTGTCCCTGTGGACTGGGACATCAGTGCCATCAGGGAGAATGGACTCAATGACACCACAGGGTGCCAGCAGGGATGGGTGTACGGCAACACAATGTATGAGGCCACCATAGTCACTGATGTAGGTTAAGTATGATGGATGATTTCTTTTTCTTTCTTTGACTATCCGACTGATTTTGTGAGTTCTTATTTTGCAGTTTGATCTCGTCTGTGACAAGTCAAACATGGCTGAAGTTGCGCAGACAGCCCTCATGACTGGTATACTTACTGGTTCATTCATCTTTGGACCTACAGCTGAATCGTGAGTGTGAAATGTGAAATGTTAGGAACTTATAAACCTTCAAAGCCTTCATCTGACTGTCACCCACTCTCTAAACTTTAGGTACGGCCGCAAGAGAACCACCCAGTTACCAGTTGTCCTTCTGCTAATATTCACTATGGTTGCTGGTGTGTCTCCAAATGTCTATGTGTACATAGTGTCACAATTCATAGTTGGAGCTGCACTTGGAGGATATAGAATTAATTCCACTGTATTAGGTATGACCTCTCTATATTTATTTTGTTTGATCTTTAAGGGCATTATCACAAGCAGGGATTGTCCTGTTTGTAACCTGGATTTATCTTTGCTCTCTACTGAAAGAAAAACAAACCTTTTTTGTGTTCTTGCTGTTCTTGCAGTAATTTTGGTGTTTAAAATTCTCTTTGTAGCTACTGAGTGGATTGGGGTCACTAAAAGGTCCTTTGCCTCCTGCATGAGCCAGATGTTTGCAGGTCTTGGACAGTGTGCCATGGCTGGTCTGGTCTATATTATCCGTGACTGGAGAAAAGCACAGTATGTCATGGCAGGAGCACAGGCGTTTGTATCCATATACATATGGTATGTAATGTAAATAAAACTACCTTTCTTTGCATAATAAACTATTAACAATACTGTATTAATAACAGACTTTGTGGTCATACCTTTCCAGCCAAATCCAGTTTAGCCGTGTGTATGTTGGCTTCATAGCTCTTGTGTTACTTCACATAACAAGATACACACCCACCCGCTGGTTTTGCATCAGTTTTCAAAACCAGCGGGTGTGTTCTCCAATTAATCCTTGTCGGTGGCTCAGTTTGTAATTTAAACTCTGACACGCTGACAGTTTGTGGGTGACTCCGACATTTGGGATTGTGATTAATCTTTGAAGGTGGATTCCTGAATCTGCGAGGTGGTTGCTGGGACAGGGAAGAACCAAAGAAGCAAACAAGTTGATACGTAAAGTTGCAGCAATCAATAAACAGAAAATCCCAGAGAATCTGCTGGACGAGGTAAATTGGATTCCGTTTTAATTTGATTAGATCAGATGAGACTTTCATTATCTGTCTGATGTCAATTGTAGCAAAATGATTCATTAATCAGCATAAGCCAGGATTTGATGTTACAGGCCTGTGTGCTGAGGAATCTTACAGATGCCCAGTGCAGGTGATAAGAGTAATTTACTCCCCCATAAATGGATACTGTAGAGGGCATCTGGCTACCATAAATCTAAGAGGACTATCACACAAGCAGTGGAGCCGAGACGATTTCATGGTAGAAATGAAACAGCTCAGGATTTCTCTTTGGAGACTGCAAACCAAATTAAATCAGTCATTTTTGTTGTTAACTACTTAATTCTCGCTTTTAACATCATATCAGTATTTTTGAAAATACTAGCCAAAACATTTAAGGGCAACATGTTAATGTGGTAAAGTAATTTAAGTTTAGTTAGCTAAACCCTGCCCCGCTGGGAAACAAACCAGCTTTTGATGACTAGTCTCACAGCCTGGTCTTGCTTTAGATTTTTGCCAATTCATGCTGAAAACTGTGAAGCTAACTGCACACATTTTACACATGAAGTAACAGTAACAGTAATATAGGCCACCCTTGTTTTATGCCGCTGCCTTTTTAAAATTATGATGGTCTTGTGTTAATAGTGATTAGTGCTGACATAGGTTGCTTTTATATTAGTTTAATCCTGTTTTGAAAGCAGGATCCAACTCCAAATGTGTTCAAAGCATAGAGCAGATAACTCTAACTTCCTTGGTCATCGGCATTCTCAGCGTTTAAGCTCAGTGCTGCTACAGAGGTGGTGTAGTCTTAACACCTCCATATAATGTGTAAACCATCTGAGATTGTCTGAGGATTTACAAATCAACCCTGGTCCTGGTGGTTACTGTTTTGTTGGTCATGATTTAAAAGAGAAATTGTCCGATAATGACCACAATCTTGTAGCTCTATATTCTTTTTCAGAGTTTGCTCTGCTTCATTTGTAGAGTAGTAACTTACTACAGTATGACTGCAAAATCACTGCTAGCAGCTATATTAGTATAATTGTTTTCCCCTGTATAACATTTGCCCTTCAGGTAACTGAGGAAAGACCCATCCGAAATGGGGGCATTAAAGACATTTTTACTTCAGCAGTCCTAATGAAATATTTATTCATCATATCTTTCGCCTGGTAAGTTAAGCACATTTTGGAATGTAATTTGGAATTTAATTTAATTGTTAATTGTTTGTGTTTTTCTGGTATAAAGGTTTTCATTAAATCTAGGCTACTTTTGCCTTGTTCTGAATGTGGGTAAGTTTGGTCTGAACATCTTCCTGGTTCAGTTCCTGTTTGGAATCACGGAGACGCCGGCACATCTCCTCTGTATCTGGGTTCTGGAGTTTTTGGGGAGAAAAATATCGCTGATATTAACCCTCCTGACAGCTGGATTTGTTTGCCTCTTAACCCTGGCTTTCCCTCAAGGTGAACTTCCTGTCCTTCACATTCAGTACACAAGGATACATCCATCTGACTGTCAGTGGTTTAACATATTGCGCCTGTATTTTAATTCCAGACAGCGCTGTTGTTATCACAGCCCTTGTAACCACAGGAAAGTTCTTTTTGAACTGGGCTGGTTCAATATGTATGGTCTACATTCAGGAGTTGTTTCCCACTTCTGTTAGGTATACAAAATACATAATTATAAATATTCTATACATAGTACCAGTCAAAAGTTTGGATACGCCTTATCGTTCAAGGATCTTTCTTTATTTTTACTATTTTTTACATTTTAGAACAATACTGAAGAAATCAAAACTATAAAATAACACATGGAATTATGTAGTACACAAAAAAATGTTAAACAAAACAGAATATCTTTTAGATATAGATATATTTTAGATTCCTCAAACTAGCCACCTTTTGCTTTGATGAAAGCTTTGCAAACTCAGCCTTCTCTCAACCAGCTTCATGAGGTCGTCACGTGGAATGGTTTTCCAAGTCTTCAAGGAGTTCCCAACCAAAAATCTCAAATTTGGACTCATCAGACCAAAGTACAGGTTTCCACTAGTCTAATGTCCATTCCTTGTGTTTCTTGGTCCAAGCAATTCTCTTCTTCTTATTGGCCCTCAGTAGTGGTTTCTTTCTTTGCAGCAATTTGACCATGAAGGCCTGATTCACGCAGTCTCCTCTGAACAGTTGATGTAGAGATGTGTCTGCTATTTGAACTCTGGGAAGCATTGATGTGGGCTCTGATCTGAGGTGCCGATAATTGGCAATTTCTGAGGCTGGTAACTCTAATGAACTTATCCTCTGCAGCAGAGGTATCTCTTGGTCTTCCTTTCCTGGGGCAGTCCTCATGAGAGCCAGATTCATCATGGCATTTGATGGTTTTTGCGACTGCACTTGACGAAACTTTCAAAGTTCTTGAAATTTTCTGGATAGACTGACCTTTATGTCTTAAAGTAATGATGGACCGTTGTTTGTCTTTACATAGCTGAGCATTTCTTGCCATAATATGGATTACTACAGTAGTCGAATAAAACCTCGGCACAGCACAACTAATGGTCATTAAGAATGCAAGAAATTCCACCAGTTAACTTTTGACAAGGTACTCCTGTTAATTGAAAACCATTCCAGGTGTCATCAAGGCAAACAGTGACTACATTGAGAAATCTAAAAGATGAAACATTTTGGTTTGCTTAACACTTTGATTACTACATAATTCCATATGTGTTATTTTATAGTTTTGATGTCTTCAGTATTGTTCTAAAATGTAGAAAATAGTAAAAATAAAGAAAAACCCTTGATTGAGTAGGTGTGTCCAAACATTTGACTGGTGCATTATGTACACTGTATATATTTAAAAGTGAACTCTTCACTCTTTCAGGCAAACTGCTGTTGGATTAGGCTCCATAGCTTTCAGACTGGCAGGGTTGCTGTCTCCGTTGCTTAACATGTTGGCCATATACCATCGGTCCATACCCGTCATAGTTTTTAGCAGCCTTGCACTGATTAGTGGAGCTCTCAGCTTCCTCCTTCCTGAGACCAGGAGAAGAGAGCTCCCTGAGTCAACCACAGAGGCTGAGGGGAACAGGTAAGCAATCTGCATGGAGAAGACCAATTCATTGGAATGATATACTGAGGAATTGTCGCAATATTTGCTTTTATGAGTGAAATAGAAAATAGGGTAAAAAATATGTTATCATATTTTTGGCCCATCTGATGCTTTTTCCATGTAAACAAATGCATTAATATTATTATTCTGTGTTCCTTTTCATTATAGAAATATGACCACAAAGAAGACTGGAAGTGACTCCAACATGACTGAACTCAGCAGAAAATCAACCAAATTCTAGTTGGAATATATATTTTACAGATGTTTTTGTTGTGTGTTACAGCACATTTGCTGTACATTGCTGAGTAGAATATTTTTAACTGGACAGTCTTGTACCTTCAATGTTGCTGTGTCACTCAGTGTGTTTGCTCATGTACTGTATCTGACTCTATTGCCTCTTTTTACTACTGTCATTACCGCTCCGTCAGAAAAATAAAACACTCAGACAGAGATTGTACCTCTGAGAACCTGCAACAAATCTCTTTTGAATTGATAAGCTCTGCTGGCGACGCAGTCTTGTCAGGCCAGCAATCAATCCTTCGATGTGAGATGGGGAAAAACCCAGCTGAGTGCAGAACTACACTCAGAACTGCACTGTAAACAAAATCCAGCATCTAGCACCAAGAACTGCTCCTAAGAAGGAATGAGACACAATATATACAGCAATCAGCTCACAGGTTTTGCACTCCATCAAATACAATCAGTCCTAATGTGTCTTATTTAGGTTTAGTTGCAGAGGGAGTGGGGGCCACGCACAGCAGTAGCAAACAAGCAAAATAATGTCAGTGGAGGATATAGACATGAACTGAAATGCACAAACCAGTCTGGAAATGTAAACACGTGTAAGCAGCGTTGATTTTGCACAAGAGGACGTCGCACCTTCAGTTTTCATCTACTTCTTGATACAGATATGTGGTGTCAAAAGAAAACATAGATAAAATAATCTGTTAGAAATTAAATCATAAAAAATGCATTTGACAAGCTTGCACACAATAAATGTTATAGTTTACAAAAATATGAGTTATGACCTGTAATTGCTTTTTAACAACATTTTATCAGTCTGAAAACAAGCTGGTATTGCTTTATGATGGGCTAACTGTTAGCCTTGAGTTTCTACTAACTGCAAATTTCCATGTTGGCTAACATCTCTTTCTTGCTATAAAGCAGTGGTTCCCAAATGTTTTCGCTTGTGATCCCTTAACACAAAGAATTTTCTACTCTGGACCCTTTAGCACAGGGTGGATGTTTCAACAGTTTCATAAGAATAATTTTAGAGTCCTAAAGAGATTTTTTTAAAAACCCAAAACTATATTAAGATTAGAAAAAAGTAAATCAGTTGTTTAGCTGAATTTCATTTTGTTTTTGTTTTTTATTTCCCATGGTGGTAGTCATCTTGTAACCCCTTCGGGGTTGTGGTTCTGTCACAACTACAGAGTCTGAGGGCTGAGCAATAAGCATTATTTAGATGACTGTACATTGTACCTGTGTATGTTAGACATGGTGAAATGAAGAAGTAATTTTTGACTCACTGAGCAATTCTGATAATGATTTATCAAACATGCAGAAAGCTGTAGAAGTCATTGGGTGTAATTATTTCCACATTTTAGTCTTTTGAGCACTGAGTAATAATATGATCTCAACATAACCCAAACCCAAAACATAATATACAGTATGTGATGAAAATTAGAAATTAATATTAGCTTGTAATCTTTTAGTTAATGTAATCAGGGGAGGTGTTTGCACAGTTGTTTTCCTCCTCATCAGACCAACAAGCTACACTGTGTCAGAGACAAGGCAGCATTTATGGATAAGTCAAAACAGGCAGAACTCAAAAAGCTGAAATATGTCAAAAAACAACTTGCATTTTCCTTTAAGATGATCCTGTTTTCTGCAGACCTACAGTAAGCATGATAAGACAACTTTAGTATCCTTTACAGCATATAGTAATACTCTAACTGCTTCACTAACACTGCAATGACATTATGTAACCGGTTTAGCTGTCATATACTGTAAGAGTGGTGGTGGTGGAGAAGGTTTCATAAGGTCGCATATTATAAAAATAAGTGAAAGATCAACTGTACTTTGTGTGAGATAAGCAAAAGTTAGAATACACTGTCAATAATCATCAGTTTAGCAGCAAATTCTCATTGTGCTTTTATTAGTAGTTGTGCTGGAAATAAAAGACTGAGGTATGACATCGTAATATTCAAAACATTTTATGTGTATTTTGCAAGATTACTACAATGCTTTTGGTATGTGCAATTTGAAAGAAAAGTTGGTTGGTTATTGATCAACCAATGCTGAGGTAAATTTAACTCAGGCCAAAATAAAGCATATTATGAAGACAGAAAAGGTACAAGAGTGAAATATCTGGTTAAATAATCTTGAGTGGAGCTCTTTCTACAAAACAAAATACTCATTTAAACGCTGTCTCATCCATCCTGAAATATACTGTCCAGGGTTTAAACATTAATAGGCATTGTTTAAAGGTCATCTGCTGGCAGCATCTCTACACTGGAAGCCAGCTCCCTGAACATGGCTAATTTTGGAGAGATCCTTCGGAACATCGGAGATTTTGGATCATTTCAGAAGATCACCCTTTTTGCTCTTTGCTTCCCAAATGTTATTCTGCCTTTTCACTTTGCCAGCCTATTTTTTATCCAGTCAGATCCAGAGCGACACTGTAACTCAGATTGGATCCTCAGGGCTGATCCTAACCTGACCACAGAGGAGCAGCTGAAGCTGACTCTGCCCCGTGAGGAGGATGGGACCTTCAGCAGGTGTCGGATGTTTGTCCCTGTGGACTGGGACATCAGTGCCATCAGGGAGAATGGACTCAATGACACCACAGGGTGCCAGAATGGATGGGTGTATGGCAACATGATTTATAAAGCCACCATAGTCACTGATGTAAGTGATGACTATGACTCTGACACATATGTAATACAAATATTATAATATCTTCATAAAATTCTCCTTTATTAACAATTTGGTTTCATTTTTCTAAAGTTTGATCTAGTTTGTGACCAGGCTAATTTGTTAGAAGTGGCACAAGCAGTGTTGATGGCTGGCATTCTTGTTGGTTGTCTCTTATTTGGACCTTTTGCTGAATCGTAAGTATACTTAAAATTGTAAAGAATATATGTTCTCAGTGCTGTATTATCTTTTTCAGTCAAAATACATCACACACACACAAAAAGAGTGTTATATTGTTATATATGTGATATATATTCTGACCAGAGGTGTTTTAACTTATCCAGGTTTGGTCGTAAACGGGCAGCTCAGATTCCAGTTATTGTTATGCTCATATTTACTGTAACGACCGGAATATGTCCCACCTTCTCCTTATATTTGGCATCCCAGTTTATGGTGGGCATTGGCTATGGAGGTTATCGACTTAACGGCGTTATATTGGGTAAAGTATATTGCATTATTTTGCACTGGTTTTGGTAAAATTTTGCTCAAGGCAGGTATTAAGCTGTTTATTTAGGATGTAAATTTGCAAGTTGTTGTTTTCATTCCTAATTTAGTAATAAACTTTTATACCAGGAACAAAGGGGTTCTTTATGGAGCCCTGGAACTGACAAAATATAGCAAAATGTTAACAGACAAGTCAAAAATGTAACTCAATACATCAATAAATGTAGTTAATAATTAAAATGGAGTGTAAAAATAAATATAAACCACCAATCTGTTAATAACAAATTAAAAATTAATTTACTTTTTTAAATCTATCTTTCACTAGCTCTAACTTGTCATTTGTCACGCTACCTGCTCAGCACCAAACAAACAGAAATTTAGCAACTAGCTGGCGAACACAGTTGAGCATTTAGCAGCTAAAGAGCCAAATATTTCCCTCAAGATTTTGTAGACACCAAAACAGAACTGAAAGGGAGTGAATGTTGGACCTACATTGATAGGTTGGCCAGACTCCAAATGAATGATAATGTTGCTCCACAACTTCTGAATGTGTAAAAAAGGAACTGTTAGCTAACAAGTTAGCAATATCAACTTAAAAGGTGATATGTCAATGTTGCATTCACAACTTATTTCTGCTGCCCCCAAGTGGCCAAAAAGCTGTTATTGTAGATTTAAAGGGAAAGTCTAAGACTTTTAACGGTATTTCTTTTTAGACTTCATTTCAATTATTTTATTATTTAATCATTATTTTTTTAAGTTTTATTTTTGATATGTCTGATGACCTTTTACTACATCTTTTCAGTACTGGGGCTCTACATTTCCTGGCAGGAACAGGGATGTTAGAATAATGAATTTAAGGATTAACTGTTATTGATTTTCTGTTTCTAGCCACTGAGTGGATTGGGGTTTCAAAAAGATCATGGGGAGCATGTGTGTCTCAGTTGTTTGGTGCAGTTGGACAGTGCATCCTCGCTGGTATGATCTACTTCATTAGAGACTGGAGACTGGCTCAGCTAATCACAGCAGCTCCACTTGCAGTGGTTGCTATTTACATATGGTGTGCATTAACTCCTTTTATTGTTTTTTAAAATTATTTTAATCTTGTATTTTAATGGTAAATTACAGGTTATTATTATTACATGTCACTGTCCTTGTTTCTATCAGGTTTATTCCAGAATCAGCCAGGTGGTTGTTGGACAGAGGGAGGACAGAAGAGGCTAAACAGCTGCTTGTAAAGGTGGCAGCTATTAACAAACGTACTGTTCCAGACTCTCTGCTGGAAAAGGTACTGATCCCTCACAGGAAATTACCTTTTTATCAGTGTATCAACATTTTACTGGAATGTTTTACCAGTAATAGAAAACACTTGGTGTGTATTTCTAGAGGGAAAAAACTATTACATAAGAAAATATAGAATATAACTGTCAGAGTGATTTTGATTCAACTCAGTTGGCTGTAGATTGGAAACAGTACAATCCTTTGCAAACATTAACTGTACAGGATTGTAATACATAAATTATTTAGGACAAAATGTCAGAACCCCTTACATAATAAGTTAACAATATAACAGAGCTCATCACCTCTCTGACACAGTGAACAAAAACTGAATATTTTTTGCAAGGTTGTTGTATTTGATTATGACTTGCTAACATTAGCAAATGTTAGCATGATGTTGTGTCCACCCCCTGTGCATTACAGATTGTTGTCAAAGAAACTGAGAAAAAGGGAGGCATAATAATTCTTATCCAATCATCTGTGCTTAGGAAGTATTTCTTTACCATAATATTGGCATGGTAAGTTACATTTTACAAAATACATAAATAATACTCTTCTAAGTCCATAAATTATTGACTAAATGAGGTACAAAAGTAATATTCAGTTCTACAATTTGTTGTTAAAATTCAAGTCTCTGCTTGACGAATTCTTCTTTTTCTTCAGGTTCTCATTGAATGTTACCTACTACTGCCTTTCATTCAATGTGGGAAATTTTGGCTTGGACATCTTCCTGACACAGCTCATGTTTGGTCTGACTGAACTACCAGCTCATATACTTTGCATCTGGCTGTTAGAAGTACTGGGGAGAAAAGTATCACTCATGGCAACACTTCTGGTCGGGGGATTCTTGTGCATCTTAATCCTAGCTTTTCCTCAAGGTAAAGCAGATGTCTCACTGAAATGAAATGAAAGTTTTTTTGTCTGCTACAGGATACATATCTGCTCACGTGTCCTGTACTCTTCATTTTAAAACCATATTTCCATAAAGCTGTAATGTCGCCATTCTATCATAGGCAGAGCAGACGGTCACACTGAGCCTGATAGCATCCTGCTACACAACACAAGAGCCACAGAATCTGAACAACAACCCACATTAGCTTTCCTGCTCCTTCTTATCTAACTTACAAACATGAACACACATTTTGTCATTGTGAGCATGTTAGCATGCTAGTATTAGCATTTAGCTCAAAGTAATGCTGTTTTTAAGTACAGCCTTACAGAGGCACTAGCATGACTGAACACTCTAAGTCTCATCTGTGGTTTTGCCTTTGGCTGACATCGTGTTCTTCTGTTTAAGGTAATGCTGTTGCTGTTACCACACTGGCAACCTCAGGACGTTTTTTCATTACCTGGGCAGGATCCATATGTAATGTGTATGTTCAGGAGCTGTTCCCAACATCTTTCAGGTAAGCTGAGTCTCTCCATCTCACTGAAGTGAACGATACCCTTCACCTCAAGTTACACCAGCTACAGTGTTAGTTTAGGTCTGTGTTGTACAGTTGTACTAATTGTGCTGTAACTTATTTAAGCTATTGAGGAAGCTTTGTGAGATTTCAGTAAATTTAGGATACACGTTTTCTTATTCAATATTCCATCACTTCATGGAAGCTGAAAGCACTGAATATATGATAAATACTTGGCCCATAATTTTAAAATTTTAACAGAGATCAGACATTAGACAAAGATTTTTTATGTGTAGCAGCACCCATTCTCTGAGTTCATAAAATAGTTAACAAGACCACGAGGAAATACTTAGAGCTTGCAAACTGTGCTCGTATAAGCTGTGTACTTTCCTGTTTCAGACAAACTGCCTCTGGTTTGGGCTCTATTGCGAGCAGAGCTGGTGGGCTGCTGTCTCCGTTGCTCAACATGTTGGCCATATATCACTGGTCCATACCCATCATAGTCTTCAGCAGCCTCACACTGATCAGTGGAGCTCTTGGCTTCCTGCTTCCTGAGACCAGGAGAAAAGAGCTCCCTGATTCAACTGATGAGGCTGAGGGCAACAGGTAAGCAGGCTTCAACCCAACAGCTTCTCCTGATAACACCTTCATCAAGGCCACAACCTTGACCAGTCAATACATCTTCATCAGGGAAGTGTGTAGTAACAGCCCCTCAAGATTTATTACTTCATGTGAGAAGTCTGTTTGTAAATCTACTTGTTGTGTAGGCTTCACTGGTTAAGCAGGAAAGAGCTTTGTGACCCATTTCTGTGAAAGCCAGTCTCCTGAAGGCAAACCTTATCTAAATGACTCCAACAGTTATCATCATTAAGGGTACAGCTTTTATTGCCAATTTTAAATGAAACATGTTATAGAAATGTAAACGTCTACCTGTAACAGTTTTAGTTTTAGTTCAGTATGAATAACTGTCTATTGGCATCTCCGAATGATAAATGAATGAGTTTATCCACCTTTATACCCTGTGAACTTCACCTGACTCCATTATGGCAGCACAGATATACACCTTGTTGAAATTCAGCTTTTTTGTTACAAATGTTTACATATATTGAAGTTTTGCTCATTTGGTTGTGTCCTTTAAATGGTTACACCATACTAACTGGATAGTACTGATAAGATAGTCAGGTGGGCTCGAAGCACAGTGAAAGTGTTCTCTACTGATTTGTGTGCATCATCCATAATCATAGTTTGTTTCTTTAGAATAAATTGCCAGTTTGAGTATAGTATACTGCCCAACCAGAACTAAATTTGTTTCTGTAGTTTTGGGGACAATGATATCTAAATGAAATACACTACAATGTACCATTGAACAATTTGTCCAGCATTGTGACCCATTCACTGTCCCTGTCCAATTTAACTAACTTTTTTTTGTATTCCTTTATCCTACAGAAATAAGAGCACCATGAAGAAGCAAAGTGAATCAAACATGCATCTACACAGCAAATCAACCAAACTGTAGTCTGACTAATCCTATTACTGATTTTTCTGTTCCACTATCGGCAGCGATTTACAGTGGTATTGTAGGTTGATCAGTTGGTCTGTGTGTCCACTTTCCAGAGCAAGATACTAAAACAACTAATGGCCACATTTGAAATTTGCCGAGAATAATTCGGGGGCTCCCTGGAGCTCTTCTTTAGCTTTGAGCTGAAATTTCCACATGTACATAAAAGATATAAAAGTCTAATTGGAAGATTACCATGAAACTTACTGAGCAAATTCATACTTTCCATTTTGGACAATCCATGAGTTTTCTTGTAGTACCACCCTCATTCCAAAGAGATAAGATATCTCAACATCTAATGAACATAGACATTAAAATTACTGACCACATTTGTGTTCCCATGAGGACAAACTCTCCATGACTCGACCTCTTGTGCCACCCTGAGGAAAATCTTAAGAATAGCAACCATTATCAGTCTGTCAAGGGTATGTACATGCTGTCACTGCGCCTGAGTCACAATCACACAATAACCAGTATCATTATCAGTACCATTGTGTATTCATATGGGAAGAAAACATGTAAAACACAGCAAATAGTTGTAACGCCCTGTCATTCAACAGTCAGCCAGCAATTCAAAACCCAAAAGTATTCAGTGGCTGTTTTCACAAAAGACATTTTAACATGTCACAGTAGGAAAAGCACGGGTGTGAATAATAAAATGAATGATGGCTGAATTTCATTTAACTGCTTCAGTTTCAGGGTCCTGGTATAGTGCATGCTGGCTCACTGTCACACTGTCATGACTTAGTTGGCCACTTGAATAGAACAAAGCCATCGTTTATTTTATTAGTAACACCTGTGCTTCTATGCTTCCATATAAAACACAGAAAAGTAGCAAATCCTCACATTTAAGAAGCTGTAACAAGAAATATTTTGGTGCTTTTGCTTGTTTAATGACATAAACAGTCAGTAATCAAAATTGTTCATTATTTTTCTAATGATTGATTAATTGACGTATGTAAGCATTGATTGTATTGCTTCTACAGTCACTATACGCAGTGGCTTTCTTGGCTGCCATACATTCAAACTGTGCACACTCTGTTTTTATAAATACCAGTTTATTGTTGGGAAATGGCCAAGACGTCCCAGATGAATGACCTCCTCATTTACCTATTTACAATATATAGTATATTTCCATTAGACAGCTTTTATTGTTTCACCCTAAAAAGTTTACTTAATGGTTATATCATGCTTTTTTTCCTTTTATTTTTTACCTTGAACTAACACAGTAGCGTGATGCATAAATTATTAACTGTTAATAATTATCTGAGATCGACTTTCTACTGAAATATGATTGCCTCGTTCTCAATAAAAAATGTTTACATTGTCTTTGGATTATTCTGAAGGACTGGGACATTGTTTCTGGAAAAACATACTGCATTTGATTATTTAAAAGCCACAAACCAAAAACTGTTTACCTCCATTGTGTTGGGCTGGTGGCAGCAAATTAAACAAAGTATCATTTCAAATGTACTTGTAATGTGATATTTACCGTTAAAATGATTATTGCATGAGAGGCACAAGGTGTAGCTAAATGATGACATGGATACAACAAAAACCTGGAAAGAACCCCCTCCCAACAATTTGTGGCCAGCATTATTTGAAATATATGTTTCATACTCAGAGCGTACAACAACTGTAATTATATGCTTCATAAAAGTAGGATTTATTACTGCAATAGATTGAACATGTACCTCATAAACTCAGCATAAATGCAATGCAAGAATTATTCTAATTTTGTAAAGTCAATAAAAAGTAGATTTTTCTTCTTATAAAACGTCTGTTTACTTGCGGACATGTCAGGAAATTGATATTAGTGTGAATTTTGTGTGCACTTTGAGAGTGCAGTGACTATCTGTATTTCATCTAATCTCTATTAATATGCATTTCTGAAGGATGGAAGAAAGATTTCCTCATGCGTTGAGACGGAGCAGTGCTCTGCTGTCCACTTCTTTATTTGCACAACACGACAAAATGCCGAGTTAAACCTTTTATGTACAGAAATTACAAGGACATTTTAGCTGTTGCACAATGAACCAGGAGGACTTCCAGTCTAGAAGAATCTGTAGCTGGAGACTTAATGCATGATGAGATTATGAGACAATGACCTCCTCCTAATTACTGCTAATAAATAAAATGGTAATAAATAATAAAAAAAAGTCAATCTTAAAAACTAAAAGTAAACTATAAAAAAAGATGGGCTTTTCGATGAATGTATAATGTTCTTGAACTGCATGCACTGTACTCTGATGACTGCAATATTAATTACTTAACTTAAAACCCATGCTGTGTTTATGAGGTGCATGTTGTACACCTGCAATTGCAATTCAGCAAAGTGACCTTGTAATAAAGTTTGAGTTTTTGAATGATTTCCAAACTAATTACATTTAGCCTCTGGCCTCAGCTGACAGTGTGAGAAATACTTTACATAATGACCTCAAACTAGCTTGTTAGCTAGCATTCACTCTAAATACTCAAAAACTGAAGTACTCTTAATATAATAAAGGAATTAAGTAATAAAGGCATTTTTGCTCTGTTAGGGTTAAAAGTACTGTGCATCGCCAAATTAGCACTAAATTCATGAAGCTGGATAGCTAGCTAACAACTTTAAAGGTGCATCAACACATTGTATGTATCTTGTTTAACTTGTTCAGACAGAGATATCCAAAACCACCTACCTTTGCAGTATTGTGAAGTTATGAGTGAAGTGAATTTGTAGTTTAAAAGTAGCATCTTTTTTATTTTTAATGAATGTATTATTTATTGACAACAAACCTGGACACAGCCACATGTACACATAGAGGCAACCAGTGTCCACTTATTTCACGTTGACTAAACTTATATGAGATTAGTGCTAAATTTATGTTGATCATGTCTCTGCCTGCAGCCAACTCATATTCATTTTCCTGGTGCTTACATTGGAACTACTTGCATGAACTGATGATATGACTTATGTCATCCGAGACTGGAGACTGGCTCAGCTAATCACAATAGCCCCTTACAGTGGTTGTGATCTATATATGGTGTGCCTTTTACTCTTTTTTTATTGCCCATTATTGTTTTACTGGTAATAATGACTTGGGTAATAGGTAATTATACATTATAAAAAGTTTCATTTTCTTGTTTCTGTCAGGTTTATTCCAAAGTCAGCCAGGTGGTTGTTGAACAGAGAAAGGACACAGGAGGCTAAACAACTGATTGTCAGGGCAGCAGCCATCAACAAACACACTGTTCCAGACTCTCTGCTGGAAAAAATACTGACCCTTTTTTTCTATAACAGTTAATTCATAGTGTTGAGTTAAAACGTGACCCCTAAAATGCTTTGCCAATAATTTTTTTTATGCTGTCACTACTAGCAGGTTGTTTATGACACTTATATACTGTATGATAACTGAGAAAAATGAGATGCTTGATGAAACCATCATATTATGCTTGTTTATCTCTGTCTTGTAATGTAAGAGCAGCACATCCAGTTTCATCCTAAACTTATTCCTCAGTCTTCCAATCTTAAATATATACTTCAATAATTTAATTTTTGAGCAATGACACTATGGCTACATTTGCACTGCTTACTCTTGTCCAGCCTCTCCTTGTACCTCAGACACCATCTCTTCCATCCACCGCCTGAGTTTCAGGCTCTCTAGCCGACCTCCTCCCATTCCTAAACTTGCCTTTTCTTCATTCTCTTCTTTGCTCGCCTCACAAACACTCACCACCACCCCATTTTTACACCAGGTGCACCAGCCACCAGGTGAAATTCAACCAATTTTACACATCAGGATCAGTTTACTACTCATGATGAGTAATACTCAGCCTGTGAAATCAGCACTATAATGCCTTATGGCTCTGGAGTAGAATTTTTTAAAAGCCTGAGAAAATAACTGCTTGTCATTTCACAAATATCTCTTCAGACTACAGAAAGCCTGCATTACATGTTTTGAAAGGTGTGTTTGGTTGGTAAACTCTCCTTTGATATCACCAGTCTGAAGTCAGAACTGATTCAGAAGTAAGGTTTTATAAAAAGTGATAAGAATATGCGATATTGTTATCCAGCATAATATGTAACAACCTTCACCAGTCTCAGTAAACTATTAATATGACTAAAAAGTATGCAAGAGTTGTGTACTTATTAATGAATTTTCATTAAATAATATTTGTGTTACAGATTGCTGAGAAAGATTTTAGGCGCAAAGGAGGCATAAAAGTTATTTTCAGTTCTCCTGTACTGACCAAGTATTTCTTCATCATAACACTGACATGGTGAGTTGAAATTTCTAAGAACTCCACTATCCTCTTAAAGCTGCTGATCATATTTTTATAAAAAAAAATTTTTAACAAGGAAATCACTGTGTGTAATGTTTAAGGAGTCACTCGTAGTGCACAGAGAATTACCACAGACTCTGCTGATAGCTCTGCTGAGCATTTTAACACCCTTCAGCTCATTGTTTTGGTTTTACAGCTCAGTATTAATACTGAAAATATTTATTATGGTAGCACTTCCCATACAATCAGAATTATACTACAGAACCTTCAGGGGACATTCATGAACACAATTGCTCTCATGGCATATTTTCATTATGGTTCAAAGTCATTTACAGTATATGAGCATATTATATAGTGCAGTCAATTTATTAAACAAAAACTTTAAACTTAAGTTGTTTAAATCATTTTGCCACAAAAATCCATGTGTTGATTCTCAGTGGGATCAGGCATATTAGAAACCCTTTTACAGTAGCTTTCAAGGAGCCATTTCAACTACGTTAACATAAAAAATATTGCTTTAATTTCAATATACCGTTTAACAACATGCCAGCATTGTGGAGCAGTAATTAGCATTTCTGATTCACAGCAGAATGTCCTTGCATTTTACCTGTTACATGTTACACATACCCGTCACACTCTTCGGCAGCCTTACACTGGTCAGTGATGTTTTTGGTTTCTTGCTTCCTGAGATGAGCAGAAAAGAGCTTCCTGACTAAACTGATGAGATCGAGAACAACAGGTAACTATGGCCAATATGTTCATCGTTATACATATGTCATTAGACAAGTTTATATCTCTTAGATTTCTTCATTTCTTGCTAATATCTCTCATCTGTCCTTTGTCTTTCAGAAATGGGACCTCCACAAACACATCATGTTGTCCAAATCCAGATTCAACTAAGCTGTAGACGTGTTTCTGAGATGTGTTCAAAATGCACAACAACAACACATGAATAGACGAAAAATCAGCTGTAGAAGTTCAGAGTATAAGGTGGAGTACACACAATTTTTATCCTGCGCTTTTTTCTTATGTTGCTTAATTTTTTTATTAATTGAGTGGTCATGACGTTGTCAATAATGAACAATATGGTTTTTAGACTTGTTTTTTTAGACATTTTTATTCTGAGTATGGCACACCGTGTGTAAACAAGATGAAATCATTTCTTGACAATAAAATCCTACAGAATGAGCATTAAAATTACTCAAGAATAACATTTCTGTGTTTGTGTTTACAATTAAAATCAATCAAACTTTCTTTTAGAGGTTGTGCATAATTCACATCATTCTCTTTTTTTACTTTATTACAAATTGGTCAGTTTATTCCTTTGTTTGATAGCTTGAGAGGGTAAAAAAATTAATAATAAAGTATGATGAGCGGCTACTTTCCAAATGTACCAAATGAACAATTTTCCCCCTTATAGCACCAAACACACATAAATAGCATTTTTCCAGGAAGTGTCTGAAGAATTTACAGTTACACACCAGCAAATTATTTGGAAGAATTTCCAGGAAATTAAAGAAATAGTTTGACATTTAGGGAAATACACTTATTCAGTAAATATGAAGCTACTGTACAGCCACCAGCCAGTTTGGCACAAAGACTGTGAGTGCGAGTGTAATCGATTGTCCCATCTCACTTTTGACAAGACAACAAATAAGTGTATTCCTCTGAATTTCTAACTATTACTTTAAGGGTCCCGTAAAATAAAAGGTTGCCCAGGAGTAGTGTTTGAACTACAGTTACCAAAATGCCACCTTGCATTTACAGTGTTTTATGAGCCAAAACTTCAAGGGGTCAGTAAAAATTCTCAAATTCTCAATTACAGAAGGAAATTTCAAATTTGTTTTAAATTGAATTACAGCTATTAATCAATACATTCAGGAGAAGGAATTTTAATATCAGCACATTTACAGTTTTATTTTCTTAAATGAATACAGACATTCTAGTGACAAATTTATAGTTTATTTAAAGTTAGTCTTACTCTTGCCTCTTTTCATTTATTACCTATTCATTCGTGCAAAATCCCTTAAAAATGTACATAATTATTCAGAAAATTGCATTGTCTGCTTTTTCTATGTTGACTTTGAAAGAAAATCACATCTTTAACCGCACACATTTCAAATCACACCAGTCTTACAGGTTGAGTTCGATACTTTTCAGATTTCTAAATAAAATGCAGTGGTAAATTAAAGCATTAAATGTATTTTTGTTTACTCATTAAATTTTTAGTGGTTTGTCATATCTATGGACTTCTTTCTCTATTTTTTTGTACATTCCAATATTGTGTATTATATAATGGAAACACAGTGCTGCCTTCACCCGAGCAAATCATCCATCCAGCTGCTATTTGTGACAGTATTTTCTGCTGCCTGCTGAGTATTGTTGTTTTCAGACACTAATAGAGTGTCCACAAAGGAATTTGCATCACTTGGCTCAGACATTGGCAGCAATTGTGGTTCTGATGCAAAGATGTCAACAGCAAAAAGATCTACCTGAGCTGAAGGAGCAGCAGTAGAAGTTGTATCTGAACCAAGGAAATCATACAGTGAATTAGGAGTGGCTGGAGTGCACGGCAGCGCTGTAAAAACATCTGCACTGCTTGAGATTTCACTAACTCCAAAGATATCATCGGGAAAGGTGGACAGCTGGTTTGTGGAAGCATCAGCTCCTCCTTGATCAGACGTACTAACGACAGGTGGCTGAGTGAACAGACTGCCATTTGAGCTGAATATGTCAAAATCAGTGCCCTGCTCTTTTGTCTGGATGTTTGCACTGAAAGGAATTGGGGTTTGATTCTCATCTTGGTTGACAGGTGCTGAGTCAGGGTCAATCAGCTGATCTGCCATGCCAAGCATCACTTCATTTTTGACTGATTCAGGTTGAGAGTCGAGCAGGCTAAGACTTTCAGCAGAAGCATCAGCAGACAAAGCTGTGTCCATAACGGTTGCTGAAAATGCTAAATCACCAGGGATGTCCACAAAAATCTCCTGAGATTCGGATGAACCAAAAAGATCAGAAGAATCTAGTGGAGATTCTTGGTTGAGATCAAAAAGTGCTCCTTCGTTAAGGTTTCTTCCTCCTTGGTCGGGTGCATCAAGCAATTCATCTGGCTTTTGAACACATTCATCTGTATCTATCTGAATGACTTGTGGTTCAACTGAGACAGAACTGATGCTGTCTACAAAAATACTATCATTACATGGGTCACTCAAACTCGCATCAACACTTTTCTCAGCTATTAACTGACTGGCGGACTCCTCAGACACTTGGTTCTCTGATTGCACAGCAGAAGGAAGATCTTTGGAGTCAGCTATTCCAGGATCAGTGACAGACAGGCCTACAGCCTCCCTGCTCTGATCGTCAGTTGGATTTATATCAGTTTGCGTTGGAGTCAGGTCATCGCCTATTTCACTAGTTGATGTCTGGTGCACATTGGATGACTCTGTAGATGTGATTATAGGCTCATCTTTATTACTTTCCAATGTGTTGGGGTCAGAAGAATTTGACTTGTCCTTCATATGGTCCCCTGATTCTTGTTCCAGAGGTGGGACTTGAGGTGTGTCACCTTCCTTTTGCTTCTCGTTCGTAATGGCCTCCTTTACCTCTTCTGTTCTCTTGTCACTACCCTGTATTTTGTCATTTCTTTCATCATGTGCTGTCAATTTCGTGGTGTCCTCAGTCTTCTCTGAGGATGTCTGAAACAGTCTTCCTAGGAGTCCACCACTAGGTTTGACTTCTGGTTTCTTGGCATCTTTTGGTTCAACCTTGTTTGTTTTTTCATTTCCACTCGATGTGAAGAGCTTTGACAAAGGACTCTTTCCTTTGGACCAGGATCCCAGTTTAACCTTTGTCTTTTCAGCCTGTTTTACAGAACCCTTGAAAGAATTTGTTTTTGCGACAACCTTCTTCTGACTGCCATCATTTTCTTGCTCATTAGCTGAGTTGGGCTTTTCAAACTTATTTTCATTGCTTTCAAGACTGGCTTCCTCTTTGGTCATCTGTTTTGCAGGACTGTCTGAAACACTTCCATTTCTTGGAATGACATCCAGTTTCTCAGATGGCTCTTGACTTGTCACAACTTCTTGAGTTGAATTGTCACTTGTCATTTCAGTAAAACTTTGGGTATCAAGTGATTCCTCAACCTTCTCTACAACTCCATTTAGAACTGTAAAACTATCTTTGTCACCGGTCTGTGGGATCTCATGACTACTCTCCACCTTAACACCATGCTCTGTGTTTAATGTATTGGTTGTTTCTCCGTGGCATTTATATTCAAAGTTATTTTTTTCATCGATATCTTTTATCTCTTTGGATTTATCAACTTGGCTAAGTTCAGTTTGGTCTGAAAATGGTTTACCGAGCTCCTCATGTTTGGTTCTCGAGGTCAGTTGAGATGTCTGGTCATACTGAGCAACATCAACATTTGGGGCAAACCGTACAGCCTTCCTAGTTTTATTTGAATAAGCATCCAGCCTGTTAGATGTTGGATTATAGCTTGTTTTCATGCTGGATGCCACATTTGTCTGCTCTGTTTTTTGGGTTGTGACAGTGTTACAGGGGGAAGAATAATGAGGCACTGTTTGAGAGATGCTGCCTTGAAAATGTCCAGCTTTGGTTGGATCACTCCCGGGTTTTGGTTCCTCTGAGTGCAACTTCTCAGCTAAGTTGTAACCTGTTGTCTTAGATTGTTCCTTGACCCCCGAAATGAAGGTGTTTGATAGTGTTTTCACTTTATCTTTTATTTCCTCTCTGTGGCTGATCTTTAATTCGGTTTTGCTACCTTTCTGATGCTCTGTGGAGCTTATGCTAATTGTAGCTGCTTTGCCAAAGTCAGGTATTTTATTTTTCAGAGCAGGTGCATATGTCCGCTGTGCCGGATTAACCCCTGTACTCTTCCTCTCTGGTGGCCAGCTCATTTTCAGTTTGCCCCTAATGTCAGCACCATTGTCATATCCCATCTCTCTTGCAGATGACTTTGTAACAAACACACCAGCAGATGACTCTCTGGAGCCACCAGAAGTGTTTATGTTGCTTTTTGTCATTTTGGGAGTGCACATGGCATCTGGCTCATGTATTCCTTTACTTTTCTGAAGCCAGCGGTCTTTATGTTGCTGGTGCCCAAATCCCTCATCATAATTTCCTTTTCTTTTAAAAAGCTGTTGGTAGTGAGAAATGCAGTAGAACTCTCCATAAAGAGATGAATAGTTGTGAATGCTGCAATAAAACAAAACAAAGTCTTTTATGAAATAAAACGAAATATTAAATCAAACATTGTGTAATTTGTCAATGATTTGTTATTTGTACAAGATCAGCTGCTTTGAATGATTTTCATTTCTAATACCCTCCCTAACAATGATTTTATTCACCATGCCAATATTACAATTTTCATTCTGGTCAATTATAGTGTGGTAGTGAAATTTTTCATTTGCAGCAGTTGATTTGAGTAATTCTTATTATACTGTCAAAATATCTCACCTGAGCTTCTTCTTACAGTGTTTACAGCAGAAGCAGTTGTTGTGCAGGATAAGTTTATTGGCCACCATTTTTTCCATTGGATACACAGGTGTCAAACAGGCAGAACACATTTCCTTGGCAGGTGACAGGAACTATGATGACGAAAACAAATTAAGTTTAAGGTACCTTGGATTTTACAGTATGTTTGACACAGCTTGACACAGCAACAGTTTGATCCTACAAGACCATCTGCCATCTTTTTATTTCGCCAACCATATGTTTGTATTTGAATAATGAAAAAAAAGAGCTAACAGATACTTTTTTGCAATATAACTTGTTATATTAATACTAATCTCAGCAATATTGTTGTTGTAAAATGCTTGAAATAGCACTTCTGAAACATTACAGCATCTAAATTCTTACTGCTATCCTTACCATTATACCATGTGCCTTTGAGAATTCTTGATTCTGATTGGCTGGCAGGTGTGGATTAACTTTTAGTAATCAAACAGTGTAACCATGTTGGCATTGGTGTTTGTTTGCAATTCTAAATTATTGCGCCCGTATTAACAGTGAGACTTAGCTAAAGAGCTTTGTACTGGGGTTATTTATGTAACCAGTAAAATATAGATAAATGGTTTTCCAGTAAGAACCAGGCAAATTTTATTATATATGTACGTATTTGATATTTGCGTTAAATGTGGACATTCAAATCAACGGTATGGGGAGAAAGAGGATTTTTGAAATAACATTAGCTACAGTGAAGCTGGTACCCTGCAGGTCTGACTGACAGCTGGGAAAGGAGAGAGGACGTGACCTAAAATAAAACAAAAATAAAAAGATGTGGAAATGTCTGAGGTAAGAGTGTGATTCCATTTCAGACACCTGTTAAAATCGTCGATCGTACAACTTGTCAGGTATTAATCCCTTAATATTCTTTTGAAAAAAATCATTAAAACAAGAGCTACTCCAACATTTTGGGAAACACACTTGTGTGGTCCAGGACATCTTAAACCTAGCTTAGCACAAAGACTGGAAGCAGAGGGAAACAATTAGGCTAGTTACTGCTAAGGTTCCTTCAAATGACTCCAAAGCTTATGTATCATGTAATTTGTCCATTTATCGTCTAAAAATAGAAAAGCAAACATTGTGGTGTTTTAGGAGTAATTCGCCTGCACATTTCTTGAATCCTGACCAACAACAGCATAGCCCTGTGACTGGATGCTGCACCTTAGAAGCCCTGTTCTAATTTCACTAAAGTTGAGAGGTGAGTGTTGGGCTGATGGCTAGCTTGCTCGCTACCACGTACAACACGTAACTAAGACAGTTGTGGAGTTGTTGGAAGGCATATTTTTTTCTTTTGACAAAGGCTAATTGTTTCCCCATCCTTCCTTAACTCTTTGAGCTAAGCTAAACACGTCCTGGATGTATCACTGAGGTGCTTGCAGCGCATTGACATTGATATTGATGACACTGATATGTAAGTTGAGATTTAAGGCTTTAAATTAATTCTACTGTCGTTCCCTGATACAAACACACAATGGTAATCTTCTAATTAGGTGGAAGATATGTCTGTCAACATATTTTCAGAAAATTCTTTTAGATACTTATTTTTATTGCTGGAATCATTTAACAAGTTTATGAATATGGAAGTGAACATTTTGTAAATCGAAAATCGGAGCAGCCTGAGGCAAACTTACAAGTAACATCAATGGTTGTAAGAGTTGTAAGATTTTCAGAATTTAATTCCTGTGGAATAATGATGAGGAACAAGACATTGAGAATAGAAATAATTTCTTTTAAGCTTATTTATTTAACAATTTACACAACAGAACATACAGTATCAACTATATTGCTTTGCTTTAATAACAGAATTTAACACTTTATATGTGGTTACAGTATAAAATCTATAAGACAAATGTTTCTTAAATTAAAAGTCAACATTTTCATCTTTCATAGGATCAGTTTTATGATTAACAAAACCTTTTTCATTAAAACATAATGTGATAAATACACAAATGGAATAACTGCTTTCCTAAGGACTGGGGAGAGCACTGTCTGATAAGTGGCTTAATTATTGCTTTTCCATTGGTTGGCTAAATGTTACAAACACCTTCCCTTTCTCCTTGGCGTTGCTCAACACCTTATCTTCAAAAGGGCGACCAGATCTTCGCAGTAAAGGGGATGTCATGACTTCATATCTGGCTGGACTCCCAACCACTTCAAACAGAGCAGATGACTTACTGTCGGACTGTTTGGTGACAAATGTTGAGGTCACAGAGGAAACAAATACGTTGCCAAAGCCATCGGTCTCTTCATATGTTTCACTTACAGTCTTTGTGCCAATTATTCCAGCAGGTTGCTCTGGAACTGTTTTCACCTCAAGCACACTGACCTTGCGCTGTGCAGGGGTGTGAGCATCTTTTGAAGACTCGGCAGCAGCAGACTCTTGTCCCAGATCACTATTTGCATCATGGCAACGTTGACAATTACTGTCTGTTTTTGGTTTAAATGTTGACATGGGTGAGTTCGGTTGTTCGGCAGGCTTTCTGGCAGCTGAGTGAATGGAGATGAATGATGGGGAGGACTGGGAAGATGACTGTCTTATTAGTGGCTTATTGTGCACTCGTCTGGGCACTTCTTGTTTGGAAGGACTTGAATCTGAAACTGTCTGTAGATTCCCGTCTGTCCTCTCTTTGATTTGACCTGATTTGGTCTTGCTTGACACAATACTTATTTTCCTGATGTTGTTAGCAGGTTGAAGGTTTTGCTCAGATTTTAAAGATTCATCAAATAGTCCTGATAAGCCTGCAATGTCAGCCTCAGATTTTAAATTGGAGACAGAGTATAGAGCTTTTTTAATTGCCTCTTCAATGTCAAGGAGCTTCGCCATAGTCTGTTCCTTCAGATTCATTATTTCCTTGCTCGCCTTTTCCAAATCTTCAAACGCCGTCTCAACCGAGGAGATGCTTTCTAGATCATCATCCTGTGTCTCTACTTCAACTTTCTTTTCCTCCATTTTACTTTGCTTTGCATTTCTACTTGGTGTAGCTATCCAAGCAGGGACATTCTCATATAATGTCTTCAAGGAGCTAACGTCTACATCGTTCGTTTCTCCCTCCATCTCTTGCACCTGAGACAGGATTCCCTTGAGTTCCTCTCGTTTCCTTAAATTTTCAAAAATTTCCATGGCTGCCTTCACATTTCCTTTCATGATCTCTTCTTTGTGGACAGAGAGCCTCTGTCGTCGCTCATCCTCTGTCTCTGTCTCTGTCTTTACTTTCTTCTTTCTTAAAACAACTTTATCCTCATATTTTTGTTGCTTTTCATTGAAGTCATTTTGCCGTATATGGCATGCTTCAACCGTACTGTTGGTCTCTGACATTTGCTCATCAGTCTTGCTGTGTTGTTTTTCGAAAGGTTTGGGATTCGATTTTCGTTGTTGAGCAGTTGTTTTGTCAGTCTGTTTATTGTCTCTAAAGTTATCATTTGTTACTTTTACCTTCTTGGACAACAAAGGAACTCTTTTGTCCAGAGGCTCACTGTCCTTTCTTTCAAAGTTCTGTAGAGCAGCCTGCAAGCTCATGTTCATTTCATGTTTAGCGTCTTCTGCATAATTCTTCATGCACATCTGTATCTCCTCAGCTGCATTGATTTTCTGTATTACATTTCTCTCCATTTCCAATTCAGTACTATTTGACGTCATTGCCCAGCTGTTTGGTTTGTTCCCTGTAGGTGGTGCTGTGTTCTTTTTCTTCTTAATTTCATGAGGCTTTGAGGCCATTGATAGACATTCATTTGTTTGATTTGAGTCTTGCACTGCTTCATCAGCAAACTTTTGGTGGTATGTTTCATGCAAGGTGTCTTTATTGATTTTGCTATGTGTTGTGTTTTCTTGCAGCTTATCTATAGGAAACTGATTGCTTTGTTTTGCATTTGGAGGAATCACTGCACTTTTTACATTGTCTTTGATGGGGCAAGAGACTTCTGGGTGTAGTGAAATATTCGGGTCTTCCACAACTACTGATTTTGTCCATTGTGGCTTTGGTGGTAAAGCTGGCTTCTGGTCCTGTAGTTTCTCACTTGTCTTTTGAGGAAGTGGAGGTGGAGTTACACCTTCAGAACCGGATGATTTAGAGTTTCCATTTGCTACAGGGTTGGGTGTTGAATTCTGTGTTGTAATGGTTGGTTGTCCTTCACAGCTTACTGAAATTGAAGGAGACAATTTTGTGTCAGATGGAGGCATAGACACCACAACACACTGCTTGTGAACAGTCTTGCTCCTCCCTGAACAAGCCCTCCCTGAATTCCTGTATATCATTGCAGCTTTAAAGTCTCCTTTGGATACATTTACACTAGACTTCTCAAGAGATTGCAAAGCCAGTTGCACATTACCTTTTACAATATCTTCTTTATCTACGAGCTTCTGCTCTGTTGCTGCACTCTGCAGAGACCTAATTGCTGCCTTCACATCTCCTCTAACAACATCTTCTGTCTCGTCTTCTGTTGTCAGACCATTACACTCACAACTTACAAAAGGTAGCAGTGAATCTGGTGCACAGTTACTGACTATAGCTGCACTTTGTGATATTTCACCCTGTTGGCAAGCCTTAAACGAAATATGGCTTTCCTGATCTTTCACTGCACCACTGACCTTTGGATAAGTCTTGATTTGCTGGCATCCGGAGGAAGATGAAGATTGGGTCACTGCTGAGGAGCTTTCCTCTTGTGCTGAGACATTCAGGTTGTATATTTTTCCAGGAACAATGACTTCCCGCTCCACATGCATGCTTTGCTGCTTAGCCATTTCAAGGGACTTTTTAGCTGCTTTCACATCCCCGGATATGATCATTTCTTTTTGTGCTTGGCTTCCTTCTGTTTCAGGTCCTTTGGCTGACATGTCCATTTCATAGATAGTTCCAGGTATAATGATCTCCCGCTCCACACACATGCTCTGTTGCTTTGCACGTTCTAGTGACTGCAATGTTGCCTTGATGTCACCAGCCACAATTTCCTCTTTTTCTACCATGATTGGTTGTTTCACTGCAAGTTGTTGCTTTGCTGATGAGATATCCCCAGGGATTATTTCTTCCTTTGGAATACAGTTTTCAACACTGAGGGAGCAATCTGATGAAAAAACTCTTTTGGTGTTCTTTACATCCCCTGGCAAAACATCAGAAATGGTTCGCTCTACCTGCTCTTTTTGCTGACAGAGACTTCTCTTTGCTTCCCTCACATCACCTTGCACTATTTCAATGTGCTCCTTAGCCAGAAGGTTGTGATCAACTTCATCTCCTAATGCCTCAGCCTGAAGACTTTTCAGGTAGTGCAGATCTCCTTTCTCAATGCAACTTTTGTACAAGTTCACATTTCCCTTTTCATTTTCATCCACTCTACACGATGCTGAAGTCCTCTGGCTGTTGGCAGTAGCTAACAGGTTTCCAATAGTAGACTTTACATCTCCTTTTTCTATAACGTGACTCTCGGTTTTGGTTTCACAATGACAGATGAGTGAATACACGGACATCTCTGCTTGTCCATCAGCAGTCTCTTGCATTATGATTCCTTTCTTCAAATTCTTATCTTGAACAAGCAATTCATCGATCATCTGGACAATGTTTTGTATTCTTTGATCCCTCTCAAGGTTAATGGTTGAGGCAGACTGGTAGACTGGAAGTTCTACTACTGTGGTATTCACTTTACCCTTCTCTGCTTCTCTGAGAAGAGTAACTTGAGTCTTTAGGGTTGGTTTGAGTAAGAGTTGCAACATGATGTTCCTGATGTTGCCCCCAACAACCTCCTCCTTCTGGATCTGCACACCTTTGTTGCTTTCAAGCTGATATTTTGCCATGCTAACATTCTTACTCTCATTTGCTTCTATTATGATGCCACTTGAGTGAACAAAAGTCATTTGATATAGATATGACAGGCTGTCAACAACACTGGTAGCAGTGATTTTGTCCAGTGGAGTGGTCTCAAAGAGCCAGGTAGTGCACTTCACATCAGCTTTTGGTATCTCTTCTTCAACACCTTGCACTGAGGTATCTTCAGGCTCCTTGATCTTGTCCAGTGGCTGCGATTCAAACAGCCAAGTGCAGCGTTTCACATCACCAGTCTGGCTGTCTTCCCTGTGGACTGTTTTTACTGGACCTTGCTCTTGAGGTTCCCCTCTCAGACTGTCAATGGGTTGATTCTCAAAGAGCCAGGTGGAGGTCCTGACATCACCTTGCTGGACATCAGTGACACTAACCATTCTCACAAACTTCTGGCTTGACTGCTCAGATTCAAATATCTGTTTATTGAGCTGCACATTACTGCTTCCAAAGTCTTCAGGGACCCTGGCAGAAGGCTCATCTCTACTAGTAAGGGAGTCCAAAGGTTGTGTCTCAAACTTCCATCTGGCTGATTTGACATCTCCTTTCTTGACATCCTCTTGAGTGACAGCTCGGATCACATAAACTTCATTCTCTGCCTTGATGGCATCAAGAGGCTTTGTCTCAAACATCCACCTTGCTCCTCTCACGTCACCACTCATTACCTCCTCTTTTTTCACAGTTGTCACCTCATGAAACTGCCCCTCTTTGTCCTTGATGGCATACAGTGGTAGGGACTCAAACATCATGGTGCTTGACTTCACATCAACATCGCTTACAGGCTCTTCCACACAGACTGTCTTCTGTTCAAGCGGTTGGTCATGGATTTTGTCCAATGAGGAGGTTTCAAATATAAACTTCTTGTTTTGTACATCACCAATCTCAGCATCACTGACTTTCTGTATGTTTGGATCATCGTCGTCCTTGTTAATCTTGTTCATGGAACAGTTCTCAAACAACCAAGTGAATTTATGTACCGATCCTTTCTGGATGTGTTCATCTTGATTCTGTTCATCAGATGTTGTCACCATTTGTGATCCAATTTCATCGAGGGACTGGGATTCAAAAAGTTCTTTGACTCGTGAGACATCTCCTGACTGAAAGTTAACTTGGCTGACACGTCTCACATCTTGTTCTGAGTTTGTGTCCTCTCTTATTCTGTCCAAGGTTTCTGTTTCAAAAAGATGCTTGACTGTTTGAACACCAACCTCCGATTTGACAGAATCCTGTATGGTGCTGCAGAGCTTCAAGTTGTACTCTTCACCATCTTTGATGCTGTCTAGAGGCTGTGATTCAAAAAGCCAAGTAATGGACTTGACGTTGGTATTGTCAATGGCTTCTTTATCATTCACTTTTTCTGATTTGTCATACAAAATGTCCATCGGTTGTGTCTCAAATAACCATTTACAGGTCTTGACATCACCTTTACAAGACTCCTCTTCTACAGAAGCGCTTTGCTCTGTTTGGTTGAACTTGGAATGGATCCCATCTATTGTCTGGGTTTCAAAAAGCCACTTTGCCATCTTGACATCACCTATTGTGTCCTCCTGTCTGGTGATGCCTTTGATTACCTCAACATTTCCTTTTCCCTCTGCAACCTGGTCTAAAGGCTTAGTCTCGAACATCCACTTATAGTTTTGGACCTTCCCTTTGATGAATTCCTCTCGGCTGACTGTTGTGACTTTGTGGAAATTTCCAGAGCTGTCTTTTATTGCATATAAAGGAGTAGCCTCAAACAAAGCTGTATTGCCTTTTACATTTCCTGCTGAGATGTCATTTTCCTTCTCATAAATCTCCTCATCAGAATGGGAGATTTTACTGAGAGGAATTGTTTCAAAAAGATGTTTGAATCCCTTAACATCGCCCTTTTCAATCTCTTGTTCTTTGAATGAGGTATCCTTTTGAATACTGCAGCTCTCAAATATTTGTTTTTTGCCTTTTACCGCTCCTTGTTCATCAGCTGAGAGGGTAATTTTCTTCAGACGCCCAACTTCATAGCTATCATTAAGTGTCTCCATGGGCTGAGTTTCAAACAGCCACATAGAAGTCTTGACATCTCCCCCAATTATTTCTTCCTTTTCCAAAGTCTTTTCTTCAGAGTTTCCTTTCAGTGCTGCCAGGGGTTGCATTTCAAAGAGCTTCCTCTTGTTGACAACATCGGCCTCTCCTGTGCAGTCAGCCATTATTCCTTCAAACTTGTCTACTCCCACAACTTCTTGTATCATGTCAAGAGACTGAGTTTCAAACATCCACCTCTTTCGGTCAACTCCTCCTCCGTGCCCCTCTTCTAAAGATATACCCCGAATTATTTTCACTCCATCAGTTCCCTTATTAATCAGGTCCAAAGGCTGGGTTTCAAAAAGCCAACGGGCAGTGCTGGTGTTGCCGCTATTGATCTCCTCCCTGCAGATGGATTTAATCTCATGGATATTGCCGCTTTTGTCTCTGATGGCACAGCAAGGTTCTGCCTGGAAGAGTTTCACGGTCTTCTGGACATCTCCTTTCTGCTCCTGGAGCTCAGACCTCAGTTTCAGGAAGTCATGGTCTTCTATGGAATTGCAGCGTCCCAAGTCGCTCAGTGTTTTAGACTCAAAAAGCAGCCGAGTCCCACTCACATCTCCTGGCTGGATGGGCTCTTTTAGCACTGCTTCGACCAGTTCACCTTCTTCTCTTTGTGATTCATTTAGGGCATCTAACGGCTGGGTCTCAAACAGCCATGTTGATGTTCTCACATCCCCTCTGACTGAGGTCTGTCTTTTAGCTCCTGAAAGTTGCTGTGTGCTGTCAATGTGCTCAAACATGGAAGAGGTGCCTCTGACATCTCCACCGGTTAAGTCCTCCTCATCCAGCAGCTTCTTGGTTGAATGAGGATCTCCAATATTGTCCAGAGTCCAGTTCTCAAAGATCCACCTCATTGACTGCACTTCACACTGATGAGCTGCATCCGTTGCCTGGGTGTTTTCTGACTGCACTGCCTTCATTATCTCATCATCCACAGCATCATCAAGACTCCCCCGAAGGTCTGGGTGGATGTGTTTAAAGAGCCTCTTCAGCTCACTCTTCTGCCGTTGCTGGTAGAAGGTGGAGAAGGTTTCTTTAGGTGGAGGCACAGGGAGGCTACTTAATGCTGAGGGCCCTTCATAGTCAAGGGGTCTAGGTGGCACGGGAGGAGGTGGGGGAAGAGGTAGGTCATCTTCATCATGAGATGAGTGTGAAACTGTGATTTTCCTGGCTGCGTCAGCCATCTTTAAATGAAAAACAGATGGGAGTAACATTGTCAGGATTCAGTCACCAATGACAATATTAGAGTACATGCAAATATTTAGATGACATGCATTTAGTAAGCAAAGCCATACATTACCTTTCTCTATGATTACTGATGTTTTTCACCGCAAACCATCCTCTGTCACTCCAGGGGTTAACAAAACACTTCATAGCTGTTAGTAGACAGACATCACACAAACACCTGGTCTATACTGTGAGTGCAGTAAGTTATTTTAATAACTACATTTATGCCTCTCTTTTCTTATTCAAATATTTGTCTGTCATAGTAAGTTTTACTAAAAGGCTGGCGATTTTTGTTACTGTCAACAAATTGTGTTGAAAGACCAAGACCAGCATTGCATTAGTTTGTCTAATAATGAAGGAAAATATCATCTAGTGCAACAGTGTGGCACATTGATGTGTTTTTAAACATTTCTGGACAACAAAGGAGCTCTATGACACAGAAAAATAAGTTATATATCATGCTTTTGGTACACAGACAATACTTGTTTATGGGATCAACTCATTGTTGGTTTTGATCTTTTCATGAAATCTGTTGACAATGATAAGAATGCAAAAAATCACCACTTATCATTTAATGTTTACGCATGCTGTACTTGTTGAGCCCATTGAGATTTTCTGTCTCAGGTTTCAAGACTAGTGCTAGTGATGGTCTGCCAAAGGTGTGCTTTTATTCTATGATCTTTGGCAATAGTGAAGTGAATAGTGAATAGTGAGTGCAAGTGAAACCAAAAACATGATTTTATATCCTCCAAGATGCTGTCCTATTCATGGCACTGTACCTTTCTATTTCAAAGCCTGTCTATACAAATATTAATGTAACATTAATATAAAGCCTAAAATGCCATACTAGCAACTGTTGATTGTAATATTTTAGCCTTTGGAAAAGATTGCCGTACATCTGGCAGCATTATTTGCTCTGGTTCTTATGGTTTTATGTAATTTTATATACCTTTGTGTTACGTTATTGCGTTTTAGGTCAAAGGTTAACCATGTTTTTATTAATGCAAGCAGAGTCACCGCACACAGTTACCAGCACCCACACTCTGTTGAAAGAGATTTAAAGTGAACTACACAGTACCTTACTGTTTTTAGTCCTCGTTCCTAGAGTACCAATGAATTCCTGTTGAACAGCAGAAAAATTAAAAGGGGATTAGGTTCGTTTCTATGATTTCTGCAGACAAATATACTGTATTATCACTGTGTTACACATTTAGAGTATGCAACAGATTTATTGTAAAATGTTGAGTAGCTCCTATTGTGACAGAGCACAGTGGTCATTCCATATTAAAGCCCTTGACCCCAGTGGGGAGGAATGAGAGGCATTTCAGGAACTCACTGGCTGTGCTGAGCCTCCTGTGGAGTCGATAGCTGCTGCTCTTGACAGATAGAGAGCTGATCTGTCTCTAATGGAGGAGGAAGTAGATATCCTGTCTCTGGCTTGTCTTGTTGGGGTGCCCCCCTTAGTCAGTGATGGACTATATTTGTCATCTGCAAAAGAAAAGAAAAAATAAAACATATATCCAATCCACCTAAATTGCTTGGTAAAATAACACTGACTGAAATAACAATCATTTGATCGTATTATTTTTGTTAGATTAGATTCTTTGACACACACTTGTAAAAGTAGGTCTCAGATATTCCTGTATCCCAAAATAAATAATGCAGAGTGTGTCTAGTGCCAGCAACAAGTGTAATGATAACACTTTGTGTGTGTATTTAAAGTGATGTTCATATTGTGTGTATTTATAGTGATGTTGGAATCTTTCTTATCAGTGTGCTCTTGTTGCTCCTAGTTAACTTATGGAAACTATTTCATCTGCAACAGGCCCAGCTTGCACCCTAACTGAGAGGGTAGAACTGTGGTTTTGAATTGCTTAATATTCAAATGAGACTACATATGATTCGTTGTACTAAATAGAAATGTTGCAACAAACAAGCCAGTTTATGAAGGCTTTGATCTAACTAGCTGACAAGATAAATTGGCCCACACAGCCTGCCTGCTGCCTCGGATCCTCAACAAACTGCATGCCATTGACTGACCATGACGCCAAAGAAGGGAAAAAAAAACAGCAACTGCTAGCTCAGCTGGAGTGACACAGATTGTTTGCACATTGTTTGTGTGAGCTCTCTGCCATCAAACCATCAACACCTGACCAAAGGAATGCGGCAGCCTGACCCCAGGAGAGATGTGAAAATGATCTTACCTCTAACCTACAGCCAAATTTTGCTGCTATAATACTTTTAGTGATTTTTTTCATAGCACAAATCAAACAAATCAAATAAACAGTGAAGCAGTGTGGAACTGATTGAACTAGGAGTACGGTAAATAGTGAATGATAAATTCGGGAAATTTTTCAACAACAACAGCAGAGTGGACAATGTGGCTCGAGGTCAACAGCTCAGTGTGTTGCACAGGCCATCCAGCTGTAACTAATGGCCAGATTTGAACACACCTCCTCTTTTCACAAAGTAAGCCCTCACAGGACAAAAGGATGGACCAGCAAGCTGGCGCCTCTCACGAGTCCGGACTTAAAGCATTTTCATAGCTGGGTGAGCAGACAGAATGAGGCAACCGAGTGCCATGCGTGTCCTGCTGAAGTCCTCACCCACTAAACTGAGAGGTCAACTCCACCGCTTGTTATTACTGTACACACCACTATTGATAGCTGATGAAATACTGATTTGTAAAATCCGGTTGTTAGCAAATCAAAAGTGACTCACATACAATAAGCTTCATTTAATTTCTGGTCTAAAGACTATGTTAACTTCTGATTTTTTTTTTTTAAGATTGATACCTTTCTTTGTGATTCCCACACTTTCATAGCGAGGGGGAAAACAACTTCTCCTGACATCTCTTTGATCTGGGTTAATTCTCCAGGAATGAAGAAGAGCTATTAGCGGCACAGAATTGCGAGGGCATTCTGGGCTGCTGGCAGCTGTACAAATGATGGTGATGGTTGCAGTTGCTATTTGTTCTTCACCACCACCTTCACCACCATCAGCTGTTGGCGATTGTTGCCACATTCATAGACTGTAATGAAAACCGGCATGCCAAAAGGCTGGAGACCCCCCAAACAGCACATCACACATCACACCAGACAATAAAAGTTATCTTTGATTTTCCTTATTGCTTTTAATGACAGGTGCTGCTTCTCATTTCATAGTTCATCATCACACTTGATGATAGAAAGAAATTTATGGACTAAGTGATCAAGTTGTCTGACCTCCCATTCCAGACATTTTTTAGGGATAAGGGGCTGAGAAATGATACCCACTTAAGACTTAATGAAGATGCCAGCAATATAGTCACAACCCTTTAATTTGCAACCTTGCGTAGCTCTCAGGAAAAACAGGCACAAATATGGTCAAAATGGAAAGCATCTGGATTTTCTTGGTCTATTTTTGTCAAATTAAATAATTTGATTTTACACCATTGATTCTATGGTTAAATCTGTTTCTCAATGACTTCTCATTGAAATGCTGGCACAATATGAAAGTTTAACTTAATATTTTGAATACTGTTTTGCTGAAATAAAAGCAAAGAGCATCCACTTCACTCTATGTTCACTTTATCATATAGAATATACTACTGTCATGTAAAACATATACATTTATACAGTGCCTTTCTCATTTAAAAAAGTGTAATAGAATTTTTACAGTACCTATACAATAACATCAGTCTCAAATGGAGGCATTTGAGTAAAGTTAATTCTCTTGATACTCACTAAAATGCCATCCGGCGTTGTTCTCGGTCACTTTCCTGTGTATCTCCGCTGTGTTCGATAACTGACTCTTAAGGCTCCTGTGATTTGTGATGCAGCCTGTCTCCTCTCTCGGTGCTCCTCTCTGCCTGTCACTTCACTGCGACTGAATGCTTTCTAGTCCTCTGGCCTCGGTGACAGCTGATTTTTATCAGAGCCGCTGCCCCAGAGGAAGACTGGCTATTTTGGGAGGGTGGCTGGCGGCTGCTGCTCGGCTGAGTCAATCACCTCTGTTAGTCACTGTGGGACTGGGGCACCCCTCCACCTCCCATTCCCATTGCTACATTGTCACCCCCTATAACAGGCACTGGGTGGGACCTACAGTATGTGTGTCAGTGGGTGTGTGACGGGTAACATAAGAAAAAAAAACACACAGGAACTCAATCATAGTGCTGTTATGGTTAAGTGGTGCAGTGATAAAGCTGCCAAGGAAACTGGTGGTTGAAAAATAATTTGTAGCTGAATTATTAAACTATATTAATACCATAGTGTGTTTAGAAAAGTACGCTATTGTTGTCATCCAAACACACTAACAAATCATGTCAGAAACTCTACAGGAGACACCGCAGATGTTCCCACACATTCCTGTCTGTGTCTTACTTGCACCAAACTCATCACAGGGTCAAAGTGTCAGCTATGATACACACGGAGCGATATCATTTCCAGGACAGAGAGGCATGGCTCAGAGGGCCAAGGTCTGCGTCACGGTCAGAGCCGTCAGCGCCAGCCTCACTCCTATCTTAAGCATGTGTGCCGAATGCATAGTTATGCATTTACACCGCTGCATCCTCGTCTTTATTTAGCTGTTTCCCTGCTACTCCCAGGGCCAAAGAACACAGGGGTCACTGCTTACCCATCTCTGCCAGGATTTACATGGTGACACTTAAAGTACTAGAGGCCTTGAACCTGACATTTCTGCTCTGTGGTAACTTAATATAGATCCATTTGATACTGTATGTGTGTGGATGCTCAAGCACTGTTTTTGAGACACAGACTGATGAATGTGGCTACATACATATCTCAAAATATCATCTCAGTATTCAGTCATGAACAAAGAACCAGCAGGAACACAAACATTAAATAGCTCAAAGGGAAGTGACAGTGGTTTTGAATTCCTAGACACTTTTAATAGTTCGTTTTAAAGTAAGAACAACTGATAGTAAACTGTGGCACCATAATATATCAGTGACCTCATGCCTTTGAGGAAGGAGCCATGGCACCAATCCCGTCTTCCCTATCAGATCACAGTGTCTATAAACATGAAATTTAGCACCACTGCTCACCGTGTGAGTATTTGGACAGTCTGTGATAAGACTCAGGGACCCCATTCGTGGCCTTTCCTCCCTCCAACTGGGCGGTTCTCTGTGAATCAACAGCATATAGTGACATGAAGAGGATTACAATACACTGTTTGTGGTGGTTCTAGTGTCATGGCACACAGTTGCCCTGTTTGTTTTTCCTGTTATGGGACAATGGCCTTGCCAAAATTTTAACCAGTGGGAGCTTAAGCAAATTGTTCAATATTTTGGAAAATTCCCTTTAGTTAGAAGATTGATATCACTCTCATGCCTGTCTCACTGTTAAAAACAGTATGAAGCTACAGCAAGGAGATGGTTAGCTTAGCTTAGCATACAGACTGGAGACAGTTGGAAACAGCTAGCCTGGCTCTGTCCAAAGTTGTTTTTTTTTTGTTTGTTTGTTTTTTTTTTTAATCTGCCTACCAAAGCACTAACCTCTGTAAAACCACAACTTGTTGTTTTTACATTTTAATATTGTAAGGATTAAACAAAAAATATGTTACAATTTATTTAGTTAGCTTTAATGGTGGTAGGATTTTTTTTAAAACTCTGGACAGAGCTAAGCTAGCTGTTTACTCTTGCTTTGAGTCTTAATGCCAAGCTAAATATTTCCCAAAATGTCAAACTACTTTGAAAACATGAGTGTGCCAGAGTGGCTTCAAAGAACAAGTGTTTTCATCAGTAAGGGTGCTGTGTTTCCCTCTGAAGTGGTGTACAATTTTACTACATGTTATCAAATGAAATGTGAAGTGGAGCATTTGGGACAAAGGCTGTTGGGTGGTGTGGTGTGCCAGGACCAGGACCAGTTCAAACCTCACAACATATCACTGTGTGCATGTGGTCACAAAATGCTTGGAAGCACCTGGATAAGTTATAAGTTGTTATGTTATGTTGTTATATACATTAAATTAAATGAAACAATGCTCATGTAGGCACTGATCTGACACACCTGAATGGTTGTATCCTTTAAAGGAGTGTTATGACTTCTCCAGTCCTGCAGAGGGCAGTCATTTCCTGTCTTATTGCCCAGAGAAGCCGTCAAGTTCAGCCGAGGGCTGCTGTTGAAGCTCTGCTGCAGGGTGGCTTTGGACTCAAACAGGGCACACAGAGCTCTGGTGCCTGAAGCCTCCCTCTGAGGCAGGATGTCCATGGAGCGACTCCTCGACAGGCTGAAGCTTCTTAAAGATCCCAGCGGGGCCACGTTCTCCCTATTCTCCAGCCTCCTCCATCGACCCTCTACACAGCTTTCCAGCACCTAGAAAGCAGTGTTTGATTCTTATGTGTTCAATGTTTGTCACATTTAATGATGAAAAAAGAAAACATTTATTACCTGGAGTTTATGATCTGCCTTTTCAGAACTCCTTGGGTCATCAGAGCTTTGGTAACTGTTTGAACAAATTTATTGACAAATGTATTAACAATGATCCTTTTGACCAGGAAGTTGCTGATGTGAATTTTAGGAAAAGTTTGGGATTTGTGAGCAATAATCAACTAACACTCTCTCTACTACTGCCTAGTTGCCCTTTAGACTGCTCTAATCAACATTAAATGACTGTGTAATGTGAAAGGGGTTGCTCGTATGACCCAACAGAGAATTATCACCCAAGTGTACACTTCTCCTCAGCTCTATGGGGCTATGTAGTGTCTTTTAGTGCTTTGTTTTGGTTTTAATGCCTGCAAATTCACTGTAGTGGTTCACTCACTGCCCTCATCAGTATCATTTCCAGCCATAACAGATGGCTGTTTTCAGCAAAAATGCTCTGATAAACTGTACAATACCTGCCCAGCTCCAAACCACAGAAAAGGTTAGCGACTAGCTGCAGAACACAGTGGAGAATTTAGTAGCTAAAGAGACAGATATTTCCCTCAAGAGTTGGTAGAGACAGAGCCAATCGGACAATGAATACTGGATCTACATTCACCTGGAGGTCAAAACACAACTCCAAACAAGAGCCACTAAACACCCAAAGGCTCAACTGTCATTCAACAGCAGCTACCAGTAGAAGTCTGTGGTTGTACTGGGAATCTCTCATTGTGTGTAAATGTATGAGCATGAAGCAGGGCATGGTAGGAAAACGCACTGCTCAAGTATGCTCAGTCAACATGCTTTTTAATAGGCTGATTAAGTGCAGAACTTACTGTTGCACCAGCTGAGACACAGACTTTTTGTCCCAGCGGGTGGGAGCTGGCATGACCCATGACCTCTCCTGAACCCCAGAAAGGTTCTTCAGGGACTGGGTCCTCCTCAGGCTCAGCGCCTCCATAGCAGTCCCTCTAACAGCAGCTAGAATGAGGAAATTTTAATGATGTGTGACAACAGCCTTAAATGGCCTTAGTTTGAAAACAGGATTTATGTGTGTTAATGCTTAGAAATGATTCATACCAGAGTATATAACTTCTAAAGAAAAGTAAAACCATAGATACTTGATTGATCTTGATTCATCATTCTTCCTAGAATTCAAGCATGCAATGCTGAAGTTTAACTTCATGTGAGTTATTATATAACAGATTGTCACACTGACAATCATATGACTCTGTTAATGTTTATGAACTCCTGCACACCTAAACTTACACCTCACTATGACTGTTTGCTATTATACAAACAGTAAAGAGTTGTTGACAAGTTCTCTCAAAAAAAGGACAAAATTACAGATCAAATTTTGAAGAAATTTGTATTCCATAATTCCACACAGGTAAAGACAAGTAATTCCCAGACACCTTAAATTAATGAGCGATAAAGAATAACACAGTCACAATATTATTATTGCAAGTAAAGGTTACGCTGTTCTGTCTGCATAATTAAGACAATATTCAACCACATACCTGAAGAGAAGAAGAAGTCACCTGTGCATCTCTGTCTTTGAAGCTGACTTGTGGTTTAAGAGCATCTCTCACAAGACACAGCAATTTCCTGTGGCCAAAGTCCTTAAACACCTTGTGATTTGAGGCTTCCGGAGATTTGCTATCATCACCTGATAAATCTGTCTGACAGATCAATAAAGACTGCACATTTTTTATTATGCAAAGCAGAAAACAATTTTCATTTTCTTCCTTTTCATAACTACATGAAGTTTGTTCTTTTTTGTTTGGTATTGAAATACTAATGACAGTGATGACAGAGTGAGGCAATAAAAAAACACTAAGAAACCAGACCTGTGTGTACTATGACAGCTGGTCCAGTCAGATGTCAGCGTTGAAATGCCTGGCATAGCCCCTCTGTTACTGTATCTCACGCTAAAACTCCTAGCAGCAGCATTTTATCTGCACCTCACATGGTTACCATATAGCCACTTTATCACTGCAACATGAGTCACATTCATTCACCCTGCACGCCATTATTCCTCAATGTGCTTAAACGGAAGATAATGTGTTAAATTGCTCCTGCTGGTAGATAATCTGCTGCGTGCCAACAGGACAGGAAAAGCTGACACTGCATGTAAATCTATGTGGCGCTCATTCCTGTTGATGATAACAGTCTGCTGATGCTCAAAGGGTGGAATTAAAATTCTGACATGTTGGCACATGATTTTTATAAACCAATAAATCTAAGGGAACTTTACAATTTACTTTTCTTGGACACAGGAAACATGAGGTAACCATTAACTGCCATAAGTTTTTAATGTCAACAGACAGCTGATGGTATCATTTTACAGATCCATATGGAATCAGTCCTTACCTTCTCACTGATCTGTTGGTATGGGAACGTAAATGTATAAGACAGCAATCAATTAGGAAACATTGTTAAGACAGCAAGCAGAATCACTGGTGAAAAGCAGCCTGCTCTGTCAGAGATATATAATAGAAATCACATGAAAAGCTAAATCAATTATATCAGTATTCTCTCAAGGAATTTGACATCCTGTCCTCTGGTCAGAGATACAGATTTAAAAAAACTTGGTGCAGCAGGTTCTTTTTTTCAATTATCCTATGTCCAATATGTGCACTTAATACTAACACATTAAAAACTGCCCCTTGATTCCTCACACAGCTTAGCAATTAATGTTTTCATATCTATATTCTTCTTGTTACTGTCTGAATTGCGTGTCATAGTATAATAGTACCGGCACTTTTAATGTGTTATTGTGTTTCTGTTGTGTTTGTTTCACGGTTTTGTGTTTTTATGCTGTCTTGCTGCAAAAAGAATGTCCTCTTGTGGGACAATAAAGATCTGAACTGAACTGAACTGAACTGATAAGTGTACAACATTGCAATGCACATACTACAATCTAAAATCTAAGAATCAGAGTTCCTTCAAAACAACAACAAAGAAGAAGAAATTAAAGGATGGTTGGAGAAGTGATGATTTAGAGGACTGTTTTATGTTTTCTGAAGTTGAAAAATCTGCTTTGTGTTTCACTACTACTTACAACACTAAAAATCCACATCCTCTTTGTTGTTTAAACTGAGAGATGTCTATTTTTACTTATTTTTTATTGTCCGTGTATTATTTTAATTGTATGTTCTGTTTTGCAATACATTTTTTATTCTTATGTATGTTATTGTTCTTCAGTATCCTGTAATTTTTTTTAAGTGTACTCAGGTCTCCTTTTATGACATCCTTCAATGACATCTCAATCTCAGTGAGATTATATATAGGTTATATATTGTGTATGTTTTGTACCATTATGCTGATAATATTTCTTATATCTGACCACTAGCCAGATTAACCCACAAGGGGAACCTGGGTAGTAATGAAGTAGTAGCTAGTAATGAATTACTAGGACCCTGTTATCCCCCTGTGAACACATTCACTTGGGAACATACAACATAGAAGCACAAAACTGAAACTTAAATAAGATCAGGTAATAAACGGGGGCTCAGAGAAAGGCCCTTATCATGTCACCTGCTGCTTTAGTGTGGCACAAACAAAGCTGCAATTAAATAGCACAAACCAGCTGGCACAAAATAAACAATAAGATTTTGGGGCTCCTGGAGTTTTGGGCCTTTAGGGGGAGTTGTCCACTTTGCCCAGATGGTTCATCCAGCCTCAATCTGACCACAATACCTACCTACCTGATCATTAACCATGTTGACCTCCAGTGGAGAAGAGGGAGAAATGCTGTAGAGAGCAAGTCCTTTTCCTATTCTCTTTTTCATTAACATCTAATAACCAGTAGATGGCACCAGAGCAACATGCTTCCTCCTGTCTGTAACAAAAGTGGTTAAAGGGCAACATAACTGCATGCTTGTTGACAGAACATAGTTTGTCTTTCAGTGCATATTTATGCACGGTAACTGTCTGCAATGCTGTAGGCTCGTTGGATTGCATTTGTTCACACACTCATACACACGTATCTAATGCACCTTTAAAGTATGCTTTGTACAAATGTGAAGAGTGACAGTGGAGTCAGAAAACAGTAAGAAGCTCATCATGGGTCTAACAGTTGCGTTGTCAGCCTTTAATGCATGTGTTTTGCCAGCTGCAATGGAAGAAGAGAGAGGCGAGGGATTGAGCAAGTAGGGAGAGGGAGGGAGGGAGGGGGAGTCAGACAATCTCACCCACACAGCTCCACAGAACAGTCAGTACTGGCCTGAACAGCTGAGAACAGAGCAGGTCTCCTTCCTGCTGCTGCTGCTGCTTCGTGCTCCTACAAAGACTCACATGGAGCCACATGTGACAGCCAACACCAACAGCAGAGCACACTGTGCTGGAACTCGGAGAGCACGGGAGCTCCCACTGCACGGCTGAGAGCCAGACGCAATCAGTGGCAAGAAGAGAGGAGGAACACACACTGTGCATGCACATGCACACACACACACACACACATACACACACACTCTGTCAGTCTGTAATTGTGAATGTGTAATGAAACAGCCACAACAGAGACATAAAGAAAAATACGTCTCTGCTCATTGTCACATTTTTCTACATTCCTTCAGGGAGAACGCCTTTTAGGTCCACAATGTATCACACAGGCCAGTTTGTAAGTTTGTAAGAAAGGTCACCACTGATCTCTGGTTAATGTTGACAAGGGGCTCATTGTTGACGAGGGAATGTCAAACCCAATCACACAGCTGCTTTGCTGTTACAGCTTGTGCTGCTCGCATGCAGAGACAGATAAGATCACTTCTGTTGAAAACTGTAGTTGTGTAACCTACTGTGGGCTGCAGCTGCACTTGCTTTTGCAGCAATACTCTGACGGTAATAATGCATGCAAAGGTAAAAAAGATAAAAAAGATATATCTACAGTACAATGCCTTAAAATATTACAGTAGCATAGTAGCTTTTAGCCTTACTGTTCCTACCAATGACAAGGCTCTTAAGTGAAGGCATTTGAATTATACATTGTAGTTCATCTCAGTGCATGCACTGTGTACTGTGCCAGCATAGATCCCTTTCAAATCAAGTTTTCAACCTAGATGTTACACAGAGAGCATCCCACTAGCTCTGCTACAGAGATACAATATCACCCATGGACCGGCCCCAAGATTAGGCAGCAGCACACTTGGCACAAGACCAACACTGGCCATTAGGGTGTCACAGGAAGTTCTCTGGTGTCACCGCCTAAACTGATACCACTGCACAGACAAAAGGATGGCAGATGACACATCACTTAAGGTGTCACTGTTGTGAAATCTTACCCCAAGTCTTTGTCTGATGGCATTTTTCCACAGAGGAGAAAGTGAGACTGGTGTCTCTTTGATGGACATTTGGCTCACAGTTGAGATTAAAGCTATAATATGTAACTATTCCGCAGTAAAATGTCTAAAAACAACTAGACTTATGTTATATATTTTGTTCAGTTGTGTACTTACATTATCCCAAATGTTTCCAACAATTTTCAAACCCAGAGAAATCCATTAATTTTAATCAAGGTCACGGTCCGTTTCATTTGGTCGCCTATCAATGGCGTCATACCCTCTCTACCAAAGAGTATACACGCTAAGATGCATACGTTGGCGTTGTGGTTGTTTGCCACAATGGCGTCTACCAAAGAGTATACGCATACAAGATAGTATGTTGGTGTTGTGGTTGTCCACCAGAAACTGTCATGAATTGACTTTTATTCAGTTTTAAGCCATATTTCTATGATAAACTTTTTAGATCTTGTTCGTTTTTAACTAGATCTTTTAGCTGGATGAAGGATTTTTAGTCATCGGACATCTGGATCTTAAGTTATTAGAGAAACAAGCTGAGCAAACGTTAGTAGCAGCTAGGCTAGCAGCCCCTCCGGACGCCTTGTGCCTGCCCAACAGCGTCAGAGAAACACTGATTTTTAACATGAAACTGCTTTATTTAGTATTCTCACCTGCTTTAATGACCGGGTCTGTTTGTTCTGGAGAGGAGAAGACCTCTGCAGATAAAAACATCCTGAATGATGAACACTGAATTAATCCTAACCAGGAGAAGCTGATTGTTTAACAATGAAGACAACAACTCCTGTAATCCCACAACGTCATCAAACTCCGTCTTGTGTTTTGTTTTGTTGTATTATTTTGATTGAGAGACCCCTAGCGGCAGAAATTACATATTGTGCATTTAAAGACCTTGAAAACCTATTTTCTCAATCCACTTCTTACTTTGAGCAACGAGGTCCCACACAAACTTTTCTGACAAAGTTGACAAAGAATGGTTTTGGTTATTGAGGTGTGAGATTTCTGTCTGCACTCTTCTCACTGGTTTGGAGTGGGTGAGGCTCAGTTGGAAAAAGGTGATGTCACATATTTTCATGCACCAAAAGAGACAGAGATTTGGCTATAAACATTAAATACACAACCAGAGATTTCACCCAAATTCTGCATGAAATTTGGAAAAATACAGCTGTCAAAAACCAATCTTTCCATGCAAGTCTCTCTCTCTGTCTCTGCACTTCTGTAGCATCCTCCTGTTAGCTCACTGCTTTAAACACACTTTTATCATTAAAGTCTGCATATTTTGTAGGTAAATATGGACTTGTTTCAGTAAAAATGTAACTTAGGAAAAGGAACTGAATCTGCTTTGAATCGCAGCGTATATAATCATGACAAAGTTTTTGTGTCTCTTTTATATCAGACTGTTTATCTAGATACATATCAAATTGTCTGAGAGGGAGATATACACACCCCTATTGTAGGGTTATGTGCTTATGGTACCAGCACTGTCAATCAAAGTGATCAAACCACGCCCACAAATTTCTGATGAACACATGATCTGAGTTTTTGAGCGTTAATAAATAATAACTAACAAAGTTATTTTTTCCAAATTTTAACTTTGCTTGTTGCTTATTTAGTCATGAATGAATATTTATTGTTTATTGAATATTTATTGTTATAGAAAGATGCTTAAAGTCCCCCTCCAATCAAAAATGCTTTTTACTTATTATTTCACATACTTCACATGGACGTTTGAGCTTCACTGTGCAGAAATGATGTATGTGCAGAGTTTGACACTAGCTGAAGGTGGAAAGTTTCTCTATGCTCACCTTAGATCTGAGTTTAAAGGGCGGGCCTATGACCATGATTTGTGACATCGCTAGTTTGGAGGCCAATCATGGTCAGGTATGCAACTTACACAAGTGTGATGCGGAAACTTGAAGCCTCCAGTACACAAACACTGAGAATGGACTTCTTGTGTCCAGCAGTTAAACTTTTGAAATGAATTTTCATATTCGGCAATTCTGGATGCTTTAATGAGGGAGAAGGACGAGGTTGAATTTTAAGGTTTTAAGGAGGTAATTGTACATTTTTGTGGAAAACAAATTGGACACATATTATTATAGGTGGAACATTTAATTTAATAATAAATATCAATAATCAATAATTTAATATCAAACCATGAATTGAATGCCTGCATTTTCTCCTTAAATCTAGAATACCTGATGTAACTGCTTCAAACATAAACACCAACAGATGAGTAAACCTGAAATCAAATGAACAAAAGAACACCAGTGACGTGAAAAACAATGATAATAATGATTGCATAGATGTTGACAATGTTGACGATGATGGCGGTCATGCTACCGCTGCTGATGATGAAGGCAAAATAATGATTCACTCCCTCTCCATCCTCTAGAATAGAAACGGCTGGGCTATATTTGCACTTGCGACCATGGTGACGACTGTCAAAATATGACATCAGTGGCTATGTAAGAAAAGGAGCCAACTCATGTGTACATGTGATGTTTCCACAAGAGGAGCCAGAGTAAGACATCAGCGATGTAAAGAGAGAGAACGTAGGAGGATATTCTCTGTCATGAGGGAGTGATTCATGTTTAGATTTTTATCTATCTATCTATCTATCTATCTATCTATCTATCTATCTATCTATCTATCTATCTATCTATCTATCTATCTATCTATCTATCTATCTATCGATCTATCTATACCACCTGACTGGAGAATAGCAACAATACACAGTATGACACTACCTGATACTTCCTGGTACACCCAGGGAAACTGAGAGTGTCTTTAAAGGGGGCTAAATATCCGAGATAGAATGCACAGGAAGGAGGAACTAGGGCACAGTTTCACATGCCTGAAGCTTTGTCAAACTTTGTCAGTATGTGTCGCTGTATGTGGGCCATCGCTGGCACAGCTTGACTGAAAAACGGGGCCACAAGAGCCAGTGGCAGCAACCTGAGAGGCTGCCAGAATGTAGGTTAACTATAAGTTATGTAACATAGAATCTGGACTGAAAGCACAGTAATGGTTTGCTCTCACTGTCTCTGATAGTACAAGCAGATATGAGATAGGATCATCTGTCCGATGCAGATTATTGATGGGTGACAATGTTGAAGAAAACAGCTTTGAAATAATGATTCATAGAGGAGTTCTGTACTGTGGTGCAATATGTCACCTCTTCATTGTTATTTACATGACGTGAAAGGCATTAAATCTGAAAAAAAAAAGTCAGTTTGACTCTCATGGATATATTGATAAAGCGAATAAACAGTGAACAAAATATAAAGCCAATCACAATGAAGTTTCTTTGTGTGGAATCTGCTGCCTCGCTCTCCCCATGTCTGACACTTGACGTCATTATAAGCTCCAGCCCTCTCCAATTAGGTAATACCTGAAACAGTGACAGTGCCTGTGTATATATTGTACGTGTTAATCTAGAAATGACTACTGCAGTGCAATTTGAGTGAAATATTAATTGTCCCCCTTGACTCAGCTGCTTCTCTGTTAGTGCTGCATTAGCGTTGCCTGGAAAAGGCTAGATCAACCTCCTGACACATTTAAGCACACTGCACACATGCTGTGGTGGTAACAGCCAGCAAAAGGGAAACAGGAAACTCCAACTGTAGCCTTTTGCACACATTTATTTTTGGCCAGGCAGTGTGATTGTGCTATAAATAGACATGAAGCCTCATGTAGCACTTTGATCATGTGTTATGAGTAAGTCACAGCAAGATCTCAGGATACACAGAATACACCTTTAATATTCAGTATCAGTACATTTACTCATTAACAGTCCAATTCATAGCAGAGAATGAAAGACAAATTCTGGGTATTTATGTGCTCTTTCACTAACTTAATCCCCCATTCCCTGCTGCACAGTCTCCCTGGTGTTTACTCTCCACACAGGTCAGTAGAAAAGAAACACACACACGTATTAAAGTGATCCCAGCCAAAGTGGGTCACACTCTCATAACACACTTCCACTGAGTGCTGAGATCAGGACGAGCAGTCCTTCCCCTGGCCAGAGTGTCTGGACCGACAGGTATTTAGTGCGGTTTTCAAACTGAAGCGCTGTGTCGCTGATGTGTATCAACATGGGGTCAAAGCTCAAGCGCAAGGGTATTTTCAACTTGTCTGTCCTTCCGTTCATCTGTCTGTCCATCTGTTAATCGGCCGCTCTGTTTGCCTGCCTCTCTGAGCTTCATTTTCCTCCCAGTCGGGGACACAGAGTAGCCTATGATTATCTTTAAAAGCAGAGACACAGGAATGTTAATCCAGTCACTTTAATTTTTCTCACTCTGTAGTTTCATAAAAACCACAGAGTTAAGTCTGATGAGTTCAAAGTAAGCGTGTGCATAGACAAACGTACATAACTTACACCAACATCTGTTGATAAGAAACAGAATATAATAGAAAAACCAGAAAAGAGGATTTCCCCTTGAGTAGAAGAGGCAGAGCACTTTACTCTCAAATCCATAATCCGTCCAATCTACAGCTCCTTTACGCTGCAGGGAGGGAGTTTAGGATTGTCTGAATTACAATCAGCATCACAGAGGAACACCAGTGAGTCATATAATGTGAAGTGAATACCTGGCAGCGTGTGTCACCTTTATGTAACAGAGGTCTGATCAAAGGTCTGAAGGCATTTTACACAGACACAAAGGCCAGACAGTCTGGAAGCAACAGAAGACAACAAGGATTTTAATCTCATAAGAAACTGATTACCTAATTGTGAAATTCAACCACTTTTGAATACTTAATGTTGAAATTTAAATGCCACCTAATTTGTGATTCCCCAAAGGAGTTTTTGCAAGTTTTTGTAACTTAAAAACGAGTTTTGATTCAGTGGTATTTAAATGTCAACAATCCCTGAACTGCTAGTGTATCTGTCACAAACACTACATATAACATAATATCTATAAGGAGAGATGTTTGAACAAGATACACAAACCATTAGATAACAACACAATAGCCTCAAAAACAGGAAGAGAAACAGACAGTTTTCACCTACTTTACTTTAGGGTATTTCTATTTTTTGTTAACCCTCTAGATATCATTAAGCTTTTTTAAAAATGTATTTGATTAAAAAAATATTAAGGAAATTACCGAGTTACTACAGAATTAAACATAAACAAGATGAGTACATTTGTTCCAACTCGTTTATAATGGTGGCTGATTGCCTTCTGGTGATCATCAGCTGGAGGTTTAAAGGTTATTTATTTAGCACCACATCACTGGTGGTAACAGTGCAGCGTGAGCACAACAGACAGGAATCTGTGGGCGGAAAGTCAGTCATGAGCGTCTCCTGCTCCTGCGTGTGTCCGTCTGCGTCAAGACGGTCAGGGGAGCCGCAGAGAGGTCCTACATACACGGAGCGAGAGGAGTCACTGCAACACACTGCCTGTTTCGTTTGGCAGACTATCTAGAAGTTTGGGCTCAGGCTAATATGAAAGTATGAGCCTTGAAGCGTTTACACTGGGGAATACAGTTGGAAAAAGACTTCATTTAAAGGTGGAGTATAGTTGTTTTTAGCACCAGTTTTAACTATTGTGACTAATCGTGATTGCCAGTCTAATGAGGGTGTTGTGAGATATAAACATCTGTTTGAATCAGTAAGAAAATCGTTGCTGCTGTTTCACGTGGTGTGCTATCACGCGACGGTTATATTAACAGCTTATGTCTTATATTTCTTGCATAAATAACGACAAACAAATGGCTAGTCATGCGCATGCGCGTGGTATGTATCGGTTTGACGTTAACAAGGGGGGTGAAGTATCTTGCTCCTACGTTTGGGCTCTTTGGGAGCTCCCAGCTGAGTCCTCTCATGTTCACACTGGTACTACAGTGCAGCTTCACTTGTACACTGAGGGACACACAATGCTCAGCTGGCCGGACTGTGGACAAGACCCATAAACTTCGTGTCAATTTCAGCCTTTTGTTATTATGCTGACTCTTAATTCTTGGTGAGTAACTGACAAGAGAAAAAAAAATCACTGTCCCGCTGTGGGGTTTATTATGTGTATGTCATTAATTAGTTCATGTACTGACCATTGCGTATTCCATGTTCATAAGCTTAGTGGTGTTTACACTGTACTATAGTGGCATGTTTCGGTTCAATTTTGGCAACTACCGGACTCGTTGTCGTTCATTTTTTAAGTGCAAGTTAGAAACTCACATTTTACCACTAACACGGAGACTCAGTTTAAAATTAGTCCGAATGTTGTGGACAAACTCCGTGTGTGTGTGTGTGTGTGTGTGTGTGTGTGTGTGTGTGTGTGTGTGTGTGTGTGTGTGTGTGTGTGTGTGTGTGTGTGTGTGTGTGTGTGTGTGTGTGTGTGTGTGTGTGTGTGCGCGCTGAAAAGGAAAGCAGACAGGGGGGGGAACAGTGTTGTCACTGTAGCTGACATGACCGCCGTGTGTCTCCGTGATGGGTGAAGAGGTCAGCTGCCTAATGACTGTTATTATGCCAAACAGGAAACGACTCCTGCGTAACATTCCTGAAGGGATTTAAAGTGTGACTGAACACAATGGCGTCATGGTGTTTTTTTCACTTTAAACAGGCATAATAACCTATACCAAACAACTTTAAACTACTACATTAATACTGTGTGGTCCCACTCCCCCACCCCTCTGCTACACGTGAACGCGCACTTGCCTCTGTTGCTTTGAACCTCTAAATTATTGATGTGGTCTCAGTGGAAACCCGCATGTAACATCTTTCTGCTCTGTCAAATATTAAATGCAATAACTGTGATATAATTGGGCCATAATGCAGCTATAATGGCACTGCATTGCAGCATTAATTAAAAATACAGTCATTTGACTTTTAGGAATAGGCTATTAAACAGCCATACAGATGTGTTCTCAGCAGGGAAAAATCCCTTTACATCTAACTGCCTATGCAGCAGAGTTCTACTGTGTAAACAGTGTAATGGCACAAGAGGCTGTCTCTTGTTTCACCTCTTATTTGCTGATGGATCCAGGAAGTTGCTCACTGTGAGTGCACGCACAGACACACACATACAGATACGCACACAAAGACATGCACACACAGCCTCGCTCGTCTAAGTATTTGCTTACTATAGACAATCAGAAAGCCCCTTGTCTTGTGTATTATGAATGACTGTGTGGGTGCAGGGAAGTGGCAGAGTCCACTGGAGGAAAGCAGCCTGTCAGTGCAGACAAAAGTAGCCAGTGGTTTACATAGCTTTTTAGAAGCAATGCCAGTGTTTTACCTGGTGGACTTTATCTTAAAAGAAATCCTGGAAATGAGAAATCCTGGTCAGCTGCTGGATCATGATGTTGTTTAAAGCACCCTAAAGTCAAATTCTTCTTATTTTTTGAGCCATAAAGAAGAGTGCAACAATCAGTTATTTGTTTATGTAATTTTGTAAAGATAATTGTCAAACATCAGATTCCAGCTTCCCAAAGTGAATATTTTCTTTAGACTTCCTATGACACTAAACAGAAGACCTTTGAGTTTTGGATTGTTGCTCAGAAAGAACAACACATTTGAATTTGTGAACTTGGGTTTTAGGAAAATAGTGATTTTCACTATTTTCTGCCATTTTATAGACCAATTAATAACTAACTAAAATAATAGATTGTTGGATCCCAAAACCAAATGATATATTTGACACAGTCAAAAGCTGCTAGCATACATCCAAGAGGTCATAAGCTCCTTTTGTTTCCAAAAATGAATTCACAGCTTCTACACATATACTGCTAACTATGACAAACAACAGCTTTTCTTTACTAACACCACTCTGTTTTACAAAAAAAACTCTACTTTTACCCCTGCTAAGGTTTGTAACCCTGAAATTGCTCATGTTTGGATTTATTTTCCATGTTCGCATCCAAAAATAGCAGGCACTCGAACTATTGCACCCCCCGCTGTCATTGGACAGTCCGTTTCCACATATTCTTCACAAAAAACTTGAGGAATCATTGGAATGTTAATTACTCTGCTGGGAAAAGAAAAAAAAAAGGCTGTCGATTTTTTTCTTTTACTCTCAAGTGCTCAGCTGGCAGTGAGCAAAAGTAGGATTTCAGTGCACATTTGTACACTTATGAAACATCAGTTTGAAGGATAATCACTATCAAGATGTAATTAGCCTAAACAAACTCGTGCCCTGAAACCGGCTCGACCAGCAGCTCTCTGCTTTCTTTCAGTTGTCACTTTCGAAAGATGTCTTATGTGGCTGTTCACATTTGGTCTCTCATACAGGAAAGGAAACACATCATTATTCCGGTGTTACTAAATTGTTATCCCATTGTTAATCCATTGATTTACATAATGTCTCATTTTATGTTTCTGGGATAAAAATGCTGCTTTGGAGAAAGCCACAAAATGCAGGAGTGGTTTTTAGCCTCTCGCAGTATTGATCTATACAATTATTACTACAGTATGATAAATATTTAAACCAATCACTGTTTTTCTTTGTGTTCGTACAGAATGTATATCAACCACCACAGCCAAGCCATGAGAGGCATCCTCAAGAGAAAGTTTGCAGAGGTCGATGACAATCCCTGCTACTCCTCCTCCTCGCTCTCTTCCCCTGCCTCCTCAGAGTGGGAGTCCGACGGGGAGAGCAGCTCCTCTGACAGCCAGGATTTCACACCGCACAGCCCTTCTTCACCCACCAGCTTACCCAGTGAGTCTCCAAACCAACGACCACTGTTTTTTCCACCCCTCTTTCAAATAATGCAAACCTCTTCCTTATCTGGCCATTTTCCCATCAGTGTTTTATAGGAGTGTCTCTTATCGCTCTGCAGCAGTGCTGTTATGACTTTCAGATATGAAAATGCTAACCTTAGGGCCACTCTAGATAATGCAGCAAGAATGGCTCGTCTCTCGACTGTCTGTCTGGTTGTGTAGAAGATCATTTGCCTGAGCAATAGGATGTTGTGGAATCAATTTGAATAGCGAGGTCCCTTTTAAACGAGTGGCTTTATTCAGATATCACAGAGCTGCACACCATATCACTCATCATTTATTGTGCTTGCAATGACAAAATATTATGCAATTATTGCTGTATAGTCTTAAACCTCAAATATTACAGTGTCAGGCCTGTTATTTTGAGTCTGTTACCAAGTCTCACAACTGAGTCATGCTGCAAACAGTGTGGAGCATGCTTTCAGACGGAGAGCAGCTGAGACAAGCTTAGCCAGCTGGCTTCAGTTGTTTACTGACTTTTGGAACTAGAGTTCATCCTCAGTTATGTGTGAAGGTCAGACAATTTGTTGAAACCAAATTGTTAAACCAAACAGTAACCTGTTGGATATTAAAGACTTCACTGGCAGAAAGAGTCTAATTATGTTCTGGCAAACCTTTAAAGAGCTGCAGGTTTACCTCTCTGCTGTTGATCTGTCCACTGTTGCAACAGACTCTTTGCATGGTATTTCCTCTCCTCATTTATGGTCAACTATTGACTTGAGCCACTGTAGTAAAGCACCTGTAGTGTGTCACCTAGTGGCTACTCAGAGACCTACACAACACAAAGCCTTTGTCAAAGTTCAGGGTCCGTATTTATTTTATAAATACGGGCAGTGATCCAAATTTAAAACTGGACCTGACATTTTTCTGATGGTTTTTGGTCTCTCTCTCTCTCTCTCTCTCTCTCTCTCTCTCTCTTTCTTTCATGCAACCAGTTCAGTCCATCCTGAAGAGGCCCAGGCTGACAAACAGGCAGAGTAATGTGCGCTTTGACCTGGTGACTGTGTTCAGTTTCCCACGCTGCCAGGGCTTCACCAGTGTGCCCAGCCGTGGAGGTGCCACCCTGGGAATGGTGCAGAGGCACAGCACCCTCCAAAGGTACACGGTGGCGGAGCATGCAGCGGAGAAAGGGCGCAGACGCAGAGAGAAGCTCCGAGACAGACTGAGAGCACAGAGGTTCGAGGCATTGAAACACAAAGTGAGTGCATTTAATTTCCACAGTGGTTAGCATGCCTCGTCCACACAACAGGTTTCTTACTTAATCTGATGTGCTGATTGCAGTTGATCTCCAGTGGGGCCATTGACCAGAGAGAAGCAGACAGGCTCACAGTGGATCAAGTCCCACATGAAGACACTGACGTCCACATCAGTGATTCTGAGCTGGAGGATGCAAGTTTCCTTCAGCCGTACTCCTCCAGACAGCGGCAGGCTCTCCTCCTGGCAGCAGGGGTGAAGCGCATTGACAAGGAGGAGAAGAGGCAACTTCACGCCCTGCGTGCCTCCAGGGAGGACTGTGGATGTGACTGCCAGGGCTTTTGTGAGCCAGAGACCTGCGCATGCAGTCTGGCAGGCATCAAGTGCCAGGTACAACACTTACACATAATTACTTCAACCTGGAACACAATGCACAACATAGAGACTGATGAGAAACTTGATTTGGCTGTAAGCTCTGGCTCACTTTATCTTACAGTGTGAGTTGGTTTAATGTTTTATTTTCTAACTATTTAGCTAACTATCTCAGCCATTTATCCATTACTTTAGCTAACTATTTCATTACTGTATTAAGTAGCCAATCAGGAGCTTGTGTCTTAGAAAACAAGAGTAAAAGCTGTAAACAATGGAGGACTTTTGCAGATAACCTTTTGATTTATCACACATTTCAACACGCATATCAACACATTACCTGCTTGTTTCTCAGCGGTTGTTAACTTCAGGTGTTAACTCGGTGTCAAGACTTTTAACTGTGTTGAGTAAATTAAACCCACAGTACTAATTTTCTCCTCCCGCTTTCTTTGTCACACAGGTGGACCGTTTCAACTTCCCGTGTGGCTGCACTAAGGATGGCTGTGGAAACACTCAGGGACACATCAAGTTTGACTCCAGACGTGTGCAGACCCATTACATCCACACTGTCATGAGACTGGAATTGGAGAGGCGCCTGCAAGATGAAACACTGAGCCGAGAGGAACAGACAGGACTTCCAGAGGACCTTGTAGAGTATGAGGACCAGGGTGAGGCACACTCGGTGAAGAGCGCGCAGGACAAGACCTGCCCCTTTGGGTATGCCTTGGAAGAAGATGGTCTTCCTCTCACCATGCCCGCCACTCCTTCCTTCCATTTCAACCCAGAGCGGTCAGTGTTGGAGGAGAACAGCTGCAGCAGCGACATGACTGAATCCTCCTGCTCCTCCGCTGATTCTGATACAGGAGGATGTCTTACTGGGAGTCAGAATATCCAGGAAGTCAATGGAGGGTTGTCACATGCCTTCAGCATCTGTGACTCTGAAAATAATAACTACTCTAAGTGCAGCCAACTGAGACACATGAGAGAACCACTGATGCAGCAGAACAGCAGCTCTGCCACTTACAGCACAACTACTGACAGTATGGAACCACTTATAGCCGACACATTCACAGACAATATAAGCAGGACCTCAGTGACAGATTATCTGGATGAAAATGCAAACCAAGCCAGAGACTTCTTTGACGATGACTCTCTTGAGGACTTTCCCAATACTCCGTCCCCCACTGTGGACTATTCCTCGAGCAGGTACATGGACCCGAGTCTCTCCTCTGACTCCAACCTGGAGTTCTTCGACTGCGACTACCCCTCTGGACCACTGCACAGCTCCTTCAAAGGACACAGACACCCAGACAGCTTTCACCATCTCCAGCTGTTTAGCTCTGTTCATTTGCCACAGTACGAGTCGAGCACCTACCTCCTGGAGTCTCTGATCGGCCTGACTGAACCGAGCCCCGAGCAGGTTTATGATAGTCTGCTTTTATAGGTGATTCAAAGAACTCTTGTGACATGACAAGAAGCCATGTGAGAGAATTATAAACAAAGTGAGCACTGCTTTTATATATTTGTAATATTTCAATGTACAAAGTACGATTGACAAAATATTTTTTTCCAAGCTGGATATTTTTTCTATTGCCTAAAAATAATTTGCCTTTGTTTAAAAGAAACCACACTTAAGTAATCTAATATATGTCCTTATTTTTTATTTTATGAACCTTTTATAATGATCTTTGACATGTTATTTAATTTCTTCTTATACCATGGCCACAGAGAATATTGGATTCTGATTGGATTCTGAAATAATATGCATTATTTTCAAAGAACCACTTTGTTCTGATGCAGTAGCCTTATCACCACTCAAAGTGAAAACATATAGCTGTAACTACATCTTTTTATTTTCTGGAGAACTAGTTTAAAGTCATGTTTATCCCAAAATTAACAAAGGCAGCAGCTCCACAGAGATCTCATTTAAAGATCAAATTGCCTCAAAATATCCATAAAAATACCTTTGATTTTGCTGGAAGCTGGTCATGGTATAAGCAGGATAATCCACTTTGATGTATGCAGTTATGAAAAATAACACTCCTCTCCAAATTGTAATATATTTTCCAATAACTGCCTGGCTCATTGTGAATTATCCCTTACTTAACAATATGTTTAGAATATCTCTGTATTGGAGTAATGAAATAAAAGATTTTTATTTATTAATTCACTGAGGTCTGAAATTTGTGTGATAATTTCTATGCATCAGCCCTTTTTAGGATGTATGTGAAGAAAACAAGACTAGACAAGGATGAAATTATGGAGTTATGGTTACCTCAATAATGTTAATAATGTTTATGGGATTTCTTTGGCTTCATGATAAATTGGTGTAGCACAGTGAACGCTCCTACTACTGTTACTGCTCCTACTACTTCTGTCAGTGACTCTACATCCATTTTGTTTAGACACTACCAAAAGGGGGACACATGAACACAACCCAAATATGAATACAACTAAAAACACACACAATAAGCCTATGGTGATGACATTATAGCCTAAAACAAAATAGGATTACTTTTCTCACTTTAAACTGTGCAGCTGATTTAAAAATTTAAATACAGGAGATAATATATTGTTTGAGAGATGTTACACACATTTTTTTTGTTAATTTTGTTTTTAAAAAGTGACGTTAAAAGACGAGTTCACAATTTTTCTAGTCTGTCTTAAAACAACAATCAGGTGCCTAATTTAACATTGAAATAATTTTTTCTTGTCTGACTTATCCTACTTTCGGGGACACATTTCAGACCAATTCATTGGGGACGGCTTGTCCAATTGGGGACAAAAGCTGTGTGAAAAAAGCTGATTTTTGGGTCAGTGGTCAGGGTTTGGGTTTGGTTCAGGCAAGTAGTGGTTATGGTTAGGGGTAAGTCTCCAGAAAATGAATGTAAGTCTAAGTAATGTCCCCAAAAGTGATCTAAGTAAACATGCGCGCGCGCATGTTTACTTAGTGTTTACTTAGTGTGTGTGTGTGTGTGTGTGTGTGTGTGTGTGTGTGTGTGTGTGTGTGTGTGTGTGTGTGTGTTGGATAGTAGCGATGCTCGATTGTTTTGGGCTGTAGATAAGATGGCCGCAAACTGTCAACCGCGATAATTGTCACTCTCTGGTTATTTTCTTGTGATATTAATATTTGAGAGTCCCTGACTGAAATGGGTTTATCTCAGAGTTCAGACGTGTCCGAAGGAGGGACGTATGGATACCATGTGCACGGCGTAAGACTTTTCATTTCTTCAGTATCTTGAGATGTTACTGTAAGCTAACTGTAAGCTAAGTGTTGCTGCAGACCCACCAGTAAAACCTGTGAGGTGGCACTATTTAACTGCTTGATCGAAGAGGACGCAATTATATAACATGTGCTTGTATTTATTTATTTCATTGGTAAGAAATAAGCTTAAATTGAGGCTTGTAACTTGTCTCAAAAGTCTTCCTACATTATCTTCCAACATTAGCTTGTTTTATATCTTTTAATACAAGTTAACTTGAATGCTGGTGACAGTTAGCTAATACTTTGTACAAATGTACAGTTTTTTTGGTCTGAAGGTAAATTAAACAGAAAAGGGAAACGTGTACTGGCATTAAATACATGAATTGCCTCTTGCCTTATGTTTTATAACTGATACAAAAAAGGTACATTACAAAATATTGCTGAAATGATTCTTTTGATCGCTGATAAAATTAGCTGCTTTTCATGCTAAATTGAGTATATTTGAGTTTGAGACAAAGCCAGTCATTTGAATAACTGGAATGAAGGAAATGACGAGCTTTTGTCAGTATGTTCTGACATATTAGACTAAACATGTTATACACTTTGAATAGTTAAAATGTATGCTGCTAAACAATAAAAAAAAATATTCTTTGTTGGTGGTCTAAAAACATACTCTATTTATGTCCTAATTATTACTCTATAGCATGTTTTGATATGAAGTTGCTTGTGTTGGTTTTGACAGGTGCAGCCAAATTCACCTGCAGAAAAAGGCGGACTGCAGCCCTTCTTTGACTTCATTCTGTCTCTGGACAACAAAAGACTTGTAAGTTTATTGATTGTTAGATAATAAACACTGAAGTCAGTAGTCACTGAGCACTGGATAGCCATAAATAATTAAAAAAAGAAAGTTAACACCTTAACCTCTCGTTACTGTACGGCAGAATGAGGAAAATGACCAGCTAAAGGAGATTCTGAAAGCCAACATGGAGAAAGCGGTGCGGATGGAGGTGTACAGCACTAAAACCACAAGGGTTCGGGAGCTGGAGGTGGTGCCCAGTAACATGTGGGGAGGACAGGGCCTGCTGGGGGCCAGCGTTCGCTTCTGCAGCTACCAAGGTGCCAATGAGAATGTCTGGCACGTCCTGGTGAGCTGCTTCAATTTCAGCTTCTGTACTGTATAATGTCCACATCATTCTTTTTCTCATAATAGAAATTACATTTCTTTCTTCCCTAGGATGTGGAAGCCAGTTCACCTGCTGCTCTGGCGGGGCTTCAGCCCCACAGTGACTACATTGTTGGAGCAGATCAGGTGTTGCAAGATGTAAGACTCATTTTCATATTATACATCATTGTTACAGTTAAGTTCCTACATGTTGTGCCAAAGTTTGTTCATGTGGGATTTTACATGACCACGTACAAATAAACTTAAAAAAAAAAGTAAATAATCATGTAAAAGTTGTACCTATGTAGCGTCTTTGAAAGATGATCTGCAGTTAATTCAGAGCCGCTGATTTCCAGTCAGAGGACTTCTTCTCGCTGATCGAGGCCCATGAAGGGAAGCCGCTGAAGCTGCTGGTGTACAACACACTAACGGACAACTGCAGAGAGGTGGTGGTCACACCAAATGGAGCGTGGGGAGGGGAGGGCAGGTATGTGACACATAAACACAAGGAATTTAGGAGAACCTACCACCTTGAATAATCATTGTCCCATTTTATGATATTTTTAAAATAAATCAGTCATTGTTAAAGTACACAGTCATTTGGCCATTAAATGAAAATGAGGCTTTTTCAGGTTAAACAGCATTATTTTATAGGGTATAAGAAGTGTAATCTGGGTAATAGCAGTGTTATAATGGGATTGTTGCATTTCAAAATGTTTGTTAGTTTGGGTTGCGGCATCGGTTATGGCTACCTGCACCGAATCCCTGTACATCCTGATGTATTGACGGTGAAGCCCTCCACCCCCCCTCCTGAGGAGACACCCTCTCCAGAGCTACCTACTCATGGATTCACAGAGGTACATATAGATTTCACATAATGTTACATGAGATCAAACTCTTTGTAGTATCAGTGAAGCTAAACCCCTATTTTTTGTTTCCAGGCGTCTTTGTTGGCACCTGCAAGCCAAAGTGAAGATGTGTCAGACTTGGATCAGGTCATCCTCGAACAAGCTCCTCTACCTCCACCCATCCAGAGAGTCATGGACCCTGGTGAGTTCAGATATTAACTGATTTTAAATCATTTAGTACAAAAACTTCTCACCATCTGAGCTACGTTGCCTGTGTGTTTGTTCATATCTCATCGACAATGTCTTGTGTTGTTTTTTCAGGCTTCTCCGATTCCGAAGTGGCAGTGATGAACCCTGACCCTGCTGATCTGGTGGACAGGCTGGATCTATCCATGTCGTCCATCGACATGACTAACACTTCACTGGCTATGCACGAGGAGAAGGACGGTGAAATCTCCGGTGTTGGTAAGTTAAGACAGCAGCAGTTCATACCAGACTGTTGTTCATATATACTCATTTATTAGCTGTTAATACATTTCTGGCAGCCATCTTTACCGTTAATCCATGATTTCCTGTTGCGCAGAGGAGCTGGAGGACAGTGAACTACGCTCATCATCAGCAGACACCCAGACTGAACCACAAGAGCTGAGCTCCCAGGCAACCATGGACCTCACTTCTGCTCTCACTACTACTGACAGTTTGTCGGATTCAGGCGTCCCACTAGCAGAGCCATCTCACCTCGAGTCCACAGACCTGCTCGGCTCTCTCTGCGAGTCTAGCGATAGCCCAAGTCCACCTATGGGTGCCCTGTCTCTCCCCGTAGAGCCAGTAGAGCCTCCTGCTGAAGACCCTCCCTCTCCTCCTCCTGTCGATCTCCTCCCATCCTCGATCGCTGATGAGCCGACGCCGGATGATTCTTCCGCTCAGGCTATCGTGGATGCAGCAGAGCCTCATGTGTTAAGCTCAGTGGAGGAACCTGCAGAGCCCCAAGACGAGGCTCCTGCTCACCACTGTGGACATGAGAGCGATGAGGAGGAACTAGAAGAGTAAGCTTACATCAGGCCACACAGGAAGTATGAAAATGCAAAATGAAATTGACAATCACTTGTGTTTTCTTAAAGAAACACTAGATATGAAACACAAACAGACTGAGGGAAAAAGTGGCCTGTCTAACATAAGTGTCATCAGAATAGTTACACTACAGAAACCAGCTGAAGCTAGAAAAATATTTTTAGACACCGTAGTAATATCCTGTTTGTTTCACATGAGAGAAGTAAAAGTTACTGCTCATTTGTAAGCTAAAAAGAGTATGATGTTGTAAACATTTTCCCTTGCCTGGAGCAAAATTAGATTATACGGGTGACGAGACTGATTCTGATACACTAACGTAACGACTACTTGAATACTTCCAAAGATAACATTTACTACAGCAAAGCACAGCTGCACCATAACATCCATAACACTGTTTTTTAAAGCTATCCCACTGTTGGCAGTTCAGATGAGTTGTTACAGTCTCATGGTGCAATGTAACATTTACTGTCGATGTGTTTTGAAGAATATTGTTCAAATAGCGATACCCTGAATAGATTTTAAAAGTAGATAAAGATGACAAGCAGGGAAACTTTTACAGTAGTTTACGGCCCACATATTTGATTTTAAAGTGCTTTTGCTGTAGTATGAGGGAAAATATTCATCCGCTTTTACTGCGTTTAACCAGTCAAGTACATGTTTTTACACCAGATTTGATGAGGCCAGTTTGTTTTAAATACTTACAACTAGCATACTACTACTAGCATTAATAATAGCATTAATTTGATTATTCTGCCACGCAGCTTGCAGTCTATTTGAAAAAATTTTTACTGCTTGTAAAACTGGAATTATGTCTCGATGTTACACTAGTTTGTAATTTTTGTGATCTATGCAATGCGTTCATAATGTAAATCCAATAGATGACAGGCTTTTTATACATGTAATAAGTTGAAATAGTGGTGCAGCTGTTGGTTAATTGTTTTTCTGTTTTTCTAGGGGGGCCTCTTAATGTTTTTCACTTTCTAAGTAGGTGCTAGTGTGTAAAATAAGGAAAAGTATTTTTGCAGATATTTTATCAATGAATTGTATGTTTTATTAGGAATGAGTGCAGTCTTTTGATGAATGTGAAATGGGTGAATCTTTGATGGTCAAACAATCATATCACTTAAAAAAAAAAAAAAGAAACTGTCCCTTTTTGTTTTTCTTATTTCACTCATCAGCTGAACACATTACAATTCAAAAGATCCATTTATAATCCCCGTCAATCTGTCATTGTTAAACCATTCCAATTTATTTCCTTGAATGCCTAAAATATACATATTTCACAAATTATTACAACAAGGGATATTGCAGTGTTATGGCCTAATTATGGTACCCATCCTGTTTTTGCCAATTAGAGCTCAGTCGATGGGTTCCCACTATAGCGTTACACACACTCCTTCATGGCAAAAATTAACTCCATTAAATTTACAATGAAAAGATCTGGTGCTCTGTTTGGTGACACACCAAGACAGAAATGAGTATTACCATTTATTTCACTTTGGTGAACTTCCCACAGCGGTTGAATATTCGTATGTTCTCTTCGGATGAGGTTCCCCTTCAAGTTATATTCATGTTTAATTGAATTCCTATTTAATCTAACTGAAATATACATTAGGAACAGCCCTCACTGTTGTCAAAGTCACTGCTCATGACCCAAGCACAGAGCGAGTAAGCATGAGTTACTGTTAAAGATATATACCTTATATATAATTTCCCCGATTGCTAAGATGACTTGGACAACTATTAACATTCTTAGGAGTAAACTGCAATTTCTGGGTTGTAGTGAATACAACAAATGCAATTTTTCACATCCAAGTCAAATTATCTTCATGACCATGAATGTGCTCCAGGGATTTGGAAAAATAACTTGGTTTTAAGTAAACTGTACAACAACAAAACTGCTGCAAAACCAAAAGAAAAAAAAGTCACTTAAATCAAAAATGTTGTACATATATTTACAAAAAAAAAAAAAAAGAACATTCAGTCCATCCAACAGCACAGCTAAAAAGAAAGACAAAGACAAGTGCTTCTGTCAATGAGGTTCAAGCTCTGCGATAATTAGATGTCTAAGCCAAGGTTAAATTCAAGTTAAGATGTCGACAACAGAACAGATGAGGACTGTGATGCTACCCAGAGAGGCAAGTGCACTCCTAAACTGGTGACACTGTTGAGACGGTGGAGTGTTTGTAGAACAAGGACAGTTTCTGGAATGTACTAGAACAAACAGTCTACTACATCCATGTGCATATACACACACACGCACACTCAGACACAAACACTGACTGTAACTTTGTTTGCTTCGAAATAAAATGCCAATCAGGAGGAAAGAAACAAACGTAGCAGTCAAAGATGTAAAAAAAAAAAAAAAAGTTAGTTGAGTGCTGGAGAAAACAGAGTCCGTTCTTCAAACTGTAAAAAAAACAAAACAATATGGACCACTCATCTCCCAGGTGTCTCTTGGCTGCTCGGGCCTGTTCTGGTGAGTTCCCTATAACACACCATGAGCCACGTCCTCACTAATATTTCTGGATTCTCATTGATACTGCAACTCTTGACCACACAATGGGGTTTAGGGTACTACATGTCAGAGGTGAGTGGTGATTGGCAAATGAAGAAGAGTTCTTGGTTTAAAAATTAGGACTTTCACGTGGACTTCTGCCTATAGTGAAGCGTCAAGTCCCCTCCGCTCTTCCAGATAAAATGTTTAACTGTTCGCAGGTCCATGTTGGGATCCAGAACCTGGTTGAGAGATGGAAAAAAATTTAAAATAAAAAGGTTAATACAGTCAAGATGTGCAGGATGTACGGATTGTGCGTTTGTGGCTCCAAATCACAGCATGCAGGTGAGAAAGGTGTTTTTGGGAATGGGGGGGGGGGGGGGAAACAGCGTGCCCACCTGGTCTTGACACATTAGCTCAATCTTCTCCTCGGCTAGCATGGCCATGTCCTCCTCCTTCTCCTGCTCCCCGGGCTTATCGTTGGCGGAGGAGCTGGTGGTCTGCGACTCATTGTCCAGGTTGATGATCTTCTCATAAACGTGCTCCATCACCTTCCTCACCTGCAGCATGTCACTGGCCGAGAGACGGTCCCTGCAGAACACAGAGCGGGTGAAATCAGCTCTCGACAGACCTGCTGCATGCATGTTTGTACAGACGGACTGGACTGGTTTAAAACTTGTAAATGCAAGTTTACAGTCCTACAACAGAAAAGAAAATACTCACTTCTTTAGAGTTTTTGCACCAGAGGAAGAATGAGGCTGGAGGTAGAACGGGATTTTGTTGAATTTGGGCATATTTTTCTGGAATAGAAGAGGAAGGAGGATCACGTCATGTCAGGAGCAACCTGTCATACACTGTACTACAGAGATGGAAATAAGAACGTCCTACTGGGAAAAATTCAGCTGCAAATCTGAATTTCAGATTCACAACTTTCATTTTTCCATTACAAAGTTATCAAATTATGACAGCACATTTAGTTAAAATACTCAAATAGACTTAAATATGTTTTCCAGCACTGCAATAAGCTTAAACATTTGATGCTATCGAGCTATCGGGACATGTTCAGAACTAAATGGTCAAAGTATTTTTCGGAGGGCAAGTGAAACATTTTCAGAGCTGGTTCATTTTGAACACATGAAAATTGTAATAATGATTTACCAAATGACAATGTCTGACTTTAGCAGGTCAGGTTATAAATAAAAATATCCAAGTGAGTGACAAAGAGTGTGCAGTTAGGATCCGAAGCTGCATGTTTACTCGTTTTTATTTTAACCCACTATTGAGTAAATGGGTTTTGAAGCTCAGCTCCACAGATGAGAAAAGTCTGCTTGAAGTGTCAGACCAGCATTATGTAAACCAGTAATAAACCAGTCAGGAACTACTCTGTACCATTGTGTGCGTTTACCTCAAGACATAATGTCGAACCGATTATCCGAATCCAAGATACGATCAGCATTTGTTAGCATGTTGTGTTGCTTAGCAACAAAAGCCATCATGATTTCCTGTGTATGTACAAGTTGCCAAACTGATGTTTTGGCAAACTCAGTGTTAATGGGTTTGTTACTGTTAATGCCACCTTGACAAAAATGATTTTAGTTTGCTTCTCTGAATGAGAGACTTTAGACATACCAACAAGCAGATACAGATATGCACCCAGGTCACATGCACACTTAGTAACCCACATATACACACACTTTGAATTTATAATCCATTTTAACTCATCTTTAATCTGTTTTGACTTTGTTTTATATGATTTAATTTAAACTAATATAAAAGGTGAAAACAACCATAATACTCACATCTACAGTTATATCAATAACCCACTGTGGAACGGTCTCATTCAGCAGCATTGATTCAGTCTCTCCACCTGAATCTCTACATAGCAACCTGCAGCATATAAACACAGGACATCATAAGCAATGAGGAGGTGCAATCAATAATTCAACTATAACATTTCTATACAATGTAACAAATCAATATGACAAAAAGAGTGACGACATTACAGAGCCTACAGCAGCTTTTTCCAATTACGTTGAACTTGCATTGACGTATTAAAGGTCTGTTAGTGAGTCAGTACCTAAAAAGAGTTCTGCCTCCTGCTTCCCCAAAGATGACTGGCGTGTGTGGTGGCACCTGGAAATACCCATTTCCTTTCTGGACCCTGTTCTCCTGCTCTCCGTTCACTGTGGACATGAGAACATGATCCTACTTTAAGACACACTGAATGACACACTGAATGACACATTGGACACACACACACACACACACACACCGTTTACTGACAACAGCAGATAATAATTATGAGTGTACAGCCAACTCATGTTCACTCCTCACTGAAGTTCTCACAGCGGGTTTGGTTGATTTAAACTTAATTTATTTGTAAGTGGATTGACAGTCAAGCATCTCCTTACCGTGGTTCACCTCGTTCTCTTCCTCGTCCATGGGGTTGATGCGAGTTCTGGGCCAGAACTCAAGCAGAGCCTGAAGCAACAGTCCGCCCAGGTTCACTACAGACAATGAGGAAAATTCTCTCAATATAATGTTATATCCTCCATTATGCATTATTTAACCCTTATTTGTACATAAAATGTGATTAGGTCAGATATCTTACACTTTGGGTCAGATCCATCAGAGCTTGAAAACCCTGCGTCCTTTGCAGACACCCAGGCAGCGAAGCAGTCGCTCTCGTCCAGTGTGATGGTGAGCATCTATTTAGCACAATATAAAAGGAGAAGCAGGATACACAGCTATGAGACACCTACGCCAGGCTCAGGAAGGAGTTGGAAAATGTCACAGCTGCTGAGACAGATGAAAAGCTCTTATATTTCCTGGTTTAGGACTTACCCCAGTTTTCAGATCAACAGAGAACCAATTTGGCACATAGACCATCTTGAAGCGCTTTTTAATCTCTTCATCAAACTCTACTTTCCCCAAGTCTTCACCCTTGCAAGCCTGAAGGTAAAAAAAAACAAACAAAAAAAAACCCCACAATTTCAACACAATTCAAACCACAGATATCATCAGGAATGTGTTCACACTCAAGACTCCTTTAAAGTCGTTTCTACAATGATTCATTTCATGAACAGTCATGGATATGAACATGAGTTGTTCTGGCTTGGATGACTGAGTGGCAGATGCAATCACTCTCTAACATACTCAGAAATAACTTTACCTTCAGGACATCCCAGAAAGCCACATTGTTGTTGGTATCTTTGGTTAGTATGTGTCTCTTGTCATTTAGAATGTGGCACTGTATAATACTGGCACCTCCTACAAACACAACACAGAATTTTACTTTGTAAAATGGCAGAGAGAGAGATGTAGAAAATGCTTTAGTTTCACATAAATAAACAAGTTTACCCTTGATGACTTGTTCTGGTTGAGTACACAGTGGTGTCAGAGGGGTACTGCAGTCGTTGTCATACTCCCCTGATGATCTGAAGTTGTGCATTCCCTTTAGAGACTGCCCAAAAAAAAGCAAAATAATAATCAATCCAGACTATTTTGGACTTTAATCATCACTTCCCCACTCTTCCTTGCAGCAATAGCTGTGATTAATGTAATGCAATTATCTTCTGTGTATCACCCACACTATGACAAAGCTGGTTTAAATTTTTACACTAATGACAGGAGGATTACATAGCATTAGGTGTGGCCACATGAACAAGTCCAACTACATTGTATTCCAGAGTCATTACATTGACAGTCGACCAGTGATCTCAGACATGTCACGCATGCTTACCCATTTATTAACGGATGACTTGGTGGTGGAGACCCAGATTGCTGGAGGTGGGTCAGCAGATCTGTCCAGTTCCATCTGAGCAAGAGAGAAAGACAGCAAAATGTTGAATGACTTCACATGGTTAGCTATGAGCACAGGAATGACCAAGCAGAGCACCAGGGTTATTATTCACAGCTGTTGCCCATTTAGCATCAAAATTTTTATATTTCCAATTGATTTTTTTTCCATTATTACTACTTTTTAAAATACAATGCACTCCATCTTTTCTTAAAAAAAATAAGCGCTGTAGCCATGCAAAGACAAGACAAGCCAAACTAGGAATACTGCTTTGCGGTTGTATACCTCTGCCAACCAATCAAGTTGCAGATCCATGTCTGTCCAGACTCATAATATTTGTAGTGAAGACTATGGAGGAATTTAATAAAAGATATTAAGTGTCTTGAGTTATGGCCAAAAACGTGTTTTGTGAGGTCACAGTGATTTTGACCTTTGACCACCAAATTCTAATCAGTTCATCCTTGAGTCCAAGTGGACGTTTGTGCCTAATTTGAAGAAATTCCCTCAAGGCGTTCCCGAGATATTGTGTTCATGAGAAAGGGACAGACGGACAACCCAAAAATATAATGCTGCCAGCCACGGCTCCCGCTGGCACAGAGGCATAATAATTATGTTTTTACAGTGACATGCTCCTGAAGGGTTATTTCCTGGTTAAGACACAATATGTAAGATAATATTAAGATAATATGCACACCCCACAGACAAAATGAAACAACAATGACACTCAAACTTTTGTGCTCTCCTCAATATTTACACTGTAAGCAGACACAAGTTGAAAGCAATGTTCAGCCTACAGATGTTAGTAAGTTTCTCCCTTATTGCACAACAGAAACTTTGTTCCAGGTTAAAGTGTACTGGCTTCTTACTTTGAGCACGGGGGCCTTCTCCTCACAGATGAGCACACGGATGTCTGGGTTACGCAGGTCAGTGCAGTAGATCTTTTTGTCCCTGCCTCCAGAATAGACGTGTGTAAAGGCCTCGTTGACCTGCAGGGCCCAAACCCCTTCATCATGCACCCGGTAGGTGGCAATGCACCTTTGTTGACCGAGGGACCACAGGCGGATAGTCCCGTCTGAACTGCCCGACAGGCACTGCAAGAAAGGACAGCAGATTTTGATTAAAAAAAACAAAAAAAACAAAAAAAACTGTTTAACATGTGCAAAACCACTAATGAGTCCAGACATCTTAACTCACCTGAGTGCCATCTCGATTCAAAAGCAACGACTTGACGTTGTCTGTGTGCCCTTTCAGCTTCATCAGTTTTGCACATGTTCGTGGATCCCACACTCTCAGAACCTGAAGAAAAGAAACAAAGAGGTGTGTCACAACAACACATACATACACACTCTCTGATCAGGTGACTGCAAAGTGCTTACATGGTTTCTCTGTAGCCATAGTTTACCTTGTGAAATCATCTGATTCATGTCGACACAGATGTGTGGTAGCTGATAAGAAACATCTTATGATCATCAAGTAGGGACTTGTATATATCCGTCTCTCATGTCAATGAATTTACAAAGCCCCTTCACACCCAAATAGTTTTCCCCAATAGCAATAGCACTGTCAGCAATTATGTTTAGAAATACAACTAATCAAAGGTAATGAAGTAATTTTCTTCAGATTTGTTATTTGAGTTTTTGCTTAGTCTAATTTCGGGCCTAAATTGAATAAAATAATACTGTATATTTGTGTGACAGTTGAACTAATCTGAGTGTTGCGTTAAGGTAAATTAATTAAACTCTTAGTGTGTGTGTGTGTGTGTGTGTGTGTGTGTGTGTGTGTGTGTGTGTGTGTCACTGATGCAAACCCAAACCTTTTCTGTGGATCCAGATACAATAACTGTGCCCATCTGGTTCATTGCCAGACTGTAGATAGAGTCCTTGTTCCCACTGAGTGACGAAGCTGTAGCAGACAAAAAAAAAAGTTCACAGGTACAGAGTATCCCCCAGAGAAACACATCAGCTTTCACAGAACTGCTAGAATCCACTATCATCGGTACAAATTCACAATAATCAAAACTACAGCGTGAATAGGTCAGAAATGGGCACAACTGTAACAGAAAAAAAAACTTTACTTACTGGTGACAGTGTTGTTGGAAGCAGTGAGTGCTGTTAGTGTGTTCACATCCCAAAGAAAGATCTGCCGGTCCAGACCTGCGGATGCCACCAGCTCCTTGTCCTTAGCGTAGGCCAAAGCTTTCACATAGTCTTTGTGTGTTCGTAACGTCGACATGCAGAAGCCTTTGTGCGCATTCCATACTTTCACTGTTGTATCTGAGGAGGCAGATATCACTGAAAACAGAACAGAGTCAATGATTAGCAGGTCGCTCTTGTTCAGGCAGAATTCTGCCATTCTGCCTGACAGAAAAAAAAAATTTAAAAATCCTAGGTGAAACCACTATCTGCAATTAAACTCACATGTTTTTCCATTGCAACAGAGAACTATGTCATTAACCCAATCTGTATGATGCTCCATTGAGGCAATGTACGGGTCCTGCTGCAATGACAGAAGAAAAATTAAGACAAGTGCACTATTGAGAATCAGAAACATTGGCAACACAGCTGCCTGATCTTAGAGGAAGTGTAATATTTTGATATATAGATGTAAGAAAGTAAGACGCTCTACTTTGTGCTGGTAGACACTCCATATCCGGATGATAGAGTCCCGTCCAGCAGTGAAGAGCCGGTTCAGCGCAGGGTCCAACTGGAGTGCGTTCACCCCATTGCGATTGTACTTCTCCACCTCATCTCTAATGACATAGGACACCTGAAACACAAACAGGAGCGGAGTGAGCACCGAGGTCAGAATGCTATCTTGACACCCTCTGGTGTTTTATACCACATCACACCCTCTTCCTTGTGCACATGTCGAAGATGCAGCACGGTCATATGCACCTGCATTGTTATGACAAAAGCAGAGTTAGCTCAGGAAACATATGACCTAGCTAAATGACACATATAATGGGAAACAACGGGCCAATAATACACTCTAAAACTATACAAATGCATAACTTGCAGCGTGCTATGCCTTGGTAGCACCGTGTACAATTGAACCACCAAGATGACCTACGTCCGTTATCCCAGCAATTAGACCGAGCCCACAGACAGTGTAGCTAAGCTGCCGTTAACGTAAAAAACATAAAAAAAATGCTACTAAGACAGAACACTAATCACTGGTTTTAGTTAACGAGAGTGGTAGTTGTCTTATTTTAACACGTACTTGTATGAGAATTGTTAACAAATGTGTGTTATGTAGCCGCCAGCGTTAGCAGCAGACGCTAAAGCTAAGCTAGCTAAATTAGCCGGCTTGAGTCATGACGAGGATGGATTTTACTGCCCGTCAAGTATCCGTGAATCACCTTATTAAACTGAAAGCCGTCATGTTGCCGTTGCCAGATGCCCAGCATTCATGCAACTATTACAATTTACCTGTACTTTTCTCCGCCCAGCAGCATTTTGCCTGTGATGCGTGGCCATCTTGCATGTTGACAGTCAATTCATGTGATGCTACATCCGGAAAAAAAAGAAAACACATGCAGCTGAGCTTTATGGGTAATGTAGTTCTTACACGTCCTCAACTTTCACTGTATGGAGGACAATTTAATTTAGGTTTGGACGAATTTGTAACATGGTCAGTGCTAGAAGACCAAAGAAAAGAATCAAATGTAAGTAATTAAACATTTTTAAAGAGACTTATATGTAAAAGCAGGGTTAGGTACGCTCATCTAATAGATGAGACTAAGGCTTAGAAATATTTTCTTGGTCTCCTTTTATACTAATTAACACAAAAGATGGATTACCAATACAAATGTTGACCAATATGTTTAACCTCAATGAAGAATCTTTTACCTCACAGGCAGCCTTGGTCAAAACAGAAATATTGTATCATAGGCTATTGTGGAAAATCCCCTCCCACACTTGAGTAGTTAATGATTTATTTGCTGTACTGATTAAGTTTCAGCAGTGGTTTAGTTATTCCTTATTCCTATATTTAGACAGTAATTGTGTTTGAAGTTAAACTATCTTTGTTGGAATTAAGCATTATTATGTGTAGATTAAGAGATAAGCCAGTTTAAACTATTCCATAATAAAAGATTGGACTGGAACTCCTGCCTTTGCTCATCTATCCTAATACAAACAAGCCATCGAGTTGGTGATATTCCTGGAACCAGACTATCAAGCTAAATATTCTTCATGTTGCAGCTCTGTCATCAAGCAGAACTTTCCAGCTCAAATGTTGAGTTTACTCACCCTGGTAAACACTGCAATGTTGGACACTAGAGGGCGCAATAACACACCCCTACTGTAGGTAATCCAAAACCACCCAATCCCAGCCCACAGAAAAACAAATCTGACAGTTTGTGTTTACCCATGTCCTTTTAGGGTTCATTCAAGTGCAACAGGTTTTGAATCCAAGCTGAGTTCACAGCAGGTGATTCCACTGATTCCTCTAGTTGTTGACAGCAGTGGATTCAGCTGCTGAAGGCCTTGGTGAGCACATGGGTGGGTCAAATGTGGTGTAAATGCAACATTAAACAGCCTGTTATGTGACCTAAACAAACCCCAAACAGATTAATATACAGTACTTTCAGGGCATGAATGCCCTCTATATCCTAAAAGTGATGATGTTATGTTTACCACAAAATGTAGCTATAAGGCAGGTTTAAGTATATATTTGGGTAAACAAAGTTTTCCCTTCACTGTGTCCCTTATAGCTTACTGTAGCTTGTGCTTTTGCGACTTGGCGATGTGGGGAATTTGCCAGCTTTCTAAAAATATTTCTCTGTTAAATCTGAGTGTGACACGGGGCGTCTATAGGAGAGGTAATCCTCTGTGGTCCAGCAGTATCCTCCCTCCCTCTCGCTCTTGTTCAAGGGCAAATCGAGGTGCGCCTTCCCCGCTGCTGCGCAGCTGCTGAAGACAGCGCAGCATCCTCTCCTCGGTCTGCGGGTTGGGACCTCTCTTCTGTGGGATGAATAGGGGAAGAGCCACTCGAATGGAAAGGAAGAGGACAACTTGTACCCCGCACCTGTGGCAGGTTTCAAAATGTCCAACATCAGGTGATTAGAGCACTGGCATTTGTCGAGAAGTCACTTTTGAGCGCTAAACTGTGGATTCTGGTGACAACACGCACTTTCTCTGTCCTGCTGACTGGAGTTTTGGTCCAACATGAAGCGGAATAAGCTTTGAAAAGAAGACATGGATTTTGCACGGAGGGTTTGGCAGTTCCTTCTTCTGAAACCTGAAGAACTTAACTCTGGAAATTATGCTGTAAATCTCAGAGTTTCATATGTAAGTATGCCTGCAAGAGTTTTGGCATTAATATCATGAAATTACACAGACAGAATTTGGATAACTTTAAAAGAGTGCTGCTTGGCATCATTTGTCTGCTTTTCTTTTGTTTTCAGTTTGAGTAACATAATGGTGATGGGTTAATAGAGTTTGAGAAGCTGCAAGTCAAAAAAGCATGTTCAATTTCAAATTCTAATAAAAATATATGATCACGTTTGGGGCTTAAAATCTATGTTTAATAATTATACTGATATATGGCTTATTCAATATACCATAAAATAAGACAAAATAGCAGAAAGTAGGCTACATAATGTTAAGTACTCATGTAATGTTTTATTTCTGATTTTGCAGTGCTGAGCATTAAAGGCTTACACTTAGCTGGGTCATCTGCATCACTCTCATGATCTCTCGCTGTGGTAAAATTTGTTGTAAATACTATACAGGGAGGAAATAATATTTAAAGGCAAACATCAGCCTCTACAGCTTCCCTTACTTGTTGAAATTTGATGGGTGACACATTACATTGCCCTCCTCCCATCAGGGAGGCGGTACAGGAGCCTTAGGTCCCACACCAGCAGGCTCAGGAACAGTTTTTTTCCATAACACCATAACCATGCTGAACTCTCAAACCCAGCACGAGCCCACTCCACCTTCTCCCCCTTCTCATTCATGGTCTCTGATCCACAGCACTAGCACTCCCTCACTCCCCTTCGTATCCAAGGGCTTTAATTCACAGCATTAGCCCACTCCCCCCTCACACTTATTGACCTTACACTGCTTTTTGCACATATTTATTACAGTTATCACACCTAAAGTCAATACCTTACTGTCTACTCCCCCTACACACACACACACATTATTTATTAACAACAGAAACAATTGTCTGTACTTATTCTCATATATAATATTCATTTCATTTCATTTCTATATAACTTATATATGCCTTATCCCTTGCACCTTATCTGTAAATATTGCATATACAGCACCTTCTTTTTATTATTTGTATGTATGTCATGTTTATATAACCATACATCACATATACTCTCACCTGTAAATATTGCCTCATTAGCACTTTATTCTACTATTTGCACTTTCTGTTTAGATGCAAAACTGCATTTCGTTGTACTTGTACTATGTACAATGACTATAGAGTTGAATCTAATCTAATTTAATAACGTGACATAATGATCTGTGAAGCAGTGTGGTTACACATTTCTCACATTTTTCGACCCCTTTTCCTTTTGGTTACATCGGGTACAGATGTAACCACAGATCACAGATCACAGATGTGGCTCTCCTTGTGTGACTTAACTGATGTAACTCACAGATTGTTTCCAAGTGGAAGTCAAACAACTAGCACTTGTGGATAAGCCTCAAGAAGCAGAGCTCATAAAAATCATTTCTCATCAATTCATCAACCCGGTCACGGTAATGATTTCCACCACAGTCTCATTTTGTAGGTCTATACCTTCTCTAACCTACGCGTTTAAGCTATCTGCTGCAATTACATTGAAAGGTTTTTGCAAAAGAAGTAGGTCATCAGTTCAGTCTGTGCACCTAGGATTGCAGTTTGAAGCTCTGAGACTGCGACAGACACGCTGTTTACAGACAACATGCAACATAAAGAAAGTAGACCTCAATGAAACCACAAATTCAGAAGTAAATCATCAATCACCAACGAGTAAGCAAAGACTGAAATGCTTAATGACCATAATGACAACAAGATGATCCCACTTTTTCTACTCTAAAGACACAATCTGTGATTTTTAAATGCAAGACATTCACAGGAAACATGAAATACACATTTTTCTGGCATTATGAATATCAAGAAGACAATTTAGCACAAACTAAGGCAAGAAAAATAATTGACAGAAATTTTAAAGTGGCTTTTTCAGGTTTAAATATATTTAAATAACTTGTTAAAACAGTATTTAAACACATTTGAATGATTTTCTGGTGATAACGTTGCTGAAAACTTATTGCCCTTTCTCTTGATAAATAACAGACAACAACATTCTGGAGGAAGGATAATAAGTGAGATCAGGTCATACGTCATGTTGCGGTCAGGTGACCTGCTCCAAAATCCGCATCAAGCACATTAAGCACAACCTCTGGAGTATCCAGGTCAAGATATCTGTTTCAAATAAAGGAGTCAACAGGAAACAGGAATAGAGCAAAGCTACCTGTAAATACCATTAAACACAAACAGTGAGTGTAGCAGGTGTGGAAAAATAACAACATACTCAGGTGATACTGCTAATGATTTACTCATCACTCAAAAGACATTTCAGCAAAGTTTAGAGTATTTGATTGAAGTTTGAGTTGTAAACAGAAAATCATCTCAAGCTCTTTTATGTGCGTACACAGCATTTCAAACATCTGTCTGAAGATATAAGTTGGATATTTTCCAGCCTCCAAACTGAATAGTCTCAATCAGTCAAAACTCATAAGAAGTTGACGTAACGCAGTTTGATCCGAGGCTCTAAATTACAATTTTCACATCCTTTACAGAAAAGCTTTTAAATGTCTTTTTTAGCCCAACAGTAATTCATTCATTTGTTATTTACACATTTAAATAGTGCAACTTTACTAACAAGGAGCATTCTTGACCATTGATTTGTTTTTTGCACTACACAAGCGTAACAGCACAGGACTTTATACTTCCTTACTCATGGCAAACTAAATAATTTACACAATGCTGTTAATAACAGTGTGCGTTCTCTAATATGATCAAGTTCAGCTACAGTTAAATCATCTTATGATTTTGCACTTTTAATGACAAATGAAAAAAACTAATTTTAAACCAAGAAGCGTTTATTTCCTTAAAAACTTCAGGTTCTACTTTGGCAGGTCCTGATAAAAGAGAAGTTTTGTTCAAATTTTAGAAATTGTATATGTACTACGAAACACTAATAAGCATATAAAATATGATTTCCAGTATTACCATTCATGAGTCATTGCAGTTTTTCCCCCAGATAAACTCCTGCGGGCCATAAGGAAGTTCACATCAACATGATTTCAAACCTCAGGCTTTGTGATTTTTTGGATCTTTTCTCCTTTATCTCACATATTTTAAAGCATTGAGTGTTGTTATATGACTTAGCAGTGTTATTGAAGCTTATAGTCTTGTTTAGAGCTGCAACGATTAGTTGAATAACCAATTAGTTGATTGAGAGAAAATTAATTGCCAGCTATTTTGATAATCAATTAATCGTTTTCATCAAAAACTACAAAATCTCTCTGGTTTTACCTTTTTAAATGTGAATATTTCCTGGTTTCTTTATTCTTCTATGATAGTACTAAATATCTTTTGGTTATGGACTTTTGATCGGGACAAAACAAGACATTTGATGTTGCACCTTGGGCTTTGGGACAGAGTGATCAACATTTTATAAACCAACAACTAATCAATTAATCGAGAAAATAATTGACAGATTAATCGATAATGAAAATAATCATTAGTTGCAGTCCTAGTCTTGTTTAAAGCTAGTTTTAGTTGCAAAGGCCGCTAGTCCAGAGGATCTTTGTTGTAATTTTAATTTTACTGACTTATATCTACTCACTATGGTTCATTTGACTCACTTTAAATTAAATTAGTCTTCTTTACATAAAATTATCACCATTCAGTCTTTTGATGTATAGCTTTAGTTTAATTTTAGGGTCATAGTCTGTTACCTCAGACCCCAAAATGTGTTATTAGAAAAAAATTTGCATTGTATTACTTTTCAAACACTGTCCATCAGTTTGGAGGTTTCACATGTAAATTACACCATGTATACACCAAACCTCAGCAACAAGATCATCTGATGGAAACAGATTCTGTCCTCGGACTAAATGCTATATTAGATTAAATATTGTCCTCTGGCCTATAACAGAATCACCTGTCAATCATCCCTATTTGCCCCATCAAAAATACTAAAGGCAACTATATTGTCCCTTTTTTTAATGAGAAAGAAGTGAAATATGCAGTTAGCGCTTTGTTAATTAAAGTTTTGGCAGCACTGATGATAAAAGAAACAACATCATTATATTTCACCGGAAAAGCTGGGGGTTCAGTGCCTTGCCCAGCAGCACATCGGCAGTAGTTCTCCACATTTTCTGCCCATGGTCGTAGGAATCAAACAAGCTACAAGCCTGCTGCCTTTCCTAGTCAAAAATAGTGCATGGGATATATAACTGTAAAATATCTTTAAGTATTTTGCCATCATTTGATTTACTTTTTGTTTACTTGAAAATATGAATCTGAAAATATAAAACTGTAATATTACAGAAAGTGGGTGCATGTGTGGGTTTGTGCGTGCATGTCAAAACTGCCAGTCCACAGCTCCGCTCTACTTTGAATCTAATTATCATAATTATTTGTAGTTATGATGACCATATCACATCTGGCTGTTATGGGAATTAAATTTCATTCAACTAAAATACTTTTTTTTCTCTCTGCGCTGTCTAATTCTTTACCACCATTTCCTCCCGCTTATAAGCTGGCATGCAATTTCACACAGTTCACCCTGGCAGAGATTCACTCTGTGCTTTTTAATGTAGATTAATAGTATTCATATACAGTTTGAATATGTACGCTACAGACTGCATGTCATTGCCACAGCTTTTTAATGCTTTGCCTTTTATAGAAGACGCGCATGGCTAGCTGTGAACGATTCGTCACATCATGACAGAAATATCATTGCTTTGAACCTGTTTATCTGCTTTATGACGTTGCAAGTGGACCTTAACCTATTTTTTTGATAGCAAATGGGAAAGCACTGGATACACTGTGTGAGACAGGCTGATCTGAGATCAACCTGGGCCAAATAAGCAGATCAAGTGAAAGCAGATAACTAGCGTCTGGCTGGACGTGTGAAGGGATCAATGCATTTCAGGACAGGAGGAGATGGAAAACTCACAGAGCTTAGTCAATATGAAAAGGATACAATGGTATTTCTCTATCAAAAAGGGGAACATAGAAATGTAATCCTCTCTTTGGAAAGCTTTTTCAGTTATTAAAATATCAGACTCAGTCACTGGCTAAATTGTGGGAGTGAATTTTGGAATCATGGAAAAGCCTTTAGTATTGTCTTTATTTAGATTGTGGCTTTGCTACTTGATCAGTTTACCTGTGGACTGTATTTCAGCTTTGTTTCAGTCCAGAGAAGCAAAGTTTGCCAAAAAGAATAAGGCGAAGCTCTCAATAATCAATCATTCTCTGAATTTCAATTTTAAAAAAATACTAAAATTGGCTACAGTTATTACATAATCAAGGTCTTAAGTTATTAACATGGTAGTAAACTAGAAAGATATTAGATGGCTTTTTGTTTTTCAAATGTCTGTGTTTCAGTTTAATTGTGTGAACAAAATCTTTTGAGCTACAATAAAACAATATTGAAAATAATATATAATGTATATATTTTATGCCAAATGCATTTTTAAAGACACATTTTTTCAAATTTGGTAAAGTCTACTGCACTCTCACCTCATTATCAGGCTACTGATCAATATTCCACTATATTGACAACAGAAGACCTTTAAAGGTCCAGTGTGTAGGATTTAGTGGCATCTAGCGGTGAGCAACTGAATGCCGCTCCCCTCACCCTCCCCTTCCAAGCATGTAGGAGAACCTACTGTGGCCGCGAAACTCATGAAAAATGCAAAAGGTCCTCTCTAGAGCCAGTGTTTGTTTTGTCCGTTCTGGGCTACTGTAGAAACATGGTGGTGCAACATGGCGGGCTTCGTGGAAGAGGACCTGCTCCCTATGTAGATATAAAGGGCTCATTCTAAGGTAACAAAAACACAACGATTCTTATTTTCAGGTGATTATACACTAATTAAAACATACTTATGAATATTATATTCCATTTCTGCCAAGTCTGTTCTGCTAGATGCCACTAAGTTCTACACACTGCACCTTTAAAGCTGCCCTTTATGAGTTTAACATCTTAATTATCTACAGTAAACATTTAAGATGAATTAGATATAAAAAATATTCACAGTGTTTTTGTACACCATTTAACATATTCTGTGTTTTCAGTTTCTTTTCTGTTCATAGTTTTGATCATATATAATCAGCTGGGTAGGACTTATATCTCTTGGTAGGGTTTGTTTTTTTAATTCAAAGCTGCACAAATCAAGATTTTCATTGAACAATGGATCAAATAATTGTGTATAATGTGACAGGGGTCACTCATAATGATGAACCCACAGCTACATGGAACATTTTAGCATCTTTCAGCTCACTGTTTTGGTTTTACAGAAAGCAGCTTCACTGTTTTGGTCACTACTCTCATCCGCCTTGTTTCCAGCCACAGCCGGCAGCTGTTTTCAGTGAAAAAGTGTAGATACGCCAACTGCACGCTACCTGCCCAGCAACAAACAGCAGACAGATACATTTAGTGACTAAAGAGCCAGATATTTCCCTCAGGAGTTGGTGGAGACCAAAACAAAGCTAAAAGGAGAGTGAATATTGAACTTTGATTCATCAATTCACATTCCAATAACAACTTTATTAGGTGATAATATGTAGCTGTGTTTACAGCTTGACTGATCCCAAGTGGCCAAAATAATTATTTCAACCACTACCTGTAATAATTTCCTCTTATTTTAAGGAGAATTACTTCAACAAATAAAGGCTTAGTGAGATAGTAGCTTGTACATTTTGTAACAGTGACCTTGTCACCTTGTAGAGTATGTAATCACAATTATTGCCACAGATAATCACTGATAATTTAAACAACCTGCACTTTCAACATACACTTAATGATTTTGCTCACTAGCTCCCACAAATCTCCATATTTTGGCCCACCTGTTCATGGTTTGAAAGTCGACACAGCTCACAGTTTGAGAACAGGGTTCTAGGCGGACATTTTGGCATGTGGGGGGGCTATGGGGTGTGATAATAAATAATTACAGAATACTTCTTTAAGGTTGCTGGCAGTTTGACGGCCAGGCATTGCGTTTTTCTCCAGTTCAGTGGAGGCAAACAGCAAGCGATCACCATCCTAACTCATCGCTGGTGAAAACCTCTGGTCAGAGCTACAGACCGTGGACTTAATCCTTCTGACTCAGAACTATGGCTGCCCTAGTTTGACAGAGGCAGTTGGATAACAGGAAGCTGGTCAGTGGTAAGGGTAAAGAATTTACACCATGTCACCCTCCCTCAGTCTCCCTCATTACCATTGGATAATAAGAGCCAATGCAGCTGCTGACTTAAGCTTTAAATATTGCATTCAGGGTCGAAATAGAGAACATGACTGATCCACATTGATACTGATGTCCATGCTTTTATCCTTTAGCAATGTCTCATATTGCAGCATTAACCATTGGGACCATTAAACCCTAAATATTCACTATTTCCTGTTGTTTAATGGTCATGTTCATAAAATTAGAACAATAATATAATAAGATGGGTTTTTTTTTAAAGCCAATAATATGTAATAATTCTGATAGCTTACCTTTTTGTTTGTAAAAAATGAGACAATCTCAGGGAAAGTAAGTGTAGTCTATGTTTTACTTTCTGCCCATTCATCATTGAATTCATGTCTATTGTGACACTAACACTGGGAATGACTGGGAATTGTTCACATAAAAACGCAAAAAGCTGGAAACACAACACTGACATATTATTACCTTATAAATTTGATGTGGCTAACATATTAGAAAACAGCTGCTTAGTTACACATCCAGCAGACACTAATATAGAGCCTTTTCACGACATTTTGACTTGTCGAAGCAGGGAAAGCACAAGTGGAATTAATGACATTAATGGTGGCTGCATTAGATTTAGGTGAATCAACTCCAGCACTCAGCCATTGTTAATGTTATTATTTACACCTGTGCTTTTTCTGCTTTGAGAAGTCAAAATGTCTGCTGTGAAAAGGGTCTATTAGCATTCAGTTAGAGTCAGGTTTCTGGCCACCTGACAAATGTAAGTCCCTCTCCTTTTTTGCTCTGATGCTGGGCAGGTAGTGTACAGAGGGTTTATCAGGGCTTTTTCATTGAAAACAGCTTCCTGCTGTGTCTGGAAAACCAACTGATGAGATTCATAGTGAACAGTAAAGTTGAAAGAAGCTAAAGTGCTACATAGAAATGAAATGCAGAGTTTTGTGGGTTCGTTAGCATGAGTGAAACCATTGACATTATACACACACCAATTTCATCCATTTTTACTATAACAATACTAAGAGTCTACATACTCGTGGTTCTGTGAAGCTGTAGTTAGGCACAGTGGTGCTTCACTTGTCAAATGTCAACCTCATGGTGGCACTAGGGGAAAAGTCAGGGGATCTCCAAGTTATTACGATACATTGTCTGGGAACCATGGATATCTGTGCCAGATTTCATGGCAACCCATCAAATATTTGTCAAACATGTAAACCTACTGGTGGCACTAGAGGTGAAGTCAGGGATCACCAAAGTCAATAGGCTTTATTTGTGCCAAGCCATTGTGTCCGTCAGTCTGGACCAAAATGGTGACCCACCTGACTGACCAACAGACATCCCTGGAGCCGTGCCACTAGCATGGCTAAAATATTTATTAGAGCAGCTTTAAGGCGTTTGAAAACTATTCAGAATTGTTGCACTTGAAAACCCAGCTGTTTACTGGAGTTGTCTTTAAAGTATGGTTCCTGAATATTATGAATACTTTTCATTTGTTGTGCTAACCACTGTGTGAAAAAGGCATTACATTTTAGATGGTGATCTTATCAGTGTTTTGAATGAAATAAGACATCCAAGACGCTATGTTGTTGTTTTTCATGAAGTTGTATAGTTGAATTTGATCACTTATTCTCTCTCACCTCCTTATGTCTTCACTCCCCACTTCCCCGCCTCTAGCTGTAAGTAAATTCTAGTACAGGAGAATCAGGATGAAAAGATGGCAGCCATGCTGTTACCAACGGGTCCTGATGGCTTGCGGCGGTTCACTCGGGAATCCTTGGCTGCCCTGGAGCAGCGGATTGCGGAGGAGCAGGCCAAGAATGCCAAGGGTTACGAGGAGGCTCACAGGAACGCAGAGCCTCCCAAACCCAGGGCCGACCTGGAGGCTGGCAAGCAGCTGCCACGCATCTTCGGTGACATCCCTCCAGAGCTTATTGGGGTGCCACTGGAAGACATTGATCCTTTTTACTTCAAGAACAAGAGGGTGAGAGTTTCTGCGTGTGTGTGAGTTTGTTGGGTGGATTGAAAAATGGGGAGGTCAGGTAAACAATAAAAACACCAGTTCTTTTCATTACCTTACCTGGACTGTACAGTATCATAAATATGTTTTCTATTTGTTCAGTACTATATGTCCAATGTTTCAAGCAGCAGCAGTCTTCTGTGGTACCAGAGAGATATTTGGTTGATAGAAGACAGTATTCTCTTTATATATCGTCCTTAAACAGGCTTTGTTTACAGTTACTAAATAGTTTCTGTGAACACATAAGTTAAAGAAAAGTGATTTTACTCAGTTTATTCTATTCTTTGATAACAAAATTTACGTGTTTAAGTGTAGGTTCTGTATCCTAAAGCTGACACTACATCAGCTCAGAAAATGGTTATTGATGGTGCAAAATGGTAACTGATGATTAATCACTGGCATCAGTGATGCTCCAGTACTATTTTATTGACACACTGATACATTTGCCTGCATGTTAAATGATCAAAGAAACTCACATCTGAACTTGTGAACATGATATGGCAGCGATCCTCCAGATCAGCTGAGGTTTCCACTGAATTCACCAAGTGGTGTTTTAGAGCAGCTAGCCGAAACGAGAGCAACTGCATCTCTTTAGATCTCTTATGGATGCAGAAATGGGATTAACAAGTTTTGATTTGAGTCGGTAGATCAGGCTGCTGCCCATTAATGGGCCGCTTATGGAGAGATGAAAAAGGACGTGGCAGTCATTCTCAGGGTCTCTTTGTTTTGGCATGTGATGCGCTGCTGGATGGGAGGATTATCCAAAGACGAAAAAATATTTAAATAAATGCCACATCTGTTGGGGAAATGTTCAGCCCGCTTTGGAGTTGCCTCCATTATCTCAGCTGCCCTCGCTCGCTGCATGTATGTGTACTGCTTTCTTGAAGGCAAAAGTGCTTATAGCGGAAGTTAACACAGACGGTAGACAGAGTGGTAGACTCAACACAGCAACTATCCCTGCTGGTTAAAGAAAACTGCTAAACAGAGCAGAGCTGCTGTCGAGAATAACTGAAAAATGTGCCCGTGCATGATAGGAAGATGATTTAGGGAGGACTCTTAATTATTTATGTGCATTTAATGTCTTGTTATATTTCTGCCTTATTTACTTAATGTCAGGAATAACAATTGAAAGATGTGATTTTTCTCACAAATGATTTCTGTTTCTTTCTGTTTTTTGCAGACTTTTATAGTACTTAACAAAGGGAAGGCCATCTTCAGATTCAGTGCCACATCTGCACTTTACATATTTAGTCCATTTCACTTCATCAGGTCAATCGCCATAAAAATTTTAGTCCATTCATATCCTTTTTGATTGCCCAGTGCCTGTGTCAGCACACAATGCATGATGTAATAACCTGTCGCAATCTGTACTGAATTATGTAAAATAATTATGTAATTGCTTGGTGGTTGAATGAGCCAGACTGAATATTTCTTGTTGGATCACATTATCTGTCACTTTAATTACTTTGTTTGAAGGTGATATTAATGAATTTATGGATAGGTTACTAGTGCATTTAACACCTTTTGAAAGAAAAATGCTTAAAAAAGATGATGATAGTGATAATAGCATATGTTAATGGTTAATATTCAGGATTATGAGAGCCTAAAGGTGATTAAACAGCTGGTGTTGCTTTTGCACACCAGTTTTTGACAACCACTCAAAAAAGTGCTTCACTTCAAAGTAGAAGTATTCATGTCAGTGTCCTCACATTGGTGATAACATGCAGATTATACTGTGAATCAGACCGCCTGCTGAGAACAACCCACTGTGATATCTTCCCAACAAAATATTAATTTGATATAGTAAAAAGTCTAGAAGCTGCTCCTTGCATCTCATACTGGCAGATAAGCCAATTTATAATATTTACTGATTCCCCCCGTAGGTTTCTATTGGATTTTTCCATAGTCCCATTTTTGAAACAGCTTTGTAATGGTCCTCTCTGGCATCGCAAACCAAATCCCCTCATATCCCTCTTTTAATCTCTAAAATGAAATAAGAGCAAGGAGATTTCATATCATGTGACGGCTGCCTATTAGTTCTCAGACAGCCCACTCGTACTTTACATGGAGGGAATCTTTCCTCTGTATCTCTTCTATGCTATAGATTATAAAACATCTATGCATTGATTCTCTGATAGATCTGATCTGATAAATCACATTAATAATGTTGTGCTTTGAACTACGTTTTAAGAGTCTTATTACCAAAATACAAAATGTTCAGTTTGCAATGTAATTCTCAGTTGACATTAAATATCCAATATCTCTACGCTGTTCACCATTTTAATATTTAGATGTAATATTATTTAATATTTCAAAGTTGTCAGTTGACAGATCTTTTGTTATTGTTTAATTTATCCATAAGAGAGAATGATATCACTTCCCTGATTTCATAAATGGAATTTACTTACATCTTCTATAATCTGCATGTACTGTAGTTGTAATGCCGATGGCACACACAACAATGGTTTATCCTAATGGATATATACCAGAGGATTATAAGAAACATTGTGTCTGCTCTATTTGTATACAATGTTGGCTCATCGCAAAAACATCTCTGACTGTATTACTATAAATTAGTGTTTCACTGTACACTTTCCTTAACCTCTTCTCCACATTGTTCAGCCTGTTCATTATGTTCACTATACTGACCAACTGTTTCTTCATGGCCATGTCTGATCCGGCACTATGGACCAAGTACCTGGAGTAAGTACATACAGTATTTAAACGGTTGTCTGATACAAAACTGTGTGAATGAGGCAGAAATTTAAACTATACCACATATTATATGTCCTAATATGGAGCCTTGCTGAGGTTTGTTGCTTTATCAGTGATGACTGAAGAAATCAGTTGACATGTAAGTATATGATGCATGTTATATTTACTGCACAAATACAGTAGGAATGTTAAAAAAAAAAAAGCATGTGATATGGAATGAAAATTGCCACTTAAAATATTATGCTGTGCATGATGTAGCTAAGTCCTGGTCCTTGTCAGTGGGTCACAGGCATGTTTAGCATGCAGCATGCTATCTGCACTGACAAAGACTTTTCTTTTTTTTTTCATTCACTTCTGCAACTTAAAAAAATAATTTTGTAATAAATGTGAAAAGAGAAATAGTTCGTTTCTTCCAGATCATGTTTCATGTTATGCTATGACACTTTCTTGAGAGATCGATGAGAAGATTGATAACACCTTCATCTGTCCTGTAAATATGAAGCCAGCAACTGGTTAGCTTAGCTTAATTTAGCTTATCTTAGCACACATGATGAAAGCTCTGTCCAAAGGTGAGAAAATCTGAAGTCTGGAAAATCAGAGCCAGGCTAGCCGTTTCCCCCTGTTTACAGTCTTTATGCTAAGCTAAGCTAACAGGATGGTGGTTGTAGTTTCGTGTTTATTGGACAGACATGAGAGTGGTGTCCACCTTTTCATCTAACCCTCTGCAAGAAAGCGAATATGCACATTTCCCAAAATGTCAAACTATTCCTTAGTAATTAAATTATTAATTTCTATGTGTAAGTAAATAAATTATGCTTACCAGGTAACTAAAGCAATGAATCTTTGTTGAGATTGTTTGCTCAACTGCTGTTTCGAAGGTCAAGAATGAATTTTAAAACTCTATCTTTGATTTGTTTGGCTTAAATAAGAAGAATAAAAATGTTTTAACCCATTAGAGGTTATCTGCTCCACATGCTAAACAGCATATGTAGTTTTAAACATGGAACATTTATTAATGTTCATGTGGTTTTTTAAATTGATGTCATGTATGCGCTCATTATGTCAATTTAAACTGTTAAGGCATAGCACTTCATGTCCTGCACACATTTTGTCAGTGACATCATTCCTCAATCATTACAATTACTGCAAATTATCAGTTGCATTCATTTTTTAATTTTTTTTATTTTTCATGCCTTGTTTTCAGTCAGATTTCAGTCCTTACTGTTACTGAATGTAATATAGTTTAAAACTCAGTTCTGTTCTTGTGCAACATTGGATTCATTGATAACGCTGCATTTTCTTTCTTCTCCATGAATATTTTCCAGATATACTTTCACTGCCATTTATACTTTTGAGTCAGCGATTAAGATATTTGCGCGAGGATTCTGTATAGTGCCGTTCACCTTCTTAAGAGACCCATGGAACTGGCTGGACTTCAGTGTCATTGTCATGGCGTAAGTAACAATATCATTCATATACTATCATACTGATAATCAGTGTCATCTGACATGTACTTTCCATTAGCAGTGACAACACTGTGCAGATGTGTGTGTAGCAACTACCAGAGAAACATCCATTAAATATACTTTATCTTTCCTGTGCGGTTGAATTTATTTCCACTTTTAAGTCAGTGTTCAGGTTCTGTCTTGAAGGATTGTTTTTGTCCCCATCCCTTCTTTCAGTATTTTTGCGGCAATGTCAAAGTGACTTCAGTCAGTCATCCTCAGTTATGATTTGAAACACCATGAACTATAAGCCTCTTGTGGAGGACAGAGATCTGTGCGCTGTGACTCACTGCCCATGATGCAGGTGGCAGATTAGGCCAGAGGTGACCTCTCGATGCTGCTGCATTGTCTGAGACCATTCATCCTGATAGGACATTTGCTTTGTTTGAAAACAGCGAGACAAAATCACATTTGGTGGGTGTAGACACACCAAAAGCTGTCATTAACTGCAGAGATTAATTTACTGCTGATTCATGATGGTTCAGTCAGCTAATTATTCAGTTGTTATTTACAGACTCCCAGCATGTACTATTTTTCTGCTATAACTGCTGGTGAACTAATGTAGCATTTAGCGGCTAAAAATCCAAAATTTCCTCAGGAGTTGGTGGAGCAAAAACAGAGCTCGAAGGAGAGTAAATATTGGATTCACCAAGTGGGCAGAAACATGACTCCAAATAAATGTTGCTCTGTGTCTGCTCTATGTGTAAATAGGCAAGTGCGTGCTTAAAGTCTTGGCTTTAAGGGGTGTCATGTAATTTCAATCACATGACACCCATGATGTCATGTGATGTAACTGAAATTTATGAAGAGATTATATACAGTGTATACCATTATGTCTAAAGATGAATTATAAACCCTGGTGATCATACAGAAGTCCTACTTTGTTAAATCTCTTTGGTCTTTATATCAAATTCCAGATATGTGACAGAGTTTGTAGACCTTGGAAACGTCTCTGCGCTAAGAACCTTTAGAGTGCTACGAGCCCTGAAAACCATCTCAGTTATCCCAGGTAAACAAACCTCCTGGCCATTTTTCTACGTCTCATCTCTTGATTCCAATCATGTCTGAATCTACCTTTCCCACATTGCTATAAGACCAAACGATCGCTATACTGTCTCCTCTCCCCTGTCCAGGTCTGAAGACCATCGTCGGCGCTCTGATCCAGTCTGTGAAGAAGCTGGCAGACGTGATGATCCTGACTGTCTTCTGTCTCAGCGTGTTTGCCCTCATCGGCCTGCAGCTTTTTATGGGGCTCCTGCGACAAAAGTGCGTCCGCAGCCTCGCGCACTGCGTGAACTCCTCCTACAGCCCCAATGCATCTTTTATCTGCAACAACAGAACTTGGAGCTCCAGGGCGGACTTCCTCAGCAGCGAAGGTCAGCCAAAAGCAAAGAGGCTTACATTGGGAAAGCATTTCACACACATACAATGCTCTAAATTCTGTACAGTAGCATTTCACATTGAGTTATAAAATATTTTAAAATGTTGTTTCTTTAACTTGTTCCCATTTCCTTAGATAATTTTTACAAAGTTGAAGGAGCAAAGGATGCCTTAATATGTGGATTTGGAAATGATGCGGGGTAAGTGAGTGTTTGTCCTGCTTACTGCTTGTTGATCATCTGCAGGCTATTACATAATATCAAAATGTTTAGCATCTAATGGCTTTTGATCCCATGCATGTCATGTGTATAATTGGATATAGTAGCATGAGCACCAGACTTGGTGCAAATAGATTTCGCAGGACAAGAAAAAAGATATATAACAATAGATTATGTAATTTGGGCTCCATATTTTCAATCTGTGACTAAGCGGCGTAATGTATAGAGGAATGATCCCATCAGAGGGAGGGGTGTAGCGTGAGAGAGGCTGTATGCAAGACGACATGTGGTGTGGATAATCACCCCGGCTCCGCTGGAACCCTTTACTGAGAAACATGGAGTTGCCAGCTGGAGAGAGGGGGGTCTTTGGAGATTTCATCATCTCAAAAGCTCTATGACATGATTAGGTTAACCGGAGTGGACCGGAGCACTTCAGATAGATATTCTATTATTGTTGAGAGGAGATACTGTACTGGTGCCTTCAAGTGAACTGCTGCAATACCTCAGTTTGTGTCTTGTAGAAAGTGCTAGAAAGAGTTCTGAACATGCATAGACATCAGACATGCATAGATAATGTTTTTTTTTTTCTGTGGAGTTATGGACTTTGTTCCCAATCAAAGGCACAGTGTGAAACCATCCAAATATTGCTACTCAGCCTACGCACTGAATAATCCTATAAATCCAAATGCTTTTGAAACAAGCACAACAGGATGACTCTGCCCATGCCAGGCCCAGTTCAAGGGTTATAGTGAACTAAATACCCATCTGTGTGAATCTGAAATCCTACAGCTTCAACAAATGGCTTCTATTAGATGCTCTTGTTAATGATACATGATAATGAATGATAGCAAATAACAAAAAATGGTGATGATATTAAGCTTTTGCAGGCAAGTTTGGTGTAGATATTTCTTTTTTTTTCCTCTCACGCTGTCAAAGGTTATATTTTGTGCATATATGACATACCTGGACATTTCATTATATAGCCATTTTACAGATTCATTATAAACTCTAAAGAACCTTCTTTAAAAGCACAGGAAAAGTTTCCACTTGATTAAATAATGATAATAATAATAATAACAATAATAATAATAAATAAACAACAGCAATGTCACGCACAAACAAACACAGATACAGGCCAATTAATACTAATAGATTAATTAAATTCAAATAAATAGACATGGAATTAAACATGCTAAACAATTTTGATAATCCATTTATCACATTTTCAAGAAAAAATGCTTAGCCTTCGTCAGCTTCTGCGATGTAAGGATTTTATGTTGCTTCATACTTTCTTTGACGACTGCCATGAAGGACAATTGTTATTAGCTATTGTCTATTAGCGTTAACTGAAAAGCTACAGTTTGTTATCTTCATCATGAGTTGTATGTTTTTATGTTTTTAAGAAGGGTTGGCAGAGTACACCTGATTTAAATAACTTTGAATAACGTTACACATGTAGCATTGGTAAAATGAGGGTTAATCCACATAGCACCCAGCTTCACTGGCTTATCTGTGGGGCTAATGTTAGCTAGCATTAACGTTAGCCAATCTACTTTTTTGGAAATAAATTTTTTTTGAAAAGTGAGAGAAGGCAAACTTGTGGAGATGTTACTATACCTACCATGCTGCCTATGTCAGTTTATTTATTTTACGTTATAGTTACCGGGAGCTTGACATTTTTTGTTGACAGTTATTAAGCATTAACATGAACTAATTGGCTAGCTAAGAGTTATTTTTAAGATTGAAATGAAGACTGCCTATACAGTGCTGTAGCACTCCTCTGCAGTAAACTGTAAGTCAAAAACAGCATTTTAAAGGCTCTTTTTTTCATGAAAAAAATGTTGTTGATTTTAGGGGAAAGAACCCTTGCGGTCCTAATTGAACCTTTTCATGCATAAGATTAGAGCTAATATAGATAAGTTAATACACAAGAGTTAATAGAAGTTAATAGAAGAAGTAGTCTACACAGCGGAGGTAGTCACACATTTTTACTGGCATCAGAGTGCAGCCAACCCTGTATTTAATCTCCCTCTGTAACCTCTCCTCCAAAAACAGGAACTTAATCTCCCCAGAAGTAAAATCTGATTCAGTGACTTGTGTTCAAGTCAGAGTGAAAAGAGGATACATTGGAGGGCGTTTAGGGGGGAATGACGTCACTAAACTCCCTGAAATAGTAGGTCAGTAAGATCAGACTAGCACAGATAGGACCTTTCCAGCTGTCCAGTTTACCTATAAGTCACTGCAATTGAACCTTTTTAGATTTGTTGCATATTGTTTGTGTTTCTGCCATTTGTGGAGCTCTAACAGCACACTGTGATCCGCATTCAGTGACATGAATATCAGATTATATAAAGAATCTTTTATTCTGTCTCTAATGCGTGTGTTAATGGCTGTTTGAACAATAAGAGAACAATGAGGATTAGACCTTTTTGTCTTCCTTTAATTTTAACCTTAATCTGTTGTCACCAAGATACAGTATGTATGGCATGTATTGCTTTTTTAATGTATTTTCAGTTAGATTATTGTCAAATCAAAGAGAGGTTCAGGACAGTGTTACCAGGTTATAGGTTAAAGTAAGCATTAAGTAGCTTATGTTTTTGTTGACAAAATGATTGAGACAGCCTTTTAACTTCTGTGAAATTTTAGATGGAAGTTTCTGAAGCAGGCTGTGGAGACGGGCAAGATATTAAGCAGGTCAGGATGGAGGACGTAAAACATAGAGGATGCTTAATCTTTTGAGTGTATTCCAACAAGTAATCCCTGAGTAGATTTCCAAATTAAAGCTTTGGATACGTTATGATGACTCACAAACACACATGCACACAAGCACACACAGACACAAGTGGGCACACATGCACACAAAACACACATATTCACATGATATTTTCAGCCTAGATGGTTAACAAGTTTGTGATAAATTATTTGCTCAAAGGCTGTTTCTCATCGCGCCTACTGCAGAGTTCAGGCAAATGCTTATCCCCCTCACATCTTAAAGCCACTGTGCATCAAGGATTATGACTGATTGTATAGACAGATTCAACTTTTACCCTTGACTAGTCTGATGTGAGCATGGAAACCCACCGCCTCAGCCCCGCCCCCCACAGGAAGAAATCACTTGGCTGCTATTGACAGATGTTCATGTGCTGTTCTGTTACATAAAACTGCAGGAAATGAATGGTGCACTGTCAAAGATATACATATAAATATTGTTAACATAATATCAGAGTTTTTGTGAAGCTGTGCAGTGATCATTGGTACATTTTTGCTGCCCATTTTCAAGCACATGTCACAAAATTAAAATTTTTGAATGGCATGGTTAGGTGTGATGTAAGAGGATTTGTTATAAGTGGGCATGGTATGATCATTGTGCCTCCAGTAAGCAGACTTACTGTAATTCTTACTTAGTACTCAAAATACACTTTAAAATGTACAGTGTATTACACATACTATTAAGTAATACACTACAGGATGTACATAGACAAAGATATACATTAATGTGACCATATATTACAGTGCAAACAACAACCAAGTGTGTGGAGGCAGATCTGATCCCATAGTGAGTACAGCAGCTCTCCTTGAGGAGTGCTAACTCAGGATATACTCATGTAAGAGCAGTCTCCAGGGCAGTTACTATAGAAACCTCTTGGACCTTCAGCTTTACAGGTGCCTTGTTTTTACAGCAGCATTTCATTACAAGAGAAGTCTCTCATTCATGCAGCTGTTTAAGTGACAACACTGACTAGCAGTGTGGTAATAAGATGAGCAAGTACGTCATTAGATGCAGGTAGTCTGGTTGTGAGAAAATTAAATCAAACAGGATATTCTAAGCAAATGGAATAATTAAAAAATAAACCACTGTGCCCTACAGGAGCCCATGACCTGTCAGTTCAGCAGTTTAATTAAAGGAGGTTTTGAATAGTTTGGCTCATGTTGTGACTTAGAAATCTGTTGTACAATTTAAACTAATTTCCTACCTTCCATGCAGCCACTGTTTTTCACTCATTGTATTATGCTAAGGAAATAAATAGGCACATTTTCTTGAAGACTTGAAGTTGCTTAAGATGGATAATTCAACATGGTGAACAAATCGAGTAAAAATCATACTCACAGAGAACTTCACGAACAATTAGCAAACATGGGCACTACTGCTATTTTTCTCCCAAAAAGCCTGGAATGAATGGCATCAATCTAAAAAAAAAGGGTCAACAGTAATTTTAAATTTACAAAACAATAAAAATATAGTTAATGGGCGAAAACATGCAAAATTGCAAAAGTGTTGTACTTAAGGTATTGCACTGTGCAGGTTCTGGTGTGTTAGTGTTTTGTCATATTGGGTAAAAAAGGTGAACAGATGTGTGGACTCGCAGGATGAGCAGTGTGGCAAGGCAAGGGACAGCCTGACAGGAAGATGTCGCTGGCCTCACGCAGCCTCCACTGTCCTCACTGCTGGATATTAGTGAGCATTCCTGCTTAGCTGGCTGGTTGGTGAGATCTACAGCTGTTCTCACAGCAGCGCTCTCCCGCCCAGCTGTTTCCCTGCCATTACGAAATTATTCTGCACTCAGATTGACATGGCAGTCCAGCTTGTTCTCAGCTGCTGGACTTAAATATTTGCTGTAATGCCACTATGTTGACAATGAAGATCAGAGATGGAGGCATCGAGCTGAAAATTTTTTGAACTGCAATTTGATATCCATCTGGCTCGGCATAATCCCTTTTGCTCCAGTGCATTTTAGTGCTCCTGCCTGGAACGAATTTCAAGTGCCCTCTTCAGTTGAAATAATGGCGATGATAGTGTATGTACTTACTGACTCATCCGCTTCTCTCCCCTGTGGAGTCAAAGGTCACAGGGCTACATGTAGATACAGGAGATGTGTTTAACTCCGGTGAAGCAGCATGCACGCTACCACAGCTATATCTGTCCCAGCTGCTTTTGATTTCATTGTGCTCAGCCTTATCAGGCCAGACCAATAATCTTCTGTCTTCTGCCTTTAAACTGTTGCATTACAGGAAGTGTCCAGATGGATTTGACTGCCTGAAAGTAGGAAGAAATCCAAACTATGGCTACACCAGTTTCGATACCTTCGGCTGGGCTTTTTTGGCCCTTTTCCGTCTCATGACACAAGACTACTGGGAGAAACTGTTTCACCAGGTGCTGTTTGTGAATCTCATTTTTGAATCCATCAATATCGTGTGATGATTTGTTGCTCACCTGAATAATAATCTGTATTTTAACAGATTTTAACAAATACAGAGTAGAATACAATAGTTTTGCTCAATCAACTGTCAAATAATGATGCTTCTTCATAGACTAGCCATAATTCATATTGGTTATAATTGTGTTTCATTTACCTGGTTAACTGAGGAGATATGGGAGAAAAGTCATTCAACATAACTTGACAACATACTGTAATTCATAAGAGTAAGCAACAATAGCAGTCAGAATAGCAGACAGAATATAAACAATACTCCATTTATAACCATACTATCTAAACCACCTGCTATAAGTGTAAACAAAGGCAAAAGTTTAAAGCTGCACGAACCAATATTTTTATATTAACAGCGGATCAAATGACTGCGCGTAATGTGAAACAGGTCGCTCATAGAGACAAAGAAATAGGTTTATCACCTGACGCTAAAGTTCCCCTCAGCTTTATGGAGCATTTTAGTATCTTTCAGCTCATTGTTTTGGTTTTCCAGCCTACAACTTTACTGTTTTGTTCGCTGTCATCAACCTTGTTTGCAGATGCATTAGGCAGCTGTTATCAGTGATTAAGCTTTGATAAGCTTAAGCTGTATGCTACCTAGCTGGTGAACGTAGTGGAGCATTTAGTCGCTAAAGAACCAGATATTTTTCTGAGGAGCTGATGGAGACCAACAACAGATCTAAAAAGAGAGTAATTATTGGATTCATCTTTGCTAGGTGGACACAAACACAAAATCAAATCAATGCTAATGTTGCTTTGTGTTTACTGGATGTGTTAATAAGCAACTATTTGCTAACACATTCACCATGACAACTTTATAAGGTGATAATATGTAAATGTTATGTTTACTGTTTGTTGTGCTGCCTGCAAGTGGCCCAAAAAATTAGTTAAAGCAAGAATGTCAAAGATGTCCCTTTCGTTCTCTTTGGCGGCACCTATGGCGATAAGCAGTAATTGCAGGTCTGTTTTTGGATCTCACTTCCCAGAGACCCAAACAGTGTCGCCTGTGTAACGTCAGTACTGTTTATTCGCGACACTAGCAGGGAACAGTATACCACTTCACACAAACATGAGTTGAAGCTCTCTCTCACCCTCTCTGGCGGACCAACCACTGCTGGGTGATGGAAAGTGCGTCAATAACTGTGCGCCGCTTGTGATTTTTCCCGGGAATGTCTCCCATCGACACCCAGTTTGTAATACTTATAATACTGCAAATGCAAGGGCTTTCATCAGTGGGCCTTAGGTTCAATCACCATTGTGTTACCTCATTCGGCGATAGATAGTGACTTTACAGACATTTATTTAAATGAAAATCTTTAAAATCATTTCTTTAAAGCAGCTTTAAATGGTTAAATGGAGCAATGACACTCAGACAGGATATAAACAACTTTCTACCATAACCAGCTACTGTAGCTATACCATGATTATACTGTGTGTAAACAAAGGCAAATTATTAAGTTACCAAACTTTCTTGAATTTTTTGTCAATATCCAATAAGGGATTTACATATAAAAAGTAAATGAAAAAAGAAAATGTATAGTCAAATTTTACAAAAAAGTCCCAAAATCTCAGCAATGAAATTGAGTAAAATGTTATCCACCATAACTATATATAATGCCAAAACTACAAAAGGAGACTAAAGTTTCTTTCTTCAATATGAGAATTTGCTTGTACTGACTTCATGTTTGCTCCCTCAGACTCTACGCTCAGCGGGGAAAGCCTACATGGTTTTCTTTGTGCTGGTAATCTTCCTGGGTTCCTTCTACCTGGTCAACCTGATCCTGGCTGTAGTGGCCATGGCCTATGAGGAGCAGAATCAGGCAACCATCGCTGAGGCCTGGCAGAAAGAGAGGGAGTTTCAGCTGGCTATGGAGCACCTCCGCAGAGAGCAAAGAGTAGGTGCAAAGCAAGCATTCACAAAGGATTAACATTTGGCTAAAATCTTATTGTTCATCGTTCAATTTCTTTCTGTGTGAAGTTGGCAGCAAAAAGACAAGCGCAGGAGACAGACTCGGTGTTGTCCCCAGAGTTGTCTCCACTCTGTCTGAAGACAGGCAGCATACGGCGAAGCAGCAGCAGAAGGAGGAGATCTCACAGAACATTATCAGAAGAAACAGCAGAGGAAGCTGCTGAAGAGAAGTTTGAGCCACTGGATGAGCCAATGGTACATCGCACAACAATCACACTCTAGATAGCTTTTGATGTTGTCATTATTAGGAGCTAAGGTATCGCTCTGTGTCTCTGTAGCCTCCTGTGTCTCCCCTGCCGGTCCACCCTCTGCTGGCCACGTTGTCCTCTCACCCTCTCAGCACCAGGAGAGGAAGCCAGAACAGCATCTTCAGCGCGTTCCGGGCGCGCAACAACTCAGAGGCTGACTTTGGGGATGATGAGTACAGCATTCATGGAGACACCTTCAGAAGTCGCACCAGTTCAACAGCAACACCCTGGAAGAGGAGGACGGGCAGTGTGAGGAGCCACTGCTCCCAAGTCTTCACCCCCAGTCTCAATGTCAACGGCCGACTCAACATTTCACTTGACCAGAATGGAGTCACAACAGTGGGCCTGCACACCCCTACCTCCATGCCTGCTCACAGCATGGAGAGGATCAAGGAAGACACAGTGAGTAATGGAAGTGAAATAGATGCATGTAGGATGTAGTATTTTAAAACTCTCATACTGAAATTAGTTTTCATTGATCATAGTTAACAGCCCACCAATACAAGAAAGAAGAAAGTTTTGTATTTCATTTTTGTGTTTCTGTTTCTCAGATGCCCACCAGTGCAGAAGACACAGTTCCCAGATCTCTCCTTCAGCCTTCCCCAACAGTGACTGAGCCCCCTGCTGTGCACAGGAAAAGAGGGCTGAGCTCTGTCAGCTTCCTGAGCGATGCCATGGATGGTTAGTCCCTTTAAATACTAAAAACTACTCTTTTAATTCTCTCTATGCTGAGATTTTGTGACAAATCACAGCTTGACTCAGGGATTGGTTTGCATAAACCCTGAGTTATACAAGCATGGACTTTTTAAGGGCAATCTTAAACAAAGGCTTTGGTGTCTCTTTGCAGAGCTGGAGGAGTCGAGGCAAAAGTGCCATCCCTGCTGGTACACATTCGCAAAGAAGTACCTGATATGGGACTGCTGCCCCTGGTGGCTGAAGATGAAGGAGTGGGTGAATTTTCTGGTGATGGATCCTTTTCTGGATCTGGGTATCACTATATGCATTGTGCTGAACACCCTCTTCATGGCCCTGGAGCACTATCCCATGACTGATGAGTTCAACACGATGCTCTCAGTGGGCAATCTGGTAAGAGCTTTTTAATGATAGGAGTGGGAAGGTTTCCAACATTTAACAAACTTTCTCCTAAGTGCTGTGGTAGATAGGCAGTGGAGAGGACTGATAGCCTCATTGAGAGAAAAGTAAAGAGGGAAGAGAAATGGGATTCATTCAGATAAAGTATTTCTTTATCAGGCAGCATGTGCTTTTTATTGCCAGTGACGCTGTGCTGGACTTGAGGGGCATGTTGATTGTTTGTCAAAGGTCCTGCTTTAGACTATTTGTGGTTACCCTTGTAAAGAGGGAATATTTTTAGCATGATGTGGGGCTGATTCCCCCATTTGTATTTTCCCATCCCCCCTACTGGTAAATTATAGACCCTGCCAGTGTCTTTAAGTCTGGAAACATACATTTAAGAAGACACACAGTAGTCACAGAAGTAATACTTTCTCATTAATTGTCCTCACCAAGTTGCTTGTGGTTTTGGTCCAGTTTGTCTGTCTGTTGTATGTTAGTTACCAGTATATCTCACAAACCTGAACAGATTTCCATGAATTAGGTGGAAACTTGGGAAACACAATGGGCTAAGGAAAATTTGATTAGTTTGTAGTGCAGATCAAGCAATTTCTTAACATTGTCAAAGGACATTTTGTAACATTATTTTAATTTAAATATTTAAATTTAACTATTTGGATATTTGGTTACTTGAACAGGAAAATTGCAGAAATATCCAATGTGTGCTTTCTAGATTTTTTTCTAGTTTTTTAACCCCAATAATGTAACCCTCAATTTACACTCAAAACTGGATTATTTTATCTCTTTTGGCTGCCTATTTTGGGGCAGCACAACAAGCTGCAAACACAAAATTGTCATAATACTGCCTGATAATGTTTTTTTGATGGGGAACATGTTGGCTTTTAGCTTAAGTTGCCTATTTACACATCCGCACACGGTGTGACATCAGGATTCATTTGGAGTCGTGTTTCTGACAACCTGATGAATGTACAGTGCTCAATCTTCACCCTTCTTTTAGCTCTGTTTTCTGTAACCAACTCCTGAGTGACATACTTGGCTATTTAGCTGCTAAATAGCTACTGTGTTCACCAGCTAATTGTTAACTTTGTCTGCCATATGGGTCTGGGCAGGTAGTGCACAGTGGATTTGTCAGATCTTTTTTGCTGAAAACAGATGCCTGCTGCAGCTGGAACAAGGTGAGAGTGGTGAGACTAAACCAAATAGTATAAAAATCAAAACAATAAGCTGAAAGACACTAAAACGCTCTGTTGTGCTGAGGGTAATTGCAGAGTTAGGTGGTAATTATCTGTGGGTTTGTCACTACAAGCGACCCCTTTCTCATTACACATGGTTCATTTGATCCATTGTTAATGTACAAATATTGATTGTTACAGCTTTAACTAAAGAAATACAATAAGTAATGTTCCACCTTTTTCACCTCCAGCTGTGTTGTGTCACTGTGTGTTTTTTCCAGGTGTTCACAGGGATCTTTACAGCTGAGATGGTGCTGAAGCTGATTGCCATGGACCCTTACTACTACTTCCAACAGGGCTGGAACATCTTTGACGGCGTCATCGTTTGCCTCAGTTTGATGGAGTTGGGTCTCTCCAATGTAGAGGGGCTGTCTGTCCTACGCTCCTTCAGACTGGTAACAGGAATCTTTAACTCATTCATGTACATTCAAGAAATTTTGCTGAGTTATCTGCCATTGTTTGACTTTCTAATCAATGCAACAAACTATTATTATTGACATATAAAGCTTACAAAAGACATGCACTCAAACTAAAATTAATACATATGAACACGTCAACATTTGATTTTGTACAGTTTTATTTTTTTGTTTCTTTTTGCATTAGCAGCTGGTAGCTGGATGATGAGAGTTTCACAACAATTTGAATCAGTCTGAACAATAAAGACATAACACAACATTCACCTGAAAATATAAAACTCATTCTCATTTACAGATTCAGTTTATAATCCAACTTCAAACTTAAAGATACAGTTTTTGTAAAGATGCAGTATTGTTTTTTTTTTTTCACTTTGTTCTCTTCATCAGTTACGAGTCTTCAAACTGGCCAAGTCCTGGCCCACTCTCAACACTCTCATCAAGATCATCGGCAACTCAGTGGGCGCCCTGGGAAACTTGACACTGGTGTTGGCCATCATCGTCTTCATCTTCGCTGTAGTGGGCATGCAGCTATTTGGCAAGAACTACCAAGACTGTGTGTGTAAGATCTCCAATGACTGTCAGCTGCCTCGCTGGCACATGAAGGACTTCTTCCACTCCTTCCTGATCGTGTTCAGGGTGCTGTGCGGCGAGTGGATTGAGACCATGTGGGATTGTATGGAAGTGGCCGGGCAGCCACTCTGCATCCTGGTGTTCATGTTGGTCATGGTCATAGGGAACTTGGTGGTGAGTGCAAAATTGGACATTTTTAAATAATACATCATCTCTAAATTGAAAACTGGAGATTTTCTAAATTTTGCTTGTTGTCAAATAATCCCGCAAAGAGATCAAAACTACAATGTAGCCAAAGCTTTATATAGCTCATTCCTCTGTGCCACAGACTTCTATTGTTGTCCAAAAACTGTTAAAAACAACACATCAGTGAGCCATATCCTGCACTTTATAGTAGAGGTTTATATTTGTGACCATCTTCAGAGAAAGACAAAAACAAATGGGCTTGGGGCAGAGTACCACAGACAGGCTGGAATATTGTAATATGGATTGTATCGTTTTTGGTCTTTTTATTGGATTTGTAGACAATAACTAAAGTATGGAATATCACCATTCTTATCCTCTAACAGTATATGATAACAGGAAGTCTGCCTACGGCGAAATTTAATTGCATGTCACTGCAACCAACTGTGACTGCTGTCAAATCCAAATGATGATGTCATGAGTAATCGGGGATTACGTTGCACCAATGAGGATTGGTAATTCTATATTATGAAGATACAACCTGCTTGGTCGGTGATTGGTGCATCGACATGATAAATTGTGCAGATATCTGTGTAGCTGAAATGGTTTGTGCATCTTTCCTTAAGTGCTCTTGAACACTCGCTAGTTACTGAGAAAGTGATTGTGTCACAGCCTCATGCTAACTGTCTTGCAGATTAGCATTAGCAGACTTCAAAACAGATCATGTCTGGACGACATATAAACCATCTGTTGTCCATCCTCAGTCATGTATTATCTGCACATGCTGTCGTGCAAACTGTAGCCACAACAGACACACTGTGCACTGGAGCAGCCTCATGTCCAACAGGGTTGAATGTTTTATCCACTGCTAATGAACTAAGTCTTATGGGTGAAACTGTGCCCTAAGTACTATACAAAGGATCAGCGAAGGCCACAGAGTGTTCTTGCTGTCGCTCCAACCTTTCGACAGGTAGTGATTTTCACACACGATGAAATACAACTTGCACATTATTGCATGCACATGTTTCAACACAAAATAGTTAATCTGTGTGACAGATCTGTTTGTACACAACTGCTGTCGCTCCATGCTGTAGCAAGGATACGTATATTTGTTGGCCCACCCATATGGTGATTTGTTGTCCAGCTGTGTCCTGTAAGCTAACGTTAATGAGAACAGATAAAAAAATCAGCCAGCATTAGCAGCATTTATTTATAGTCAGTGTAGTTTCACTGTTAATGTAGCGTCATTTCAGGGCTGACACTGACACAGGGCTGAGTCTGTGTAAAATCTAGTTTTTAATCTTAATATCATTATCGTGACCTTTTGCCATAATCCATTGTATTTCTTCTCATTCTATTTTTACTTAAACTAGCTAGAAATATGTATTATGCAAGTCCAGGCTCACAGTGCTGCCAGTCATTGGCTTTTTCCGGATCATGATGAGAACATATTAAAATAACATAATACACTGAAATATGAGCATCGTTTGCACCATGAATAAATCAGCTTGGTCACATAATTGTTTTTTTTAAATTGAGCAAGGCTTTGAATGTGTGAGTTCCTGTTGGATATGGTTCAAACACCTGTTCCCAGGATACCCTCTGTGCCCTCTGCCATTAAACGCTAGTTTATGCCACATTAAATCCTATGCTCTGAAATGTGTCTGTCTGAGACACTGAAATATTTTTCCATGGTCTTGCATAGCCCAAAATCACAATTTTGCTCATAATAATAATAATAATAACTTTTGTATAGCACCTTTCATACAAAAATGTAGCTCAAAGTGCTTTACAACAAAAGAAATTACATACACTAAGTGCTTCACATCAAAAAAGATGGCCACAAAAACATATAAATGTACATAAGATGGAAAATAAAACCCACTTGATAATATTAATAAACATAAGATAAAATAAAGTGAAAATACAGTACATAGAATGTGTACTTCAGTGGTGGTAATTTGAGACTTAAGAAGCGAAAACTCAGAAAGTATTTAGCCACGTGTACACTCTGTAAATCAGCACCTAGGTCTCTGAAGCCATAAGCATAACAGCACCTCCCTTTTCCCAACAGACACAGACTCACCACCGGTCTTGATTAACCTTAAAAGGGGTTTACAATCTGTGCAGGATAAGACATCCTCTATCCTGAGACAGAGATAAGGGAAAACTCCCACAAAAAAGGTGTAGATTTTCACACCTACATAACCCGGTACCCCCTACTTTCAGCAGCATTGAAAAAGTGACTGAAACCACCAAAAGAGCATACACTGTAGCAGTTTCTCTTGTTATAAACATGCTGGATACAGCCACTCTATTGCGACAGCGACTCTATTGCCTTGTTAGAGCAAATACCAGATCACAACAGTGCTCCTTATGGAGTTTAATGGACAGAAACCTCCTCTGCACATGAATCGTGGGAAAGCTGTTTATCCAAGGGATTATCCAGGATGCTTAGGGGCGAGAAGGTCGAAGGGCATTTATCACTAATCATCTGCTCATGCTCCCCATCTCTGACTGGCTCAGTGGCTAAAGATGATCCTTGTGCACCAACTGTGCATGTCAAACGCGCACACAGACATATGCAAGCCCTCAAACATACATACAGTGCAAAGTGTTTGATGCTGCTGCTCTCTAAGCTAGTAAACAGATTACTTGGGAGTCAGATGCTTGGAAACTTGAGTTCAGAATAGCTGAAAGCATCAGAAGCCATATGTGTCTCTAAGCATGTTTGTGTATAATATCCTCCTGAATTTACAATGAAGGATTTTCCAGTGTTTACAAAATATGTGGGATATCTTGTCATGCATTATCTTCAGCTTACAGGCTAAACTATACTCAGCTTAGTAAAGAAAGATGTACAGCGAGAGTATCTTCTACGTAATTCTTCTTTGCATCAAATATAATGTTTGTCGGCCAACAGGTGCTGAATCTCTTCCTGGCCCTGCTGCTCAGCTCCTTCAGCTCTGACAACCTCTCTGCTCCGGATGAAGATGGCGACTTGAATAACATCCAGATCGCCATTGCCCGCATCAACAGTGGTACCTCCTGGGTCATGACAAACATCATCAACCTCTGCATGAAACGCCGGCAGAAGAAGGCCAAGGAAGTCAGTCAGGCTTCCATCAAACAGGTTGGCAATCACGTGGAAAGCAATGGGGGAATTTTTGGATGCTATGTAGAGAAGAACATCATAGCAGAGGAGGACAGCTACATGACCAACCCCAACCTGACTGTTATCGTTCCCATCGCACCTGGAGAGTCAGACGTGGAGTTTCTGGAGGAGGAGGAGATTTCTGAGTCGTCAGATGATGAAGAAAAAGTGAGTCATATGTCCAGATGTGTTTTTACATGAGACCTGAGCTTATTGTCATGGTTTACTTGTCTCCAAACCTAGTGGTTTTAAAAAGTTTCCAATATGGTCAGCTACATAAAATCTAGGAGAGACTTAATTTATTCAAGGGAACATTAACACTTAATCACATCTCTACGTGCTCTCTACTGGTTGAAATGTTGACGTCCGGAGGTGCAACATGCACTACAGTGAGTGTCAGAGCAGGTTTTTTGCTTTTGACTGCTGATGGAAACCATGTGCTATGACATCACTGCTATTGATGAGGCCAGATTCCCCAGAAGTTTCAACATTGTCACAGCAAGAAAGGATGCAGGTTGATTCCACCCCTATGTGGTGTTTGTATGTCCTCCTTGTGTTTGATATGGGTTTTCGTGGATTGGAGACTTTAAATGAACTGTTGTTTTTCAGCTGTGTGCCTGGTGCATGTTGAGATAAACTCCCAACATCCCAACAAACAGAAAAAGGCAATGAATTAAAAAACATAATTTAGCAAACATGAATGTAGCCAGCAGGCTGAAATCTCTCAGTTCGTAGGACATACTTTATAAAAATGTCTTTTCTTGATGGGTCTGTTATTTCTTATTCTTTTTTTAGTACAACTATGTAATTTGGGACTAATTATAGGGGAAATGGTATTTTCTTCTGAAAGAACTAGTCCATTTAAACCCAAGTCAATATTCATACATCAAAATTTCACATTTTTGCATGTTCAGCTGACCTGCTATGCTAAAAGACTTAAATGTTATGCAGGCAAAAAAAATGAATTATAGGAAAAGTTTGTCATTTTGAAAAATAGGTTTATTCACCTTCTTGCAGATGAGATAGATTTAGATGAGATAGTGCAAACCCTGCTCACGTCTGTAGGGTACAGTATGAAGCTACCACCAGCAGCTGGTTAGCTTAGCTTAGCTGTGCCGGAAAATTTCTTGGCAATGCTCAGTAACTTCTTGGAGTCTCTGCTGCTTGGCTGGTCTCATGGTCATGACAAGACTCCAGGAAGTTACTTCACATGGCCAAGAACTAGTTTGCCACATAACTCCCAGTAAAAATCACAACATGTCATTTTTACTCTTTGTTTTTTGTACAGACAAGATATAACGTGTTAATCAGTGAGCTTAAGATGTGCTAGTAGACAGATTTTGCTACCTTTGGACCCACCCATGCTTGCTGTTTCTCCCTGTTTCCAGTTTTTATGCTAAGGTAAGCGAACCTAATCAGCTGCTGATTGTAGCTTCATATTTACTGTACAGAGGTAAGAGTTGGTATCAATCTTCTCATCTAACTCTCGACAAGAAAGCAAATAAGCATATTTTCCCCAAATCTTGAACTATTCCTTTAATTCACTGGCGGTGTACTAATTATACGCTTTTTAAATCTTCCCTATTATCAATAGCAAATTACATAGTTCTGTCTAGGAAACCTCCAGGAAGTTATTATGTAATTATTAGGAAATAATGTACCCATAAATTAAATTGTATATTATGTTATATGATTTATTTCAGTGGCTGAACTGTCTCTCTCTGCAACTGCACCCTAATTACAGTAGATTTTAAAAGCTTGAGAAAATGTTGAAAAATAAGGTAGTTTAGCATCTTTAAATGATGCAGATCCTTGAACTGGGAGGAGGACCTGCATTATTTTAGACAGTGACAAGCTGTTTACTCACTTGATACTTGTGATGCTGCCTAAATATGTTCTTCCTGAGAGTTCTTTCAAAGGATTCATCACCTTTGTTTTTCATAGCTTGGACTCGTTGTTTCAAGTGAAATAACATCTATCAAGATGCAAAACGTAATCATTTTCCAGTCCTCAGGTTCTGATTTGCTGCCGCTCATGTCATTCAAAAGTAAAGCACAGTGAGGGGTTGATGAGCAGATGGAGGAGGGACAGTAGGCTGTAGAGATGGTGGGGGTGGACAGTGAAGAGGACATGAGTGTGGAGGCTTTCCGGACAAATAATCTGTTAATCTGTAAAGCAGACAAGGTGAACTCTGACTGAGACCAGTGCCCTGGTGAGAGAAATATAACTTGTGAATCCAGATTTTTGAACTACTGAGTTATTAAGAGTTCATGTAACTTCATGCGGTGAATTTAGAAAGCTGAGTTGTAAAAGGACAAAATGATCAAAATAAGAAAATCAACCAGACATACCCCTAATTTATTTACACCATTTGCAATTATTTGAACTGTCAAAATGACAAAGAACGTATTTTTATTTCCAGCAAGTGTGAGGAGAAGATGATGGGACAGTTTATCATTTTGGAGTTTCCTAAACTTTAGTTGTCACTGAAAAAACGTAATGTAATGCTGATAACCAATAACCACTGTTAGCCACAGCCAGGTGCCTGACAAACATGTGTTTAGTTGTCTGCATAGTAATGTCTTGTAACAGGCCTTTTTCATGGAAGACATTCTGACTTGTCACAGTAGGAAAAGCACAAATGTAAATGGTAAAATGAATGATGGCTGAATTCCTTCTGTTTCAGGGTGCTGGTATTGTGGACACTGACTATAAACTGACCCATCATTAATGTTATTAATTACACCAGTGCTTTTCCTGCTATGACAAGTCAAAATGTCTGCTGCACACCCACACAGGTGATTTCACCTCTGGTTGATTAGACCTCTGCTCCGGTTGAAGGTGGGGGGAGCTAAGATAGGAATTAAGTGATAATTCCATGCACTTCCAAAAATGTTAAAGGTGTATTTTTTCCCAACCTAAGAGATGCACAAACACTTAACAGGTGAGTAAGTGTCAATCAAACGCAGTTGGTACACGCCCACACGATCCTGAGAGGAGGTCTTATCAGGTATAATAGCTGAAAGCATGTGGATCACAGGTGTGTAGGCCCTTAAAGGAATTGGGAGTTTGGTGAGCACTACGTCTGACAGAGGTAGCTGAGATAGCACTGACACGTACTTTTATATATTATTCTGTTCACTTACAGACCACCAGCTGTACGAGCTATTACACTGTTACGTGCATCACTGTGATTTAAACAGCTGTTTGAATATGGGTGCAGTAATGGGACGAGGTGAGGATAATGATTAATCACCACACACTGATGAGTAAAATTAGATCTGATAGCCCTGTAAGAATTAGTTATTATCGTTTCTTATGGTGCTCTTGTTACCTTTGACTATTCAACACCCTAACCACCCCTCTCTCTCTCAGTCGTTCTTTATCAAACTCCTTGTTTCCTCCCCATGCCTCACTGTCATTCTCCCCTCCAGTTCCTCCTGTATTCTTCCATCTCTGAGTGTCCTGCGGGTCGGGGGTTGTTGAGGTGGAGGGTGTGTCGCTCCTGTCCTCTCTGGCAGGCAGACAGCAGCAGCGCAGATGTGGAGCCAGGCCCTGCAGAGCAGATTAAACTGACACAGCTGAACAGAGCCAGGCAGGGCCAGGCTGAGCTGAGCGGGCTGCAGTCTGGCGCTCTCTCTTCCTCTTTTCCTGCCGAGCGCCACACCACACCAGAATTAGACATCAGGGGAAATGGAAATGAAAAAAAAAAAAAACTCCTCTTCCTCCTGCCCTCTGTCAGCTTAACTGGGCATCAGCAGCTGCTCAGCAGTAAAGAAGGATACATTTTTACACATGTAGAGCTTCATATACACACAAAAAATCGTAAGATTGTGGCTATTAAGAAGTTAGTGACTCACTTTACAATCAACAATGTTTACCTGTATCACAACTGCATACACCGCTGCACTGATCCTGCTGTTATACAGGATATAATGTCGACTCAACAAAATGGCGTCATTCTCTCTTCTCTGTCTTTGAGCACTAAGACTGGCGGTGCTGCTAATCTTGTCTCCGGGTCCTCTGGATGCTCTTTAATACTAGATTAGACTTCATACCATTTTATAGGATTGAAGCTGCACCTCTGTCCTATAAATCATGTTAAATATGTTGCTGTTACAACACACGGAAATCTCATCAAAATTGTATTAAGGCTCAGAGGAGATTGAAAGGCAAGGCACTGCATCTAGGTGAGCTAGCTTTGATGGGATGAATTCACACTGGATCATACAGGGCAGAAAACTGCTACTGCACCGCTCTGCTTGGGTTGAAATTTGAAAGCATATTGCACATCTGGCCACACCCCAGTCAGTGATGTCATAGCTGGTGTTTTTGCAGTCAATTGATCAATCTGTGTTTTAAATGAATAAGAACCTGGTATTGATGATTATTCCTGATAATCTTTCAGCTTCACATATTTGAGGGGTTCATGTTCAGGAGACCAGTCCAGGGACCAGCCCATAATGGATCTAAGGTTAATAAGAATACAAGTGAGCTATTGGACGGTAACAGTGTGACTTTTTACTTCTCAGGAGACTATCAGCCTGTCAGAGGGCAGCACAGTGGATCTAAGGAAGCCTGAAGATGAGATGGGCTATTTATTTGAGCTGGCTGAAGAGAGTATGGAGCCGGAGGAATGCTTCCCAGAATGTGTGTATACAATTTACGCATTCAGTTTGAGAGTTGTAACACTACAAAGACTGTTAAAATACTGTATTTCAAAGCTATTTTAACATTAATGACATTTGTTCTTTCATATGACGTGATCTGTGCTGGTTTATTCTTACAGTGTGCATGAGGCACTGTCAGTGCTGCGATGTGGACACCAGCCGAGGTCTTGGACAGGCCTGGTGGAGACTGAGGAAGACCTGCTACCAGATTGTGGAACACAGCTGGTTTGAGACCTTCATCATTTTCATGATCCTGCTCAGCAGCGGGGCTCTGGTACGGTGGCTTGACACGTTGCTCTTTTCAAATTTGCAACATGCAACAGCTTGAATGTAAACAAAAAAAGTGCTTTCTGTGCCTGATCCCAGTTCAGCTCAGATATCGGCGGCAGAGTACCAAAGAAAGTTACTTCAGACGTACTTACTTTGTTTCCAGCTTATTACTGTACCTTTCAACCAAAACACAGAACATTACAGACAGACATGTTCAACTGTGTTGACTGTGTAGATACATTTATATTATTATTTTCTCACGTTGCTGTCCCTGTGCTGCTGCAGGCCTTTGAAGACATCTACATTGAAAAGAGAAAAGTCGTAAAAGTGGTGTTGGAGTATGCCGACAAGGTCTTCTCCTACATCTTTGTGCTGGAGATGTTCCTCAAGTGGATTGCCTACGGCTTTAAGAAGTACTTCACCAACTACTGGTGCTGGCTCGACTTTCTCATCGTGGACGTAAGTGAACATTTCGGTGAACCTCGTGTGTTTTTTGAAAGGATGCTGTGAATGAAAGATCACATTTTGAGAATTCCAGCTGAACTGTAATCCCTCTCATTGTAGCTGAATGTAGCTGATATGTTTTCATGTTTGTGGGACTTACAGTGTGGTAAGTGTCATATTATGTACAGGAAAGCACTTGACAGTTCATTTATACTTTTCAATAACTGGCCACTTTCTTGATCTAATTTAAACAAAGTCTACTCAACTGTTTCAGGACCTGAAAGAATTTACTAGAAACATTCAGATTACTAAATTACACACTAAAACAGTTACATTTTACAGTTTTACAGCTGCTCTTATGCCAGGATCTGGCCAGACAAATTGAAAGAAGTGCTCCAGTGATCGGAGTCATTTTACAGTTTGTGAGCATCTCCATGTACACTGTTGGATTAAAATGGATGTGGCTCTGTAGCGTCTAGTCCATCCAAAGTGCCCGTGGCGTGCAGCCCGAGGCCTGACTTGACTTCCTCTGATTTCACCTGCTGTTACACAGATTGCCACAGACCGCTCTATTGTTAGGGTAAGTTCTAGTTAGCAGGTCCCAGGTGAGTATGAGCTCTGGGAATGAAAACGTCTGCATCTGCATCACAAATGCTTCTGTGTTTCTTCACTTGTAAGTGCTTTCTGTTGTGATATCAAAAGCCACCGTCTTGTTTGCCAACAAATGCATTTCTTATGATAAAAAAAAAAAAGATTCTTTGAATGAGTTGATGTTACTACAGGACCTTGGCTTTTATATCAAAAACAAATGTAGTGCCATGTACTCTATTGTTTATCTACAGAAGATCTGGTGTAAAAATGTTGCTAAACAGACATTATTAGTCGTATTTTCAATTTAGAAATGTACCGTTTGAATTCATGTCAAAACTGTTGTGTCTGACTCATGTACTGACTGTTACTTGTTATGTCTGTTTTGAAGAAAACACAAATTCTGTTGGTCATTGCAAAGTCTGTCAACTCCCTTCTTTACGCCTCTCTCAATGAAAAGTACCAGCCTACTTTTCTTTTTCTGTACTTTTGTATTTTTTCCGTCTGTACTTTCTTGGAGCCAAAGACGTCTCTTGTCCTGCGAAATAATTTTGAGTATCTTCTTTAGATATATTGAACACATCTGTAAATAGACTTTTATAAAGAAATACAGACCATTGGGACCTTATGAGCCCTAAATTGTTGTAATGAACTTATTGGATCAATTGGATGCAAATTGGGAAACAAATTTGGCAAAGACAGATTTGTTAAAAATTCTTTATAAAACTCACTCTATTTGATATATATACATATAATATATGCATATATAGCTGAGTATGCATGCATGGACACTGTTTGTGCATATGTGCATACTTGTCTGTGTTTTGTCATCTTCAGTCATGACATGAGTTTCTTTCATTTATATCATGCCATTACCATTCATAGCTGTCATCCAAGGGCCATTCAACAGCGGAATACCATTTTGTTTTGTCTGTTTTGGATGCAGAATAGAGTGGAAGTCTAAATTTGCTAAAAGATAATACAACAACCAAAACCAATCTAAACCTCAAAAGTTCAATAATTGTGTTCCTAACTGTGGAATGTCCCAAAATACACAAAAAACTCTAAAATATGGCTCTTCAAATGTTTTCTTCCTGTCTTTTATTATGTTTTTTTCTTTTTAAAATATCATAATTGCGTAGAAAATATATACAGTTCCTTGTGTTAATGAGACTGTATGTGTCCTTTACAATACATTTACTTTTTGAGTTACAAGAATGACATTGTTACTTTTCCCCCAAAGGTTTAAAGTTGCATTCAAATTCATTTTATGATTCTCACAGTCCAAATCTCTTTCTATTCTCCATATAGGTCTCCTTGATAAGCCTGGCAGCAAACTCACTGGGATATTCAGACTTTGCTGCTATCAAGTCCCTGAGGACCCTCCGGGCTTTGAGGCCTCTCAGAGCTCTGTCCAGATTTGAGGGCATGCGGGTGAGGATAAAAAGTTCTGCTCTACACTGATGACACATACAGTATATCTTTTACAGCTGCGTTTCTGTTGACTAGTAAGTTGCTGATTAATCTCATGTTCATTACCTCCACCAAGGAGGCCAGGTTTGCTTTTCGGCTCATTTACATGTCTAACAAGAGTCTCGTTTCCTTAAAAATTCCATGAAATTTGCAGGAAATATACACTTTAGACAGGATGTTTATAGCTTTTCAGCATGAAACATAAGGATATATAAAATATAGGGAGGCTTGATTGCAGATTGTATGGGCATGCCTCTACTGAACTGGATTCACACTTAAAATGTCTGCAGTGAGTCAGAGGTTTCGAGTGATGCTAATAAAGGACCTTTTGTGAGACTAACCTGTTCCTTGTTCGTGGATCATCAGGTGGTCGTGAACGCTCTCATAGGAGCCATCCCCTCCATCATGAATGTGCTGCTCGTGTGTCTCATCTTCTGGCTCATCTTCAGCATCATGGGAGTCAACCTGTTTGCCGGCAAGTTCGGGAAGTGCGTGAACAAAACGGGTTTCATCCACAGTATCTCTGTAGTCAACAACAAGTCAGAGTGCCTCTCCATGAACGACACGCAGTTCTACTGGACAAAAGTGAAGGTCAACTTTGACAATGTGGGCCTCGGCTACCTTTCCCTTCTGCAAGTGGTGAGTCTCTTTTCTTTTGAGTTTGTTTAATCTGCCATCTGCCACTCAGCTGTGCTCCTGTTCTCAGTCACTAACTCTGCCATCACGTCTTTTCATCATGCTTGATCTCTTAAAAGATACTATTCAAATTGTCTGGAGTGGCAACAAAGCAACAAGCTGTTCTTCACTGTTTGTTCTGTTCCTCTTCAGACTTCACTCAATCACAGCTTTGCATCCAGAAAGAGTCTCTAGACACTAAAAGTCATTTAACTCAACTAAGCATTAGCACAAAACCTTCTGTATAGGACTCCTGATTAGAGACTCCGGGAGTCTACTAACCCATTTAGACAGTCACAAATAGACTCGTTCCCATTTGGCTTTACATGTAGAACATATATATATATATATATATTTTAGGAATGATGTTGTGCTTGTGTCATGTCAAGAATGAATGTGATCAAAATATTAGTTCAGTCCATAGTATAATGTTGTTTCTCTAAAGTCAATGCCCAGACGGTAATGTTGTGTCATATTGTATTATAGGCTACATTCAAAGGATGGATGGAAATAATGCATGCAGCTGTTGATTCAAGAGGGGTAAGTATGTCTTTGTGCTTCCAGCATCTTCCTTTATCATAAACATGTTACAGTAACTGGCTGACTAACTAAACTTGTTTTTTTTTTTAGGTGGAGGAGCAACCCATCAGAGAAATCAACCTCTACATGTACCTTTACTTTGTCGTCTTCATCATATTCGGCTCCTTCTTCACCCTCAATCTCTTCATCGGTGTCATTATTGACAATTTCAATCAGCAGAAAAGAAAGATGAGTATTAACAATCAGGCCTGATTCATTTGGTATTTGCAAATAATTATTATTATTATAATAATAATATTATTATTTATTTAAGACGCCGGCTACGGCTATGGAACCAATGCAATAATTTACAGATTATTGGCTATTGACTATTGGACTACTGTACTACTACTAGTAGTACTACTACTACTATTAGTACTACAGCCATAGTAGTACTACTATCATGGCCGTTCCATGCCAGTAGTCCACAGGATGTTGGTCTGGACTGGTTTTCCGTGCTGATAGTAGTTTTTTCTATTGGTATGGAATGGGTTTCCTGTATTTATTGATGGACCTCTTGTAGACCACTAACTGGACATTTTTACTGTCACACCAGGCATTTAGTGTGGTTAAATGGGACATTTTTACTGCACTTCACTGTTTCAAACCAAACCATGATCTCTCCCTAACCCTAACCAAGTGGTTTTTGTGCCTAAACTTAACGATTTTAACCGAAACCATGGGTAGGATTGGCATATCACCTGCAAGCAAAAACATTCCTCCATTTTGAAACAATTTGAATTTGATCATGTGATCTTGCGCAATCAATAACAACGCACATGCGTAATAATTCCGTACCAATAAACTGACTATTGACAAGGAGGAACCTGTACTAACAGCCACTTCCTTTATTTAAATCCATCCCAAATGGATGCAGCTCAGCCTGCATTAAGACAACTCAGGTTCACTCACACAAGAATTACATGGTCATGGATTTCTAATATTTAGCTTATTTGCTTATGTAAGCAAAACTGTGTTCAAATACCAAATGACCCTGAAGGACTTTATTTCCTTCTCTTAAAAATGTAGAAGAAAAAACATTTTTTTCTGTAAAGATAATGTTAGATATTTTTCATTATACTTAGGTGGACAGGATATCTTCATGACTGAAGAACAAAAGAAGTACTATAATGCTATGAAGAAGTTAGGATCTAAAAAGCCTCAAAAGCCAATACCAAGGCCTGCGGTAAGATATCACAATTCACAAATGAAACACGTTATTCAAATACTGATACTGTACTTTGTTTTACATTTCTACATGTCTTTTTACAAATACAGTATGTGTGTGTAATTCATCCTTTTATCATTTCTTATGTGATATTATTAACCTCTGCATATCGCAAGAAAATTAAATATTGTATAATTGATGTTATACCTGCTGACTAAATTGCCGTCTGTATTTCTTGACCCTAGAACATTCTCCAAGCCTTCTTCTTTGATCTGGTGTCCAAGCAAGCCTTTGACATCATGATCATGATGCTCATCATCGTCAACATGGTGACCATGATGGTAGAAACAGATGAGCAGTCGGAGCGCATGGAGACCGTCCTCAACAAGATCAACCTGGTCTTCATCGTGTTCTTCACCACCGAATGCCTGATCAAGATCTTTGCCCTCCGCTGTTATTTCTTTACAGTTGCATGGAACATCTTTGATTTCGTGGTGATAATTCTCTCCATTGTGGGTAGGTAGAGAGGACACATGATGTTAGTAAAATATATTTTAAAAAAGTTATATTTTTCAGTCCCGTTTGTTAGTAGGACATCTCAAAACTTTTTTCAGCAAATTTCTTAACATTGTGAGAAAGGGGACATTTTTTCTATTTACTTATAACTTCCACACTGTCTAGAATCAGACAAATCCAACATATGTACACCATGTGGAAGTATTTTGATGCTGATTCATATTCACATGTAGAATAAAAACCACAAAGGAATATTTTTGGAAATATGCTTATTCGCTTTCTTGCTGAGAGGTAAATTAGAAGATCAGTACCACTCCCTTATCTGTATGCTTAATGAGTTCAAAAACTAAAATTAAGTCACTGCTCCCCCCAAGAAATTACCCAGCACATAACTACCTGTAAAATTGTTTTAGCTGAAAGATGCTAAAACGCTCTGTAGTGATGAGTTGGTTGATAGTTCTCTGTGGGTTTAGCGACCCCTTTCACATTAGACATAGTTATTGTTGATAATAAAATATATCAGTGCAGCACTACAGTAAGTATATTGAAGTGTATTATGGTGCTTTAAGACAAACTTTTCCTGTCTCATCTGTCTTTTTCATTTCAGGGATTGTTCTTGCAGACATCATTGAGAAGTACTTTGTGTCTCCGACCCTGTTTCGAGTCATCAGACTGGCAAGGATAGGGCGTGTACTTCGACTCATACGTGCAGCCAAAGGAATAAGGACTTTACTGTTTGCCTTAATGATGTCCATGCCCGCACTGTTCAACATTGGCCTCCTGCTTTTCCTCGTCATGTTCATCTATGCTATCTTCGGTATGGCGAACTTTGCCTACGTGAAAAAACAAGACGGGATTGATGACATGTTTAACTTTGAGACCTTTGGGAACAGTATGATCTGCCTTTTTCAGATCAGCACCTCAGCAGGCTGGGACAACCTCCTGAGCCCTATAATGGCCAGCTCCCCAGAGGAGTGCGATGCAAACTTTGTCAATACTGGCACTAATACTCGGGGGAACTGTGGCAGCCCCTCCATGGGCATAGCTTTCTTTGTTAGTTACATAATCATTTCCTTCCTCATTGTGGTAAATATGTACATAGCTATAATTCTGGAGAACTTCAGTGTTGCCACAGAGGAGAGTACAGAACCGCTGAGCGAGGATGACTTTGAGATGTTTTATGAGGTTTGGGAGAAGTTTGATTCTGAGGCCACACAGTTCATTGAGTTTTCCATGCTGTCAAGCTTCGCTGACACTCTGTCGGAGCCGCTGCGCATCGCCAAGCCCAACAAGATCAAGCTGATCGCCATGGATCTTCCCATGGTCAGCGGGGATAGGATCCACTGCCTGGATATCCTGTTTGCCTTCACAAAGCGGGTCCTGGGAGAGTCAGGTGAGATGGATGCTCTCAAGCAGCAAATGGAGGAGAAGTTCATGATGGCCAACCCCTCCAAGATTTCCCACGAGCCCATCACTTCAACACTGCGCCGCAAGCTGGAGGAGGTGTCCGCCATCATCATTCAGAGGTGTTACAGGAGGCATCTGGTCCGCCGGCAGATGAAGCAGGCATCCTACCTCTACAGACAAATAAACTATGAGACTGTAGTGGATGTGGAGAATGCTCCGGAGACGGAGGGGCTGATAGCCTCCATGATACAGCACTATGGACCTGTGGGGCTGGAGGTTGAACAGACAGCAGAGGCCACCCTAATGTCCTCACCACCATCTTATGACAGTGTGACCAGGGCAGCCAGTGACCTCTCTGAGGTCATCAGATCAATATCCAGAGACTCTGAACTTGAGGAACCTGGTGAAAACTATGAAGAGACTTTTCTTTGAGACTTGATTGTGTGGAGTGTGTTTGTGTGGTTTTTGTTTGTTATGTTTACAGCAGAGAATATAGCTCAAAATTACTCATGGTCAAAGAGATGAACTTTTTTTATATGTATTAGCAGATGCCGAAGAAATATGCAATATGTTTAACTAACTCACAGCCTCAGTTTAAATTGAACAACTCAAAAGTTAATTTTGTTTGATACACAGTCACAACCTCCATGGATCTTAAAAATTAACATTTGACAGATTTTATATCAATTTATGATACCTGAAAAAGAAGCTGAATATTTTTAATCACAGTATATAAAACATGACTAACATGTGTTACCTACATTCACTCAAAACATCATATGGTCTGCAGTTTGTTTAACATATCAGGAAACACCAGACATCAACTTCACTGCAGGAAATCTTTCTGAATGTTAAATTCTTATACATAATTTTCATTTAAAATGTTTAAATTTGCTGCACAATATTCGTGAGGAGTGTTTTTTTCAGACATGATACAACTGTTAGACAAGCACTTGCACAGTGTTTCATAGGACCAATGGCACAAGTCATCTTGTTGGACCTGTGGTGTTTAGTCATTTTGCCGCTACAAAAAATGTTGAATGTTGTAAGCTTGATAACTAGCTAGCAAAATAGCTAATTTGCTACATTCACTGAAATTATTTTTCAACAGGTGAATTTATATCTATTTTTGTTACAAAAATCCCTGAGGACATGTACAAAGATATTTGTATCTTGAGCAAAAAATATTACACCTTGAGGCCGAGGACAGGAGAGACACTATAGAGACAAATATAATCTTAGTCAACTAACTGACCAAGGCAGCAGAAGTGGAAACAGATGTACACCACATCATCACAAGAAAGAGAGAAAGATGCTTTTTTGATTAGCAAAAGTAGCTAATGAAGAAAGATAGCTTAAAAAAGCAAATGCAGCTAAACGTTAGCTACATTTCTTACACAAGTTTGTAACAGCAGATTCAATCAGATTATAACAGTTTTTATGACAGAAAATATCTATGAAAATGTTTGTAAAAGAATGTTCTGCAGCAACATTCTTTATTCTTTCTATTCACATTTTCACTCAATTTCTACAAGTGCTCAGGGGTTTGAAACATTTTTACAGCTGTGTGGTTGTCTGGTTCACCAACATACTGTAGCCACGCAGCTCATAAACCAACAAAGAAGCTAAAAGCAGACTGAGAATATTGAGTGTGTGATGGATGAACAGTTCCCACCAAACATGCCCATAAAGCTACAGACTATATGAGCAACTAAAGCAGACACGAGGAGTGAATTAGCATTCATTATGTAGTTGTCAAGTATGATCAATATGATTCAAACCAAAGCTCACATTCCTCATACAATGTCCCAATTGAAATTAATGGGAAAAAAAATCTAAATTAAGGAAAAATATCTCAATTTTATTTATGAGCGGTGTGATCAGTGAAATAATTCCTCTGAAATGCACTTTGATTGAAAGAAGGTACTTTATACCTCAAGTGATGGTAGAGACATGGCCCCTGGTCAGAAAAGCACTAGGTGTATTTAACACCTTTAACAGCATGAAAAAAGCTCAATTTCTTGAAATGATGTTATTCAATAGGTACTACTACTAATATGAAGAAATATACTGTAATGTTTGTTATGTGAAAAAGTACAATTTCCAATTATTTTGTCAAACATGGCACATTACAAGTTTAATGTGTGTGTCAATTACAAAGAAGGGCTGTGTGTTCTAATAATCCCTGAATTATGTGCCTGATTTTGATTGTCGTCCGCACACTTCTCTGAATCTCTTTAGACCATTTAATTTGATCTGATGGATGTGGATTGGAAGAGCATGAATGCACTGAAAGCTCATTTTGTAATTAACTGTGTAAAGAGTTTTGAGGCTGTACATGTAAAACTAATTTTTACCTATTTTTTTGTAATGTATTTATATTGACAGACCATTTCAGTGACTCTCATGATGGCCATAACAAGATATGATCAAATTATATAAATATACTGTGTTCATTTTTATATAAAAAGACTCTCCTCGAGAACCTGATTGTCTGTATTGCATTTAGGTTGATCATTTCATGGATTGCTTTATTAAATGGTAATAAACCTCTTCCATATTTGTGGGTTTTCCAACTCTCAGTACAGTTAAAATAGCTGGGTGACACATGTTTTGGATTATTCTGTGAATTAAGCAAGATAGTCATTTGGCATTGCATTATGCTTATTTGAATGTTTTACATTTATAGATTTTTTTTGAAATATACTTTGCTGTGCCATAAACAACAAATGAAAGCAGCATTCAAAACTGCAGTGTCTCTCCAATTTCACATGAGGAACCAGTTACTGTAGCTGATTTGACCTCATTACAAGGCAGGGCGCTGTTAAATCTCTCTGAGTCCATGTGTATAAAAAAAAAACAGGACAGATGTGCACAAACCTCTGCATCTACATGGCTGTGTGTCCTTGTGAGTGTATTGCCCTTTAAAGCTTGAATTTGTTTATAATGCCTCCACAAATGCAGTACAATCACATAAAAACCCCCAACAACGCTGACCTGTGCTGATTAAGAGATAATATATACTTTGTCTTGGGCTCCAAGCCGCTGCATCACAAAACACACTTGCTAACAACGTCACAATGCACATATACGCATAGTACATAGATCATACATACATACACTCATGCATAAACAGGCTTAAATTCACACTGAGTGTGAGACAGTAGTTCTTTAAAATAATAAAAGATAATAAAAAGACAATAATTTCAAATAATAAAACCAGATATAAACAAACCAGATAATACATAATCAAATCACAATATATTAGTCCCCAAATAAAATCACATAGTACTGCTACTTGTTGCTATTTAATATCTTGATGGAGGCATTCTGAACCGTCAGCCTGAAGGCAACACCTCAACTTCTGTGTTCGGTCGTTCAGAGTCTTCTGTGCCTCCCTGAGCACAGATTTCTCATATAGAGACTGAAGATTGTGATGTTCTTTTTTCCCTATGATCCTCTTCGCCGATTATTGACTTCATCTATACATTGAAGTATGTTAGGAGAGATCAAGGTTCACACACACGCACACACAAGCACACTGTGATGCTGCTGCACACTTAACCAAAAATAATCTACTGTAAGTGTGGAAACTAATAAAAAGTGAACAGCCATAGAAATAATTTAAAAAAAACAAACGAAATGTTCCTTTTTGGCATTTGTGTGTATTTTCTGCCTGCAGGTTATGATTCTCTCCTCTTGCAGAAGTCAGTAAATTATATTACAAAGATGCTTTGTTATGCTTTGATTTTAGTGCTGATTTAAAGTTAATAGTTGAGCACTCCCACATTTTCAGTTTGGAAAAAAATCATCAAGGGTGCCAATTTGGATTTAGCCCCAAAGAGATTTCCTCTCTCTGGTTGTCGGGGTGGTCAAATCCAACTCCGACCAGCTGGGATAGAGGGATAATCTGTGTGTAAAAAAAAATCACTTGTTTTAATTACACACTCACAGACACACAAATGCACGCACTCTCTCTTTCTCTCTCTCTCTCTCTCTTACACACACACACACACACACACATACAGTACACATGCAGACATACACACATGCACTATACTTTTGCCATCCATCCTCATAATAGACAGATGCTTACTTTGAATTTAATTTGGGTTTGTGCGTGAGGTGCCAGAAAAAATGTGACTTGACTGAATGTGACTTGGTAATTGATCTGATTTTTAAACGTTTGGACATGTGGCAGAGATTAAAGCTTCATCAGAGAGAGAAAACATTTTTAAAAAGATTAAAAAGGCACTATGTCTAATTACAAAATGCACCAGCATACAGTAAAAGATGTCAATGTCAATGTAATGCATTACAAATTGTCTGCATATAATGTGGACATAGTAAACTCTAATACAAAAGACATTTCATGAATTGCATGTTCTGTGTGTGCCGCTAATTCAAATAACATGTTGAACGAAGGTCATGAGTCACATCGTGCCTCGTCATCATCAGTCAGAGTGGGAATGCAATACATTTTTCAACAGGATTGTCTCCATGTAAATTAGTCCAGTGTTGGAGTAAACTTAAACATGTGAAATGTGTTTGAACCAGTCAAAGTCAGTCCTAAGAGTTTGAGGTAACTTTAGTTTTCCTAAAAATGTTGATACTTAAATACCTTTTAGTAAGAAAATTACCAGTAAACACTGAACCAGTTCACAATGTATTAAGGGAGGGAGGACTTTTTCATGAATTTCTTAAACACATTTCCATCAAGAAGGTTACGCATGATAAAAATAAAAATATTCATGGTAAGTCAACATTTTGACTAAATCAAAATGATGAGTCAAAAGTCTGACTTAGTATCTCACAATCTTGACTTGAGTTAGAATTTTGACTTTGTATTTCATAATTTTGATTGAGTCAATCAGTTGTCAGTGTTATCAAATGAATATGAAATTAACTTTGGTCATGTTTTTCCATTTTTTCTTACTAACTCATTATAATTTTGACTTACCATGAGTATATTTATTTTTATCATTAATAATGTCTTTCCCCGGCAGAAATGGGCTGCCATACTTTTTGATGTGACTGTTGCAAAGCAGCCACAGACTGTAAACTACTGATTTTTGCAGCGTCTCCTTCAGTAACCAACAGGGCTGTAAACAGGATTTAAGAAATACTAAAGGCATTATTTTGACGAGATACCAAAACAATCCGTTTTTCTTGGCCAATAAAGCCTCACATGTTAAGAACTTTGTGGGCTTTTAAAAACTCATAATGTGTAACTGTTGATTATAGAATCTAAACTACACTTCAGAGGATTCAAACTTCCATATAAAAATACTGAGGACGTGACCTTGGTGTCTCCAGTGATATAACTATGGCTCTGCTCACCCAGTTCCCGTCCCCTGTGCAGAAATCTCATGGTGGAATTTGCTTGCTCTGTATCTCCTAATGGAAGTTTCAGTTCATTCAAAATGGTGATTCACTAACAGACACAGAGTTTACCGGTCAGTTTTACTAGAGGAGGTTTTTAAAATTCAAAACAAAAGTTACACTCATCTTACATATCAGCTATGGTTGCAAGTTATCAGTCCTGCCCTGCTGGTTGGCTGTTGGCAGTAACAGAGTAAAAATCTAGGTCTGATGAGGCAATACTCTGCCCATAGTTTCTCTTATTCTGACAGATACTTACTGGGTCCTCCCTGTTAGAAAGCCTTCACTGCCACCAGCAGGGGATTTATATATCTACAGATCACTTTGAAAACGGCATGGAGGGAGTTTGTTGACCCCTTAGTTCCAGGTGAAATTCTGGCAGGTAGGTATATATGGACAGAGAAAATGCTATAAAGTTGAGGGAGAGCTATATGTGATATCACCAAACTGTTCAGTAAATGTTCTGCATTAGCAATAATAATAATAATAATAAAGGTGTAAATTGGTGTCCTAACAGATACAACAAAACCAACAGGAGGCTGAGGGAGATCTCAATCAAACACAGTTTCTGCACGTCACACTGCCAGAAGGTCTAATTAGGTAACGAGTGAAAACACCTGCATGTGCAAGAGCATTAAACTTCTACATACAAAATATATATGCAATATGATGCTTTATTGATTAAACTGCTACAGTATAATAATTGTTTGGAAGCTATAACATTAAAATGTTGTTTATTCTTTAATGCATCAAATAACATCAAAAAAATATATATATATATATATATATCACTGACAGGATTCCCTTTGGATAATGTGTACTTTTAATTTTGGAAGTTTTCAATTCATTTTTCTGATAATACTACTTTATTTGAGCTTGAAGGCTCATTCTTGACCTTGGAATCATCAATAACATCAACACAAATTATATAAATATATATACAGTATATATAACTCGTATAATATAATTTCAAAGCAAAAAGTCAAATGATTTAGCTAAACCATTTTCATATCTGCAACTAGTCTTATTTTATACTCTCATGTAAAGTAAACCTAAACTGCATTGAACTGGACGTATACCATGTACAGTGGAACCCAGTGCCTTGTTATGTGACTGTTATTCATTGCTCTCTTTCACTTCATCTACAGGTGAAATCAACTTTGTTCATTTCAAATTTCACTGAGGACGATCCACATGATCCAGTTATATTTTTAATTCAATTTATTAAACTTAAATTCTTGTCAGTTCTTGTGAGTATAAACTGCATCAGTCCTGACTTGTATCCGTACACATTACAATTACATTACAATATATTTTTCTCGCCGCAATCCTGTGATATGACTGTTTTTGTCATGTTTGCTGTGTGGTTGTGTTTACTTTTTTCTCCTGTCACTAATAAAACAACAAAATCAGTTAATTTTAGATTTGTTTACTTGAATAATGAAAATTATGAAATGATATAGAGATCCTAAAACATTACATCTGTGTCTGGTTACTGCCAGAGAGAGGTTAGACGATGGGCGGCGGTAGAGCAACAAGGTGTCAACCTAAAAATATGACACGAAGAAGTAGAGTCCGGAAGTGCTGTTCAGCTGCATTTGACAGCGAAGCGTTGATTCAAAACTCGTTTGCACAACCCATTTTGGGAGGAAGAAACTTTTTGACTGGGAAACATTCCTCAGTGTCCACTCAACTGTCACAGGTCTTCGGTGGAATAAAATGGGTAACGTTTTGTATTTTGCAGGCGTCGTGTCGGTTTGTTTTGATGTTGTTAGCCTGCGTGCTAACGTTAACTTCCGTGTTTTGACTTATTTAAGTGATAACAGTTCATCATTCCTGCGGTTATTTTAGACAGATATAACACTAGAGAAGAAGCCATTGCAATTTATACAACATTTATTTAATTTTGTGGAAATAACGACCAGAAGAATTAAGTTTTCACGTCACGTGATACTGCTAAGTAACAGTTGTGTCTCTTTAGCCCCAGTTTATTATTGTAAATAATGATAATAAAGAAGAGGGCCAATGATAAAACAATCTGGGACTAATGCCTCTCAATATACTAACATTGGACACACCTAATGAAAAGACTTAAATAATAATAATAATAATAACTTAAATAATACTTTTAATGGCACTTAGATCTTCATTTAGTAAAGTTACTATTCCTTTATTAATTCTCCTGAAAAAGAAAAAGTAACATTGAGATTAGACTCTCTTATTCAAGAGAGACGTGGCCAAGAAGGCAGCTGTCATACACTATATAAAAGAGATAAACAAACATGAATAATCATCAACTTTCTGACAATATGGTGATTGTACATTCTGGTATAGATGCTTTATGCTCTCATGTGACAGCATGGTTTCACTGACTGTATCGGTACATTGTTCTGAAGCAGGAATAATAATGCTTCTTCTTTGTCCTGCAGAGGGTCCCCTGCCCATGTCCGCACTGAGGCTCTTGGTTCCACCTCTGCGGGTGATGTCGGCTGTGATGTGGAAGGTGGTTCATCTGAGGAACGTAAAACATTATGGGAAAGTGGAGGAGTTTGTGTCCTTAGTGACTGAAGCCATCCCTGACATCTTGACTAGCAGACAGATGAGGCTGCTCACTCTGGGCTTAAGAGCGAAAGTAAGAGGCTCAAATCCACCATATGACTGCTGATATTTGTCTGATAATGACATGCGTTGCTAGTAAGTGGTGACTGCTTGTTCTAAGCTTGTTGCTCCTGTGTACACCATTCTAGCAGCCTATTTATAATCAAATCACTAAACTTTAAGGTTTACTTTCTCATGACACACTTTTGCTTTGTCTAAAGGGATCATCCTGAATTCATTTGGCTAGCTAACTGCTGTGACCCAGCACAACTAAAATCAACTTAAAAGTGAAATCCTTAACTTCCTGCACATTCAAACTTAAAGAGGTCACATTTGTAGATGATTCATTAGATGGAAAAATGTCCTAAAAACAAATCAGTTATTGAAATGTAGTTGTGTTCAAAAGCATTGTATGTTATTATATTGTACTGTTATTCCTGTTTTATTTCCACCCTGCATTTCAATGTGTTGACAGAAAGTTGGATGGACATGGAGGAGCTGGCACTGACACAGTGCGATTCTTCACTTTTCTTTATTGTCAGTGACTGTTCGATGTATTTTCCAGATGACTTTACAGATGTTAGGTTCTGAACAGTCAGAGGATCTCAAAAGTGTTAAAACACACTTGGACAGCATTCTGCCAACTAGCTCAAGACAGGTGTGTGACATTTTTCATTGTTTGACATTGCTTATTGTCTGTTTAGGAAGTGATCTGTTTATTTAACATATATATGTTTCCTTTGCAGGCTTATTCAGCAAATGAAGCTCTTGAAGCCAACTTTGTCAGGCTTGTTCAGAGACTTCTGGAGGACCCTGAAGGGAGAGGACACTTCCTGAAGGTGTGTCTCTCCTTTCGTCTCACAGTTAGTTCATTCTAACATAAAAATGTGCAGTTTCAAAAGACTTCACATTCATCCTTTGTGTTGAAATTTTCCACCTGACAGAATGTGTTCCCTGTGAAGTACGGGCCTGACTTTGACACAGCACTGGAGACAGTGGTTTGCGAGTTCTTCACCAGACTAGATGCGCTGCTGCTTATTCCAGACTTTAAACAGGTAGAGAGACCACAGTTAGTGCTTTAAGAATTGCAGTTTACAACACATTTCCAGAGAGTTACCTGCTTCAGCATAATAATACTGTTTTGTTTATCCAATAAAGACCGCAATGTGGATCAGTGATACACCTTCTGTGCCAGACGAGTACATGCAGTGTGTATCCAAAGCAGATGACTTCAAAGTACTGCTCAGAGGCATGATGCAAAGAGGAAAATTGGCCAAGATCAATGCCAGTGGTAAGTCTGTTTACCTGAGATACCAGCTCTTCTGCAAACTGCAAATTTTTTGACAAATCTATTAATTGCAGCGTCATATATCAACCAAAAATGGAAAACATTTAGTGGTTCCAGGTTGTTAAATGTGAGGGTTTTCTCTCTTTTTTTTTAGTATGTTGTAAATGCACAAAATCTAATTTAATATTTTAAAATATTTTTTTACTTTTCTCTTTACAAACAGCCCCCTCTCCATCAGAGCAGCAGCTCTTCTCATCATTATCCCTACCTCCTTCACTGAGAGAGACCAACACGTCCTATCAGACAGAGGATGATTGCAGTTCAGAAAATTGTTCTTTGGGTCCCAAAGATGTTGAAGTCAGCACAATAACATCTGAAAACCAAAGAGAATCTGAGAGGATTTCTCCTCAGCAGGAGGGAGATATAGGGATACAGGATACAAGATGGCCATCTGAGACGGAAACACAGACTCTCAGTCATTGCAGTGCAGAACAAACAAAAGAAGGCAGTGGCAGTATTCCTGATGTTCAAATAGTTGATTACGATACCCAGGCTTCTGCCGACTCCCAAGCTCCCTCTACATCTGCTGAGAGCCTTGTATTGTCAGGCTCTACGATTGGCCCTCCACGGCAGAGAGTTGCACACAAATGCTCTCAGTGTGGGAAGTGCTTCATTTACCGTTACGAGCTCCTGGAGCATCAGAGGCTGCACACCGGAGAAAACCCTTACAAGTGCTCTCAATGTGGAAAGGCCTTTAGGAGGACCTCTGATCTGTCCACTCACAGACGGACACAGTGCACAAAAGCTGCTTATGTTTGCATCAAATGCGGAAATAGCTTTCAATCCATACAGGAAAAATTTAGACACCAATGTGTTCATAATGTCCAAAAGTTTGACTGTTCTCATTGTGGGAAAAGCTTTAAGAAAATGTACTTGCTGGGTAAGCATGAGCTGACTCACACCCAGAACCGGATCTTTACATGCAGGCAGTGCGGGGAAGTGTACTCCAGTATGAGTGAGCTGAGAGCCCACCAGAAGATTCATCCTCCGGAGCTGTCCAATCAGTGCATGCAGTGCGGGAAGTTTTTCAGCTCTGTCGCATGTTTGACAGCCCACGAACTGCGCCACAGACAACAGAGAACACAGATTTGTGTGCGTTGTGGCAAAGCTTTTAAGAACAAACATGACCTGAATCTTCACATGCGTAGTCACACAGGCGAGAGGCCGTTTCAGTGCACGTATTGTGGGAAGCGTTTCTCTGTGTCAGGAAACCTGAACATACACATAAGGACCCACACTGGAGAGAAACCATATCTGTGCTCTGACTGCGGCAAGGCTTTTGTTTCAGCCGGCGAGCTACAGATACACAGACGCACCCATACGGGCGAAAAGCCATACAAATGCACTGTATGTGGGAGAGGATTCACCATGGCGAGCAAAGTGACACTTCATATGCGTGTGCACACCGGGGAACGGCCTTATGTCTGCTCTGAATGTGGGAAAGGATTTTCACGAGGCAGTGAACTGAAAAAACATACCATGAACCATACAGGGGTTCGACCCTACGCTTGTCAGTTGTGTGCAAAGACTTACACGTGCCTCAATCACCTGAAGAGGCACTTAAAATCTCACAGTGTGGTCCAAACACAGTCGGTCTGATTCTGTTGATTTCCATATGGCCTTTTCTTAAATGAGTAATGTATTTATGTAACTAGCCTGTACTGATTGTGGTGTTGACCATATGCAGTGTAATGAATTTAGCACTTACCTTCTCTTTTCAGGACTATGTTGCAGAAATTGTTGTTTTTACTGACTGACCTGTTTTGTTAGATCTGTTCAAAGTGCAACTTCTTTAAGTGCAGTTGTTTGACCTGACTTATAAATGTGTAATATTTCTCTGATGTCCTAAAACTTATGTTAAAAGGGTCTCTGAGGAAACGTTCTCCTTGTGCCTATATTTCTACTGTCAGTTAACACTTAATTCCTCCAAATTATTGGAGTTAACATTACTTGCCAGTATCAGTGTTGTTCAATGTCAGTATTCTTTAACTATTGAATAAATTGCAATGGTCTGCAGCAATAAGTCAGATTATGGAAATATCCAATTTGTTTGTTTGACAGCAGCAGAATTTCACTTGAATCTAACATGAAAAATCCTGTTGTGGTCTAACACAATCAGTGGTGGCAGAAGTACTCCAATCCTTTACTTAAGTAAAAGTAGCAATACAGTAATGTAAAAATACTCCATTACAAGTAAAAGTCCTGCATGAAAAATTCTACTTAAGTAAAAGTACATAAGTATTATCAGCTTGATGTAGTTAAAGTATTGCAGTAAAAGTAGTGGTTTGGTCCCTCTGATATATTATTATATATGACATCATTAGATTATTAATACTGAAGCATCAGTGTGTAAGCAGCATGTTACTGTTGTAGCTGCTGGAGGTGGAGCTAGTTTCAACTACTTTATATACAGTTGGCTAGTTTAGTCCAGTGGTTCCCAACCTAGGGGTCGGGCCCCTCCAAAGGGTCACCAGATAAATGAGATGGTTCATGGAAGAGGAAAGAAGAAAAAACAAAGTTCTGATACACAAATCTGTTTTCAGTTTTTGGACTTTTTCTCTAATCTTTGATTTTTGGTGAAATATTGGATCATTTGAACATTTATTGAAATGAAACCATGTGAGAAGTTTAGAGGGAAAAATCACTATTTGGTGGAGCTGTTAACAACTCAGACATCTGAAATGTGACCCTGACTACACACTGCCCTTTGTAAGACGTCAAAAGCCAAAAAAGTTGGAAACCACTGGTTTCATCTTTAACAATGTGTTGTTATTTATTTATTTTAAAAGCTTGTTATATTATCCATTGTGTCAAATCTTCATCTGAAAAGTAACTAAAGCTGTCAAAGAAGTAGAAAGTACAATATTTCCCTCTGAAATGTAGTGGAATGGAAGTATAAAGTAGCATAAAATGGAAATACTCAAGTAAAGTACAGGTACCTCAAAATTGTACAGTACTTGTAATTGATTTTTTTTAAATGTAATTTGACAACTGAAAGGAATATGTTACAAATAAAACTCCTGTAATTATGAGAAAGCTCAGAAATCTCATAACTCAGAAATCTCATAATTTCGAGATAAGTCCTCATTTTTTTCTTTCAATTACTTATTTTGTTTGTTAGTAACCAAGTGGTTTTATTGTTAAACTTTAAAGTATTCTGTCAGAGCTTGTCACTTTTTAAAATTGTTTTGAAGATTTTTGAGAGATAAAATACTGCGATATATAAGAAAATACAGTTGATCATCCTTAAATGTTCCTCTGAAGATTTTGTGTTTTGGATTGTCCAGGGGGGCGGTGCGCCTGATTTTAAGTAGAATCGTATTTTCCGGGCTGCCTCGTAAAGCAAAACAAGCGTCACCGTCACAAAGTGACACTGACTGGCCAACGCTCCCCATAATGAACAACGTGTTTCAGGAAGAAGTTGGCGCCTGAAGCCCTGTATGCTGTTAGCTAACACGCTAACCGAAACAATGAAAGATTTTCCGTTGTAACAATTCTGCCTTCCATCGCTATTAAAGTATTCCAAAATGAACGACATGGGTATGTATTAGCATGTGTAGCTCGGCATAATTGTGTATTTTTCGCCTGTTATCCGGCTAGCCGACTAGCTCAAGCGAAGGATTAGCCTAGGCTCAACAGGCCTCGACTAATCCCTGGAACGAGAATTGTTTTGCCCGATAAAAGCCGGTTTGACCAGGCGACACCAGCGGCCTTGTGGCTAGCTGATAACGTTAGCTTTGTAGTGGGCATAAACAGCAACAATAGCAAGTTTTTAAAAAGGTTTTTCGAAGAAGAGGTCGAACAGTCGTTTTTGTTTTTGTTTTTTACAAATATATCAGACGCAACACTGTTGGGTCTTTATGGCTGACAGTTTGAAAGAACCAGGTTAATTTAAAGTAAAGTGACTAACGTTATGCTAACAGTTAGCTGTTTGTGAATGTAAACTGTTCACGTTCCATTTATTGATTAACTATTCACTGCCATTTCAAATAGTCAGCGATGCAGTGGTAAATACCAAATATAAGATTTTAGCATTTGAGGACCAACGAGCTAGAAACATGAAAGAGGGTTGGAGCAAGCTGCAGTGTACACACAAGCCTGGTGATAACTGCACCTACAGTGTTGCATTTCACACATAGACTGTACGTTATGTCACACTGTAGTCAGTGCATCATATGGAGGCATACTAGAGGAAAGTGAACAGTAGGTAGTGATGGCAAAACAAGGCTTTCCTGGAGCATTGGAGCTTCGCAGCCAATTGTACTGTACCACCAAAAGATTTATAAATCGAAGCCTCATTTAACAGAGTTCACTGGTGACGCCTACTGGTAAAATAATTAGGAGCAGCCAAATGATAAATGATCATGTGCTGTTGCTATTACTGACATGTTGCTGCACTGTGCTACTGCTGTATCCAATAAGGATTCTTAAATCTCTTTATACTTTGTCATTATTTGGTATTACTGCAAGATCTGCTGCTGCTGCTGGCTTCATATTTCTCACTATGATAGATAGAAAGAAATGTGTAATTTGAGTAACTATGCTGTAGGTTTTGGGGGAAACAGGAGATTTAAGTAAAGATGAGTTAATTTGGGAAAGTACTTATGCGGCTTAGTGCTTAGTTTTTATTGACTTTTATTTAGAAACAGAACACAATTCATAAACCTCCACCAACTACTCAATATTTCAATTTAGTAAACTCTCTCTTGGCACTTCCACAAACCAAGCAACTACACCCCATGGGATGTTACCCGCGAAAGGTTCAGGTTTCGTGGTCCTTATATCAACAAGTCGAATCTCAAACTGAAACATCATGTGTGTCTGCTGAAACTGAGGCCTCGTTTGGCATCAGTCACGTGATTCTCTGAAAATGATACAAGCTTCAGTACAAGGCATCACTAGTGAACAGACAGTGCTGACTTCAGGGGATGGATTGACTTAAAAATAATAAGGATAAATAAACTCTGGGCAGTTATAGCACAGCAGCAAAATGTACCCAGCAAGGTTCTCATCTTGCTTTTAAGTTTTTTCACTCAATCTTATTCCTTTCTGTAGAGTTCAGCGTCCCCCTGTCATCACTAGCACTTCTGGTCCCACCACTAAGACTGATGTCAGCAGTGATGTGGGAAGTGGTGCGCCAGAGGAACATAAAGCACTATGGGAAGCTGGAGGAGTTTGTGTCCATGGTAACGGATGCTGTTCCTGAGCTGATGAGTAAAAGAGAGGGGAGATTGCTCTCGTTGGGCCTGAGAGCAAGGGTAAGTGATTGGAAAGAATAAGAAATACTTTATTAATCTCAAGGGAGATTAAAGTGTCATAACAGCATCGTCCAGCACACATCACACACAACAGTAGAATAAAATAAATTAGTTAAATAATAAAATCGAAAAGGTTGTTATTGTATTGTGCAGTAATTATTTACATAGTCTATTATAAAATGAGAGTAGTGAGATAGATAAAAAATAGTTATCCATTGTGAAATGATTATATAATGAAATATGATTAAACAATAAAACGAGTAGAATTATTATTATACAGTGTGCAATAGAAACATTGTTATTATACATTGTGCTGAACAGTAATAATTATATGGTGCTTAACCAGTTATGAGATATTTGTGAGAAGGGGGGAAGAATAGGGTGGAAAGCGTCAGCCTAATCCCATGCTGCAGTGGAGAGGGGAGGAGTTTAGGATGGCTATGTGTATATGAAGAGTTATTCAAATAATGAAACCCAAAGAGTCAACACTATAGAGGATAACATGCAAATGTTGTTATTAAAAGTCTGATTTATATTTCCTTTAGACCACTCTTGAACTGTTGCGCTCTGAGCACCCTGAAGATCTCAAGGCTGTTGAGAGTCACCTTAACAGAATCCGCTCATCTTGCATAGAGGAGGTGAGTGATGCTGTTTGCATGTTTTTATGGATCAGTTATTTATATTTTGTTGCATCAAACTCATCTTACTGTCATGTCTTGTTTTGCAATCTAGACAAATGATCCTGTAATTGAAGCACCAGAAGCAAACTTTATGAAGCTGGTGCAAGGCCTCATTGAAGACACAGATGGCAGAGAACATTTCCTCAAGGTAAACTGAATATAAAACAGTAAATAATATTAACTGCAACTCAAAAGTATGGATTAATCTGACAGAAATTAGTGAGTAAATGCCCATTACAAGTTCCCAAGCTGATGTCTGCAGATGCTTGTTTTGTCTGACCAACAATCCAAAACGCAAAGATATCTAATTTACAATTATATAAAAAAGAGAAAAGAAGCGTAGCATTTGTGTACCAGGAACTAGAGAATATATTTGCATTTACGCTTGATAAATTACTTAAAAGAATAATCAATTATCAAATTTGTGATTCATTTTCTGTCAGCTGACTAATTGATTAAGCACCAGTTAAAAGTTGTTATAACACTAATCTCTTGCGCGTTATCTCAGTATTTTACATATCAATATATCGAAGTTGTAGACTGGTAAATTTGGTCTGATCATGAAGGAGAATGCCATGATCTAAATGTTAGTTTTTATATATTTGTTTATTTTGATCTGACAGAACGTGTTTCCTGTGGAGTATGGCCCTGACTTCGACACGGCACTGGAGACTCTGGTTTGTGAATTCTTCACCAGGCTGGAGGAGCTGCTGCCAATACCAGATTTCAAACAGGTACAGACATGATGATACAGTTTGGAGGAGGAGGATAAAGTAGGATAAAGTTGATAAATAGAAGCACTTAAAAAAAAAAATTTTCTGTGGCTCTCTGTTATAGACTGCATCCTGGATCAGTGCTGCCCCCTCTGTCCTAGAGGAGTACATGCAGTGTGTCTCGAACGGAGAGGACCTCAAATTTCTTCTCCAGAGCAAACAATGCCATGGAAAATTGGCAAAGAATAGTGTTGGTATGTGCATAATTTACTATGAACTAGCCAACATGAAGTGTATTAGTTGAAGTGAGAGACTGTTTTTGTTGTATTGATCATTTTCTCCTCATATTTCCTACACAGCTCCGTTTCAGTCGGATGATCTTCTCATTCCCTCTCTGTCTCTCCCTCCATCGCTGGAAGTGGCCATCGCCTCCCATCCGAGTGCTTGTGATGATGAAAACAACGACGTTCCTCAGATTGTCATGTTCGATGAAGAGCTGTCCACAAACCCTTCCACCTCAACCGACTTTCCTGAATCGCCGAAAAGGGCTGATATCTCCTCATCTCCTCGTCGGAGACAGCAGCCAGGAATGCATAAATGCTCCGAGTGTGACAAATGCTTCAAGCATCACTCAGTCCTTATCGAACACCAGAGAGTCCACAGTGGGCTGCAGCCTTACAACTGCTCTGAGTGTGGGAGGGCTTTCAGAACAGCCACGTTGCTGGCCGGTCACAGGCTACGGAAATGCAAAAATGCTGCGTACCTGTGTATTAAATGCGGGAACAGTTTTCCAACCTCCCTGGACAAATTCAGACACCACTGCCCGAAACGGGGCCGTAACTACGATTGTGGGCACTGCGGAAAGAGTTTCCAAAAGTCCAGCAGCCTAAAGGAACACCTGCTGACTCACGTTCAAAGCCGCCTTTTCAAGTGCAGCCATTGTGGCGTAGGTTTTTCAGGAATAGGTGACCTGAAGTATCATCAGCAGGTGGATCATGATAAGCCCTATCAGTGTAAGCAATGTGGAAAGAGCTTTATCTCCTCCAAGTGTCTGACCAAACATCAGCAACGGCACGAAGAGGTCGGTGAAATGGAGACCACCGCCAAATTAATGAGCGGAGGTAAACATAGGAAAAGTGGCTCAGCTCATCGGACTTCCTCAACATCTATGTCGTCGAGGAAAATGGCTGTCAAAGCGCCCTACCCACGAGGACGAGTCACTCACAACTGTCCGCTGTGTGGAAGGAGCTTTAAGTATCGTTTTGAATTTCTGGAACACCAGAGGTTCCACACTGCCGTGAAGCCTTACAAATGCTCGCAGTGTGGCAAAGCCTTCCGCACAGAGGCTCACCTGTCCGGGCACAGGAAGAGAAAGTGCAAAAATGCTGCCCACATTTGCACTAAGTGTGGGTGTCAGTTCAGGTCTCTACATGAACGCGTCAGACACCAGTGTGTGCAGCTGCTGACAAAATACGAGTGCTCTCATTGCGGGAAGACTTTCAAGATGGCTCACCTGCTGAGGAACCATCAGATGACTGAACACCAACTTCCATACAGCCCCAACCATCGCTTCAGGTGCAGGTACTGTGATGAGACGTTCCCCGGGATCAGCGAGCTCAAGTACCATCAGAGAGTTGACCATGAGAAACCCTACCAGTGCCAGGAATGTGGAAAGTGTTTCCTGTCTGAAAAATGCCTCTCCAACCACGAGCTGCGCCACAACGATGACAGGCCAGAGAGCTGCCTCGTCTGCGGTCGCGGCTTCAGAAACCGCTATGACTTGAAACAGCACATGCGCACTCACACAGGAGAACGACCGTACCAGTGCACTCACTGCTCACAGTGTTTCTCCACAGCAGGAGGACTGAGGAGTCACACCAGGGTTCACACCGGCGAGAAGCCGCACGTCTGCCCAGATTGTGGGAAGGCCTTCTCCCAGATGGGCGCAATGCGCACCCACAGGCTCACCCACACAGGAGAGAGGCCGTTCAAGTGCACAGTGTGCGGCAAAGGTTTTACAATGGCGCACAAGGTAACCGTGCACATGCGCGTGCACACTGGAGAGCGGCCGTACGTGTGCTCTCAGTGTGGGAAAGCTTTCTCAGACGGCAGCGTGCTAAAGCAGCACATGCTGAACCACTCAGGGGTGAGACCGTACCACTGCCAGATCTGTCCCAAGACCTACACCTGTCTGAACCACCTGAGGAGGCACCTGAAAAGTCACTCCAACATGAACTGAGTCAGACATGAAGGCAAACACATACTGAAACACTGCATTTGACAGAGTGGCTACTAGAATTGAAACGGACCAATTAAACAAAGCAATACATGAAGGAATATGGAACAATGTATGGTTGCTGCTGAAGTGGAGGTGAAAAGTAAAAATTTTTTCTTCACTGTAAAGTAAACATAGTCACAAAAGCCGTTTAAACATCCGCACAAGAAAATGGTTCCTTTTTCTCCCTCAGACCTTGAGCTTTTTCTTTCATCAGTTTGTCATGCATGATTATGTTCGGATGTTACGGCAGATATTATTTGGGTGAAATATTGTATGTTCACAAGTTGTAATATTACTGAAAATATATTTTTTTGAAAGGCCTCAAAAGTGATAAAAGTGCAAATTTTAGCTCTGTAAATATGCTGAAAGACAAATATTGTGAGAGTGCAAATTTAAAAATCTGACACCATTTATTTCAACATGACATAACTTTATTTCTCTGGGCCTTTTATATCCCCACTGTGGTTTGCAAGGTTTATGAATTACAAATTAAATTACCTTGGTTATACCTCGTGCATGTTGATTGACTTTATTTGAGGGGGAAAAAAGCTGCAAGAGAATTCTTATTTTCTCCTGAGAAAAACATGTTGCCATAAGTTAGTATGAGAATAAAAGAAGGCTTCACTAGATGGCAGTAGCTGACCATTAACCATTTTTACCTTTGATCATGTATTGAAAGGAATTGTCTATTTGTGTCTATGGGAAGCGAAATTAATAGGATCCCTCAGTTTATCCATCTACTTACTGCTTTGTTATATCAGTTTTCAAGGGGAAAAAAATCATACATTCTTTTTACTGCAGACTGGAGCACAACTTTTTTAAAAGATGTCCAAGAAGAGTAGAGACTGATGAGGGACTAATGCATCGGAAGTTCATCCGGCCCATCCGGTCATTAACTTTGTTTGGCGTGGTTTGGAATCTTGATTAGCCTGCAATTTCCTGGTGTTTTGACTGGCGCCCAGCAGTATCTGAAGTGTAAACCGTGACAGAACATTTTTTTAATTTTTTTTTTTTATTTGAATAGTGCCCCTGTAGCTGAATTTTATTTGTTCTCAGCATTTTGCACAGCATGTTAACCTACCACTTGAACCTCAGGCAAAAAAAAGTCCAGAGTAAGATTGTAACAGGAACACAGCCATTAATCTCTTCCATGTGTGCTGCTCTGACTTTCATGTTGGAAAAAGAAGAGCTGTTTTTTTTTTTCCTCCCTTGTTCCGTGCTTGTGTTTCCACATTCACTTATGCATAGCAACTTTTGAATCATATTTTGTAGCTTTAAACCCTCACCATTCATAGTGAGTTCAGCCCCAAATATGAATGTGGTAGTGTGGTAAATGTTGCAAGATGAAACACCCACACACACAAACTAACAATGTAGTATCTTCAGACCGGAGACACTCGCTGCATTCAGCTTTTCTTTCTCTTAATCTGACTCAAATGTGCTACTAATCTTCTCCACTAAACGTCGGGATCCTGTGGAAACTCGTGTTGCTTTCCTGTCTGCCAACAGGCCGTGCCCAAGACACTGCGCAGAACTGCGCTTTAGGAAGTGTGTCTTTATGCTTTTTATCTTGGTCTCTTGAGGACCTGCCCTGTCCTTGTGTCCTCCTGGTGAAATAATTGTATCTTAACGAGCTCATTCAGTGAGCTCAGGCCCACCTGCCAGCTTCAGGCCTGTAAAGAGTTTTTTTTTTTTAAAAAAGGGTGCACAGCAGATTTCTACCTTTGAACAAAATTGCCTTGGTAACTGAAAATACTCCCAACTGCTCGAATTTCTCGAGAATTTTTATGGAGTAATGTATTTCTGATGAAGGCGGGTATTGAGAGAGCTCTAAATACATGATTTGCAATTTATACACACTCCTGCAACTGCCAAAAGTCCAATAGATTTACTATGAGAGCTTGCTAATAAACACGGATCATTACCAGATGTCCCTCCCTCCCCTGCCTGCATCCCCGCACTCTGAGCAACTTTTTCTCCCTGAAACGGTGATCTCAGTGGAAAATCTGAGTCCAGGCCAGACCTTCCCTGCAGTCCCACAGTCTGAGCACACACACACATATGTCCACAGCAACTGTGCATCAACACCTTGCCAAATGCACACTCTACTAGGCCTACACCTCTCTCTTGCCTCCTTCCATGGAAATATCCCAGTGCACCCCCCAAAAGACCCTTTCCAAAGTCTTCTCCAAGATCTGTCCAAAGGAGCACTAGGTGGCACTCTGTCTCCTCCTGCTTCCGAGGAAAAGGGAGTGAGGGAGTGAAGAGCACCCATCATCCTCCCTCCTCCGCTTTTTTTTTTTTTTGCTTTTATGTTCACGTCAGGTCTGGACGCCGACGGGAACCAGATGGATTGAAACCCCACCCACCTCCCTTCTTCCACAGAAAGGGGAGACTTTTACAGAAAGAAAATGCTAAATGTCTCCAAGATGTGCGTCAGCTGCTTTTCATTAAGCGAGATGAAACTACTCCAGTGTGCATCTACTCATTGCTTGGTTTTCTACATGCATGTGTGCGGATGGGGCCTAAAAAAAAACATTAAAAGCTGTCTCAGATCAGTTTCTTCACGCACTCTTTTTCTTGAGAAAAAAGAAGGAAAAAAAGATATCTTTGCACGGTGACGCATTATTCACAGTCAGCAAGTTTATTGTTTATTCCGGTGTGTCAATAGGAGTAATCCCTGTCGAGCCCTTTTTTGGAAGCAGGCATACAATCTGAGAAGGGTCTATCTGCAGTCTTGCAGACCTACACGACACACCCACTTTACTGCATGACACCCCCCCCCCCGCCACATATAGTCACCGTAACCTAACCATCCCTTCCTCATGCCTAAATCTAACCAAGTGGGTGTGTCATGTAGTAAAAGTGGGTGTGCCGTGTACTACGAGTCCGCAGATAGACCCATTTCGATTGTCAAGGCTTTTGTGTAAACTTTTGGTCCATGCGCGTTCTGGTCTGTTCCTGCTCCTCAGAGAACGCGCGTGAACTTTTCCTCCTCCCTCCCTCCTCACCGTGCGCTCTGGTCCTCCTCTGCGCGCTCTGGGACTCGTCTCGGACAAATTGCGGCGGAGCGGTGGATCACCAAAAGTTCGCAGAATTGGTGTAGAAGTACCGAGCGTGGGGCCGGAGAGCTTGGGTGTTTTTTTCTGGGGAACTTGGTGTTGTGATATTTTTTTCAGTTTTGTAGTTTTGTCGCAGTTCCACTATGGAGACTCTCAGAAGTCTCCTTGCGCTGCTGTGCGTCCTGGTTGGAGCGCAAACGCAGATCCAAAGACGCAGGTCTGATGGTAAGTTTGCTGAAAAGATTTGCCAAGAGAATTCCTAAATATCTGGTGTGTATGACATTATGTTGCATGTAAAGGCTTTCTATCTTTGAATGTAACTTGTCATATACTGAAGCGATGTTTGCTGCCAGAGATGGTCCAGATGTTATTTTTTGGGAGGTGGGGGGAGGTGGGGGCGGGCTACCCGTTCAAGACTCCTTACAAATCAGCAGTAGAGATGTAAAAACAGCTGAAAGTAATATCAGAGGATGGCAGTAGCCTAGCCTACCGTGAGCAGGCCCTTGGTCATGGTTGTTACAAAGGCCTATACAGTCAGCTGATGCAGAAAAGGAATAAACTGATGCCAAAGTGATAAATGTGAACAAGAACCAAAGCAGCTCATGCAGGGTGCAAAATTAACTTTTTTGTCCACCAGCCAAATGGCAAGTGAATGTTCAAATTTTACTAGCTGCTCAATAGATTACCATTGTTTGTTTGGTTTTTTTTTTGACTGGTGAGTGAAGCAAATCTACACTTGCACATTTTACCAACATTTGGCTGGTGGCTGATGCTGATTTTGTGCCCTGAGCTCATGGCACCTCAGGCCTGCTCCCCTGCCAAGATGCTGTGCAGCAGTTACAGAGTGGAAATGTACATGCAGACAGCCAGACACAGGCCCACACCTGTCATGAATCTACCTGTATAATCATGGATAGGTCAAGTAGCAGCCCCATGATACCCAGTGTGTTGCAGAAGGCTCCACTTTGTTAGCCTGCAGGCCTCCAGCGCTGCAGCTGTGAGGCCTGTGTTAGGATGGACGACGGATATAAATGCATTTTGGATTCGCTGGTTCTTGAAAGTGTGAGTGTATAATTTGTAGTTGTTTATTGAATTATAATTTTCTGACAGCCATCTTTGTTTGCTTGTTGGTCTAACAGAGTGTCCCGTTGACATTTTCTTCGTACTGGATACATCTGAGAGTGTCGCCCTCAGACAGAAACCTCCCAGCTATTACATCGACCAGCTCAAAGAATTCACCAACCTCTTCATAGACGAACTGAAAGAAGTGTAAGACACACACACACACACTTAATCTAGGTGGGATCTGGTGTTATTTGGATATGATAACCCCCTATTGATATTATTAATATTGTATTTTAATATTGTGCTGATTTGACTGCAATATTACAAGATGGTTACTCTACGTAATACCTTTATTTACCCAGGCCCCACCGATGTGACCGCTTGGTGACGTGGAACTCAGGAGCGCTGCACTACAGTGACGAAGTGATCCTGGTGCGAGAGCTGACTGACATGAGCACAGGTCGCCAAGACCTGAAGAACGACATCAATAACATCAATTACATTGGCAAGGGTACATACACTGACTGTGCCATCAAGAGGGGCCTTGGCGAGCTGTTCATAGGGTAACAATATCACACACATACATATACTTTAGCAGATTAAGTAATAACAAGAAAAGAGTGTGCATGCTAAGTGTGTGTTTTTGTGTCTGCCTCCATGCAGAGGTTCCAACTACCGTCAGAACAAGTACATCGTGGTAGTGACTGATGGCCATCCTGTGACCGGTTACAAGGAGCCATGTGGAGGCTTGCAGGAGGCTGCGAATGAAGCCAAGCAGCATGGAGTGAAAGTGTTCGCTGTCGCCATCTCACCTGACCAGGAGGTACACACACACACACACATATTTGTACTTCTATACTGGTGGAGACCCTGTTTGCATACATCCCCTAGACCCCAACCAAACCCTAACCATCACAACTAAATGCCTAAAGGCCCCAATGTTAATGGACAGGATTTTCTACACTATCTTAATACATTGAAAGAGTTATCTGTCACTGTAATGATTCCTTTTGTCCATACTGCTTTGAAGATATCACTTCCTAGTGTGGCTCCAATGTAAAGGATGGGGTAAAGTGAAGGGAAGTAAAGTGAAGCGTTTTCACTTTCTAAAAATGTCCTCTCAAAAACTCAAATCATTCTTCAAAAAACATAGACTCACAAGAGTGTAAACACACACACACACATCTGTAATCCACTAACCAAGAGTGTATCATATTCATTTTTGATCTGAACACATGAAGCTGTGTGTATTCAACTTGAATAGAGTTTATACAGTTTTTATTAGAGCTCAACCGACAAATCTGCTAGGCTGATATATCGACCAATATTAGCTCATAAATGACAGCTTATAAATGACAGGAAATTAAAGTACAGAAATGCCAACAATATGTTTTGAAACAATGAAACAGTGTCACCATTCTACAGTTTGTCCACCAGAGAGTAGTGACTAGTTTATTTTTCAACTGTAAAACGTCCTACCAAAGTATAATAAGTGTTAAAAAGAAAATAATTTGAGCTAACCTTATCAAAAAAAAATATTTATGTTATTTAGTTGTGTAAAGAAAATTTAAATTGGTTGATATATCCTTATTGGATTTTTTAAATTCTCAAATATCAATATTGATATCAGCATCAAAAATCCTGAATGCTGCCAAGAAGTTAAAAAAAGTAACTTTTCACACAGGATGTGTGACCTGATGCCTGATGTCAGATAAAAAAGGATACACAAAATCAAATATAAATCCAGTGATGCTCTAAGAAAAAAATTAGATGTTTTTGATGTAGGTAATATGGAAAACTAAGGGGCGAGTTCATACAGAACAGATTGCGGCTGCTGATAGCACCATGAATTGCGTATCATTTGCAACTGCTATCTGCCCGTCTCAAGGTCCGATTCACAAAAGATTTTGTGCTAATGATATGCTGGCGCAAACAGGCCCACAAAGTTTTGCAGCTGAGTGCAATTTGTTTTGCGTCTGATTGAATGAGCAGAGCAGTTTCTAGTGTTTCAGGCTGTTCTCCACATTTCAGCACACAAATTGGTCCATAATAAAAACTGCAGAGAGCATAAAAGCCTCAAGCCTCATGTACTTGTTGCACATCTTTAATTAGCAGAGATGCACACACAGAGCTCTCCACAATCACAAACCAACTTTCATGTATTTTGCTTCTTTTACTTCTCTAATATTTCGCATCTATAACATTATCTACTGAAATGTCAAAATACAGCTATTAGTGTGACTCAGGCAGGTCTGAAACGTGTTTGATTAATGTTTGAATCTTACAATAATGTTGTTCAGGTGTCACTGAATCTATCCGGGATTTCACAGAAACATCAGTACTGATGTTCTGTTTGTTGCTCACAGCTGGCTGCAGCATCACACAGCAGCTGAAACGATAAGTGCGTCTCCAAACTGAGAAAGAGGCTGTGCGCATTTTACGCACGCAGCACAGCAGCTGTAACTTCATTAACACCAGTCAGGATCTGACGGTAATTAATGTTCTGTGTTCTGCGACACATCTACACAGATCAGCTGTTACACACAGATTCCAGGTTTATACAGTGGAATCGTTTGTAATAAAGCAGCACTTATGGATGAATCCTGAGCTCCGTCATCGCTGTCGGGACATTTTTATTTTTAAGTAGTCTAAAGTCAGAGAAAAGCCTACTACCCCATACCCACTTTACCCCCCCCAATGTCTGACTGATATCATTCAGTATCAATTCAATATTATTCAACCCTCACAAGCTTGAAGATTTGAAGAGAGAGAAGTGAGTGAGTGAGTGAGTGAGTGAGTGAGTGAGTGAATAGAAAAGGGCCAATTTTGCACTAAATCTATGCATATTATCTCATTTATATACATGCAAAGGAACACCAAGACATTATTTGCTTGGCAGCTCAGTTTACGGTGCATTTCACCCTTTGCGGGTGTTTTGTGAATCACACGGTTTCTTTTTCATTTTCGCAGGTTTAGCAGCCACAAAAGGCGTGCAATCCTTTTGTGAATTCGCCTTTAAGTGTAAATACTTTCTGTTATAACTACTATGAGAGGATTAGCGGCATTGGCAGATGCTAATTGGGACCCTATAAACAAAAAACTTTAATATCACAGAAATAAGCTTTTAGAGATCACTGTTATCAATCAGATACTATAGTATCTGATTGATACTATAGTTCAGCAAAAACTGTATTCCTATTTTCAGGACAATAGGTGATGATGTTTGTGTTTTGTGTCTCACCAGGATACCAGACTGTCAATTATTGCTACCGACCAGACCTACAGACAGAACTTCAGAGCTGCAGACAGTAACAGTACCACCAAAATCGAAACCATTCAAACCATCATTAATATGATCGTATGTGTCCTCCTCTCCTCTCCTCTCCTCTGCTCTTCATTCTTAACATTTTCTGTTGTAAGCTAACCTGTGTTTTCTTTCCTTCTTTTCAGACAAACGAGACAAAGGATGTGGTATGTCTTTTTAAGCTTTCTTTGAAAGGAAATTGATTCAACCTATTTGTTTGTGTTTGCGTAATACAAGTGTATCGCAGATCCAAAGAGTTGGGATTTGCTCTCAACATGCCTAAAAACAATTCTGGCAGTTTGAATCTTTCATCAACAAAACTAAATTGTTTATGCTAAATTTTGCTGCTGCAGCTTGAATTAAGATCTATTGTTGTATACTAGCTAAAGGCCATGGTGTGTTACAAACGAAATGTCTCCACTTAATAATGTTTATTACTTTGTTGCTACGAGAGTTGTTTATTTAGTGCAATTAATCATACTCAAATCCAGTTAGAACTGTGTTTACAGCATTTTTTTTTTTTTAGATTTTTGGTCTTTATCTGCCTTGTTCTTTTTCAGTCACTGGCTCATTCTTGTTACTGGCAGTCTCCACTGCCATGTAAATTCTGCTCAAACTCTCTCATAATCAGGAAACAAGGAGGGGTCAGCAACAAGAAGCTGATATGACCACATAAAAAGTAAATTAAGATGGCTGTGATACACAGAAACTCGCTTACTTTTGGTTCTCCAACAAAATCACTGCAATTTTATTTTAAATATTTGACATATACTACTATCATTTGATGTTTAAACATGTTAAGTTTAGATGATTCCAATAATCATTAGGTAATTATTTAGGCTAACTTGAGAGCAGACCAGAAAACAAGTTACTTAGCTTTTCATAGGGTCATACTTTGTGAAGCGTTCATAATCTCTCTTTTTCTTTTTTTTCAGTGCTGCTCTTTTGAATGCAATGTAAGTATCCCAATTTCACCTCAATGCAACCTCAAATTCTTTTCTGACTTTGTTTTTGAGCAATGACGTCACTGGCTGTGTTTTGCTGTTTCTCCTGCAGGCTCCAGATGGGGAGAAAGGCATGAAAGGAGACACTGGTGCTAAGGTGTGATGATACAGTATGAATACAGCTTATGTCAGAAACGCTCAAATGCATTCAATCGCACAAGAGATGGTTCCCATTCAGACCTTTGTTCTCGTTTCTCTCTACAGGGAGAAATAGGTAGACCAGGGATGCCGGGAGAGAAAGGAGATGTTGGTGATAAGGTAGGTGGCTTTGTCCACCCTCGACCTCCTCCTTTCACCAAATGCACATCGCATCTCTTTTGATTCATCACGGAGCCTTGATGGACATGTCATTCAGATTAATTCTAATTTCTTTCACTATGTTACAGGGCAACATTGGAGATCCTGGTCCTGTTGGTTACAGTGGAATGAAGGTAAAGTGCACTTAAGACAAGAGGGCCACAGCTAATTACAGCTAACTAACCATAAGTGGTATTCTCCACTCAGTGGATGCTAAATGGATTAAGCAGCAGCAACAATAATGCATAAAGCTGCGAGTAATGGATGATATCATTGACACCCTTGTGTGTTACTGGGATTTAAAGGACAGTAAACCTTCCTACATCCAGTTTATCTGCCTTTTTTAGCTTTAGCTTAGTCAAACTGATGTAAGCTGAGAGCTAACTTCTGATTTTTGTTGGTTATGTACCTAATGATAATCATTAATTGTTGGTCAGGATTTGCCCACCATCTTGTCAACAACTATGTCATGATAATAAGTCTGATGTGTGTATTTCTGTTTCCAGGGAGACCGTGGTATCAAAGGAGGAAAGGTACTATCAGAACGCACAAATACAAAAAGTATACTTTAACAAGATTCAGTATATGTTCCAGGATCATTCATGTACATGGCTGACTGATGTCATGTGTCTTTTCTGCAGGGTGAAAGAGGACACAAAGGTTACAAGGTGAGCTGTTACAGACTGTCTGATCTTCAGAGGGATGCCCTCTTATCTGTGGTTGCTCTGAAATCTAATGTTTCATCTCTTCTACTCCCCGTCACTCACTCTCTCTATCTTATCTATCTGTCCCTCTTTCTCAGGGAGACAAAGGTGAAAGAGGAAATGATGGAATTGATGGACGCAAGGTGAGTTATAAACCCCGAAACATCCAATTGCTCCAACTCCGCCTAGCTAGCTGTTTCCTTGTTGTTAATGCGATAAAGTCGTCATATTATCTTATATGTTTCTCTGGTTTTCCTCATTAGGGTGAAGCTGGTTTCCCTGGGCTTCCCGGCTGTAAAGGTTCTCCCGGATCAGATGTGAGTTGTATATCTCAATCACAGAAACATCCCCTTGTTATGGCTTACATTGCTGCCTTCATGACTCCACTCACACAAATGTCACACAGTTTAAATCACAACCAGATGCAAATCCATCACTAGATGTTAACACACGCTTTGACATTGACATCAGGCTTAAGGACTGCAAATACTGTGTCCTAATTTCTCTCTTGAACACATAGACACACTCAGACGAGTCGCTTCTGTATCTGCCTTAAGGCCCAGCAACATTGTTTACAGATTAGCCATTAGCCGCAGTTGTGTGTTTAGGAATGTCGCTCTCGATGCAGCCCTGACCAACATCACAACCTGCGTCTGGAGCCCCTTTGGCAGTCAAACTGTGGCACCTGGTTCTTTAATCACCACTTAGTTTACATTCTCTGCTGTCACATTGTTTAAATGAAGCCATATAGTCATACTGTAAACAAACACACACGCATTCATGCGCGTACATGCACAGTGGCCTCCGAGATTGAGTGTTGTGGCTTCAGCTGCTTATGATCATATACTGAAACTCTCTTTGTGTCTCCTGTTTCCAGGGCCAGCAGGGAGAGCCTGGACCAAAGGGAGATGCTGGTCCTTATGGACTGAAAGGAGCAAAAGTAGGATATTAAGACAAATACTTGTGCTGTTGAAGATTTCAAATCACATTTTTGTACTCTGTAATAATTGTGTGTTTAATCCAGGGAGATCCTGGAAGAATGGGTGAACCAGGAAGGCCTGGAAAGTATGGGCAGCCGGGACCTCAGGTAAATCAATGCAGAGAGAACAATGACAAAAAACAGACAACTGTACAAAGGGTATGTATGACAAGAAGCTATGTCTGTGTCGTGACAGGGTGATGTCGGCCCTCGTGGAGCCAATGGGGACAAAGGAGAGCGTGGTAATGATGTAAGTGATAAAGCCCTTGGACAATGCCAGAAGTCTTAGTGACCTTTAATGGCCCATCTAATATCATGTCTGTGTGTGTGTGTGTGTGTTTTTCAGGGTTCACCAGGACAAGATGGAGATCGCGGACAGAAAGTAAGTATAGGATAAATATTGATTTTAAACTTTGAGCTTCAGCTGCCAAGCTGTGTGTTAACATCTTTTTATTCCTTTGTAGGGATTACCTGGAGAGAAGGGGGAGCAGGGTTCCCGTGGGAACAGAGGACCGAGAGGAGACCCGGTAAGTGATGATGAGGATAAAGAGGAGGAAGGGAAGTGGAATGAAGGGGGACTCCCAATCCTTAAGGGAGCTCCCTGATTTCATCACCTCCTAATCAGATCCATATTCATAGGAAATAAGTGAACTGGAAGTGTACTAATCTTAATGGAACTCATACTGCTTTATAATGTTATTCCTCACAAACTGATCTAACTTTGTTTAAAACTTGGCTCTGTCTGCTTGCCTATTGTTACTGTCTTGAATGCCTTTAGGTTGTTTTATACATTTATTCTTTTCCTTTGCCAGGGGGAGCCAGGACCCCGTGGAGAGCAGGGGAGGGAGGGCTCAGATGGCCCCAACGGAGACCCTGTAAGACACACATACACACTCAAATACAGTCACACACAGGAGCTACAGTACATGCAGTACCATTCTTCATTAGCCAGTTTGTTAGTGTTTCAGGATGCGGCACAGCCCCAAATACAAACCACCCACTTTTTTCTCTGGCAGCATCCTTTTTTTTTCCAGTGTGAGAGGGAACTTGTGGCTGCATCCTCACTAGTGTGCGTGTACGTGTGAGCATGTGTGTATGTGCATCCATATTTCATGGGGAGTACACTAGGCAGAAGCTTTAACAGAGGCGAACCTGGCTGGAGTCCCAGAGTGCTGCCCACTCCTGCATGCTCCATCTCCCCTCTCTCATTCTCAGTAACTTACTCCTCCTGGGAACATCAACACTCACTCTTTCCCCTCTGACTCAGTTCTTCTCTCCATCGGCTCCAGCCAAAGCCTCAGTATGGTTTTCTTAATAACGCACTAGGCAGTGTAATAATAATAATACGTTACAAGCGTTAGTTGTGGTAACCTCCGTGATGTCAGAACTTTCAATGGCTCTATTGTGCTGTAGGCTGCACCTCCTTTTACTCATCAGAGCTGAATGAATAGTAGGGAACTCAATAGTACAGAAAACATGGAATAACTGACATTTTGGGCCTACCTCATGCACTTAGGAAAAAACTGTATGCTCACATGCAGCTATGTGCTACACATGGTTTACATTCATTAAACCTGTCAACCGATATTAGACAGTACAACACTTCATGTATTAGCAGTGTTTTTTGTGATGTCCTTTTTGTCTATGTTAGCTTGTATTCAAAGGAGCACTGTGACATTTTGGGAAATATTCTTATTTGCTGTCTTTCCCAGAGTCGGATGAGAAGAGCAGTATAAGTACATTTGTAATTTAGCCTAGGTTAGCAGAGACTTGAAAAAGGGGAAACGCCTCAAACAATACTCCAAAACTGTCACATAGCCATGAATACATTCAAGTATTTTGTTCTGTTTCAACAGTGTATGAACGGGGTAACAAAAACTCCATTCCTGACATTCCAGTAATATGGGAAACTTTAAAATGTTGCTTCAGAGGGGAATTAAACAAGATAAGTAACCTAAAGAATAAAAAGCAGTGCCAAGAAGAAAACAGATTGTTAACAGAAATCAAGCTGTTACAAAGTTCACTGTCAAATGAATATAAGGATGAAGTATGGACTGAACTGTGTAAGCTAAAAATAAAATATGATGACATTAGGAGGAACAAAATTGAATATAAATTAAAGAGAGCTAAATTAAATTATTATGAATATGGGGAGAAGGCAGGAAAGTTGCTAGCGTCAAGAAAAACAGATGACTAAAAATATCATATCTTGTATTAGATTACCAAATAACTCAACTACCACTGATCCAGATCAAATAAATAAAACCTTTATATCTTTTTATACCTTTTTGTTATGTCAATCAGATTATCACTCAATATGGTTCACTCTCAGGATACAAAGGGGAAAATGTGAGCTACCGCCTCTAAACAAACACCGCAGTATCACGTTACAGTTACAACAAGTTACAACAAATAGCCATCAAACATGAGATATAAATTTCACACAAGTATTTAATGAAATAAAATCAAATATAGATAGATGGTCAAATCTTCCCTTATCTCTGTGGGGCCAAGAGAACATAGTAAAGATTAACCTTCTTCCTACTGTTAATTACACTCTAAGGATGTTACATGTCACAATACAAAAAAAACTGATTTGCATAAAACAATCTCTTACCCAAGGATGTCTAGTTCATACAAAAAGGTGGACTACAGCTACCTAACTTCTTTCTCTTTTATCTCTCCTTTGGTTGCCAGCAGGTTAGTGAGTTGATTCCTCTGTAAGCAAAGATTGGAAATACTTGGAAGAAAATATGTTACAAAGCTTAATAAACATTGACACAAAATGTCCATATTTTATGGAAATGTTTCCAAAGGAAATCACACAAAGCCCATTTAAAGCGTCATTTGACATCCTGAAAACATGTACAAAGATCATTAGAAAGATCATTAAAAATCAGCCGCTATGGCAGAACTCAAATTTAACAGTAAAAAAAAGGTCATAAAATGGAATAAATGGAAAGATTTTGGAATTACTAAGCTCTATCACATATTTTATAACAACTGTTTTAAAGTCTTTAAGGAATTAATCATTAAGCATAATATCCCAAAAAGTGAATGCTTAAATCACATCACTCTACGGCATACTATTAAAAAGAATATTCCCATAGAGAAATTGAACATTGACACACACAAATTTCAAAAATATACTTTTTAACCACAGCTTGTTCAATAAAAATATAGTTAAAATGTGTTACACAATATGAAATGAAAGCACCAACAAGCAATTTAAGACTTGTGCAATGAAATGGATCAGAAATCTCCATAAACAAGACGATGATATTTCCTGGAATGATAAATGGAAAAACACAAGGCAGCCCTTCTGTTGAACAAAAAACAAACTAAGGCCATTTAAAGTACTTCACATATTATACTACACCCTAACACAGCTATATAAAGACACTTACTGTCATATAAGGGATGACGGTAAGTGTATAAAATGTGTCACTGCTGAAGGAACTCTGCTCCATCTGTTGTGGGACTGCAATAAAATTAAAGATCTTTGGTTTGGTATAACAAAGCAAGGAATGAACCACACTAATAAACACTAATAAAGGTAAAGGGTTGGTTTAGATTTGTGAATTGGTTTGGAGGGGTTTAGAAATGGTAGGACTCACTTGTATGTTGATTTTTTTGTCAGAAATGTATATCTGTTTTTTCTGTTTGTATTTTGTGAGTCAATTAAAAAAAGAAAAAAAAGTGTACGAAATGGGTGACTTCACTATGGGGACAAATGCTAAAGCTAACTCCTCCTATAAACTACACCGCTGTGTTTTCTATTTCTATAACTTATGTAAAAATACACAAAACACATGAAGTAAATCGGAGAGCAGTGGAGTTGTGGAAGGTGTATTTTCCACTTTTGTCAAAGCTAACTTTAAAGCTAACACTTAACCGTTTCCCCCCTGCTTCCAATCTTCGTGCCATGTCTCTGTCATGAACGCATTGAAATTATACTGACTTTCTCATCTGACTTAAGCTAAGATTGCAAACAAGTGTTGCTCCTAAAATGTCACAGTGTTCTGTTAACATATTAAAAAGAAACTTCAACTTCAAAACAGGCTGCTAATGCAAAGCTATACTGCACGATGCTAGTGGCAGATTTGTGGACACTGTTCAGGACTTTGAACTGGTTGAACTTTACTCAGCATGTAGCTCGAAGATTGTCACCATCTGAAAAAATAACTACTTCAACACAGAAGTATGTAAACGTCGGATACAGTAGATCTTTTTAACAGTTATGAAATTGGCCAGTAACTAATGCATGAATGTACTGTAGCGATGATGTTTATTATTTTGGAGAGTACAATGTTCTCATAATGGATAGAGATGGCCAAAAATATCAAAATAAGACCACATTTATAATAATAAACCAAATAAACCAAGATTTTACTTGGTAGAGCAACTCAACAGGAGCTGAAAATCTAGCACCTCCAGTGCTTTAATTTCTCACCTTGCTGCAGTATTAGTGTACTTCAGGGTGTGTCAGTACACTGTGACATCACTTTTGAGTGTTGTTACAGGTGCAACACTGCACACTTTCCGGACACATCCATCAGTGACACTGGGTGTGGTCAGAGGTGAAACAGACTAAACGTTCAACCAGAGAGGACAATAAAACACTGTTTTTCAACTAGGTGCAAAATTTTAGACTAGCTTCTGTTTCACTATATCAGGTTTTGACAGACTCATGGGAGCTGTAGTTGTTGCTGATAGTAACCATTATCATATCTCATATCATTTTTTTTCTAGCAGTGGATACCCATTTAGTGTGGAGTATGAATAGAATAGAAACCATGAAGTAATCCTAAGAAAATGGCCTGAATGTAGAGTGTCTCTGTGTTGTTGGTTGTGTGGGTTCAAAATAGTCAGTTTCAAGATCCATTTCCAGGATTTTTTTCGGCAGAGAACTTTATGTGACTGTTTTTATTATGTGAAACAATCTCTCTACAGATAGATATAGATCTCTTTTAACAGTGCTGTTGTTTTCCAGGGCGTGCCTGGCAGGGACGGGCCTCCTGGCTACAGAGGAGATGAAGGCTCACCTGGACCAGAGGTGAGTCCAACAGGACACACACACACACTTAAATGGACTGCACTTATATAGCGGCTCTCTAGTCTTCCAACCACTCAAAGCGCTTTTACACTACAAGCTACATTCATCCACTCACACATACACTCACACACCAATGGCAGCAAGCTACCACACAGGGTGCTGGCACAGCCATCGGGAGCAATATGGGGTTCAGTATCTTGCCCAAGGACACTTCAACATGTGGACTGGAGGAGCCGATCGAACCGCCGATGTTTCGATTAGTGGACGACCCGCTCTACCTCCTGAGCCACAGCCGCCCCACTTGCACACAAACTATTGATAAGCCTACATGCTTAAGATTTTAAAGCCTTAATCACAGGAGCTCCAAATTGGCACTGCAACCCCCAATGAGCTCCAAAATCCATATAAATGTGCAGTTTAACATATCAACTGCAATCAAACAACTGTTATATCATCAATCATGTATGTTAAAACTATTAACAATCATTACAGTAAGAACATTGAAATGACTGGACACTCATTATCACACAATCTAGGTAACCAGGCCAGGCTAGCCAGGGCCTGTAACAGATTAAATTGTTACGTAAACATTTAAAAGTCATTCTGCTGCATGTAGACTGTTGTAGTTTTTGTTCATGCTCACTCACTAACACACACATGCACACACTCACCCGTACTCTACTCTCTTGAGAGCATCCAAATGTTTTCAACAAGCACATGCTCTGTCACATTTCATATGTTTTTCATCCTGTCATTCCTTTCGTCTGCCAGGGACCCAAAGGACCGAAAGGAATCAAAGGAGCTCCAGGAGACAGAGGCCAGATGGGGGAGCGGGTGAGACAGGGAGACAGAGAGGGGGAATGAGGGAGAGGGACAGATGTGTGCCATCCATCATAAGCCCTGCCATGAGGTTTGTGTATGTGTGTGTGGATCTGTAAAAGTATGTCTTTCTTTATCACAGGGAGAAGATGGTATCCAAGGAAATGGCACAGCAGGTTGCCCTGGTTTCCAGGTATGTGTTAATAGTTGTTCATACATGTCATGTATGACCTACTTTTCTCCTTGTACATTAGTACATTATGAACATTTATGTCTTTTAGGGTTACCCTGGGCCCCGTGGAGACCCTGGTGAGCCGGTAAGTTATCTTTCAATTTTTTATTTTAATTTGGGAAATATTTCAGGTCTACCCAGTACTTTGCATGTAAAATTTTGACATCAACGCTGAATATGAGGTCACTTCCAACAGTGTAAAATAACTTGTCATGCTCACATGCCCTCCTGACCTCTAACATTTGCTGTGCAACCTTCAGGGTGGAAAGGGAACCCCTGGACCCAAAGGAGATGACGGAGAGCCCGGCGAGCCAGGCCCCGATGTGAGTCTGCTTCTGTCTTGTCTCCTTTTTTGACTTCTTGCTCCTCACTCTTGATCTCATTTTATCTTTCCTCAATCCCTTCTTGGCAGAGAGTGCTGACAGGATGTCCTTTTTTATTGGTCTCTTTTAGCACTTTTAATGATATGTAGTAATACTTTTCGTCTTTCAATTTCTGTCTTACATTGTTTTTTTGCACTAGCCTTATTTTTCTCCATCAATCGATCTTGTTCTCACACTGTCCTTATGTTTTGCAGCTGGAAATGCTTTCTTAAGTAGATCTGAACACATTTTGTTTTTTTGTGTGTGTGTGTGTGTGTGTGTGCGCGAGCGTGTGTCATTGGGGAAGAGGGCTTTGAGCTGATGCAGCTGTGTATATGTCGTTGTCAAGGATACCAGGAAATGAGCAGAGACGATGAAGGGACTGGATTAATCTTTTAGTGTGTTTGTGCGTGCGTGTGTGTGTGTGTGTGTGTGTGTGTGTGTGGCAACTGGAGATGTGTGTGATCACCCGTGTCCATATAGCGTGCCAGTTTTAACACTTTAACCCCTGGTTCAACACAGTCGTGCTTACATGGAAATGATTGGATTTCCAAGGTTCGTGTTTTATGACATAAACATTTCTGCATATGTTTGTACTTTTCTGTCATCCGTACCTCAGTGCACCCTGACCCCTTTTCTTCAAGATGAGTCACACTTTGTAAGCTTAAGCTTTACAGTGTCAGATCCATTTATCAAAGACTTTGTGTTAGCACAGAGCAGGATGAGATGCATGCTCTCCATGCGGGTATACACTTCATGCAGTTGCTTAAATGTTTACTTTTTCCCTTTTTTGTTTATCCTTGAGTAGTAAGAGCAGCATACAAAACATTTTAAAACTTGTGTAACTGATTCCACCGCTGAGTTAATGGACCATAAACCTCAGCTTGATTATAAAGCACTATATATTTCACACATACCACAGGCCATGTAAACAAGTCACTTTGGAAGAAACTGTTTTGGATGTCAAGCTAGTAAATGCTGAAGTTTGCTATTCCATTTAGACTCTCTTCTGACGCTCTTTCTAAGGCTCTATCTAATTTAATCCATACAAAAAGTGTACAAAAGACAAGTTGCAGCTTTATGTTGGGGGGGTTATGTGCCAGACTATTTCTTGGCTGAGAGCAGTCCAGCACTTAAACACTGTAAAAATGCAACTTTTTACAACAAACCAGATGTAATGTGCCAATTAGTGAGCTTTAGCTAGCTGCTATTAGCTAGCTGTTTTCCCTTGTTTCCAGTCTTTATCCTAAGCTAACTGTCCCCTGGCTGTAGGTTTATATTTAACAGACAAATACTAGTGGTATCAATCTTCTCTTGGCAAAAGAGCAAATAGCCTATGCCTAATATCGCTAATCTTTCCACAGCTGCTGCTCCACTGATCAGTCAATGACTAAGTCCTTTATAAAAATACATAATAAGATGCCATATTTTGTCTATCTCAGTGGGGAAAAAATGAATCCATTACATTCCACTTGTCCCCAGAGGCAACCATGCATCTTTTTTTCTCTTTTTAACAGACTGTAATATATTTATCTCTGAACAATCACTTATTTGTTTCCAAAGTTTTACACTCAGCCTTTCACTGCTTTGGACGGTTCAGCAGAGGTAACAGTTATGGGACATCAAACTGGCTAATAACATTTTAAAACAAGTAACTAATACAAGTAAGTTATTTTTGAACGACTGGATTTCTATTTTAAATTGTTTAAATATTTTACACTGTACAGGCACGTACCTTGTTTGCCTGCACTTTCTCTGGCCAGAGGGGATAGGGAGGGGATAGACGGGTGTGTCAGAGAAGATAAAGGTGGAGATATACTCAGACCTTTACCTTCTCCACCCATTCAACTTTTTAGTTGACACTCTTTGGAATGATAATATATAAGTTTTCACTGAGGTCCAACAAACAGTCACATCTGGCTATGAGTAGTCAAATATGACGTCATAAAATCAAGGTCAGGAAGTGTGTGTGTGCAGATGATATGGCCCATGTTCTATAGATCAGAGTGTTTGAAGTTAAGAATGTGCAGTAATTGGAACCGGGTGTGTATATGCATGCATATGTGTGTCTTAAAAGCCAGGTGGTTGGCATTACCTTCTCTCTTCCTCTCTTTCATATCTGTCAGCTGTAGCAGCAGTGTAGATCTGCTGCTTTCAAATGACTTCCAACTCAGACCAAAGAGCAGGATTGATTTACCGTGATAATTTGTGACTTTACAGTGCCAGCCTGCCTTCGCTGCAGCTCATTTCTATCTGACATGTTGAGCTGCAAATGAGTATTTATGTGACTACTGATCAGAATGCATCTGGAGCAGAGGGGTTGTGTGGATAAAATTGTCTATAAATGATCTTTGGAATTTGACGATCCTTCAAATTAAGCATTGTTAGAGTAAACATTTTTTGATGTAGAAAATACATACAGCTTTTTCCAAAAAAAAGCCTGTTTAAAGCGTTCAGTATTGCATATGAGAATCTTTTAAACAACCATGTCCCTTGAATTTAATGTGCACATGTGTTTTCAAGCCGCTTTGAAAATTGTTTCTGGAGCATGACGTCATTAAGCGTGGTATCTGCTCTCAATTTTGCATGAATCTGGAGTCATTCTCAAACCAAAATACCCAAACTCTTTTAAAGTGTGCAACAGTGTCTGTGGGAACTTGGAGCTTAAAGATGAGCTAATTTTCTCCCACACTTCTACAACCTGGGCCATAATCTCACAGAAATCAGATCTGCATCAGAGTGCAGCAGCTGCACGGGCTTTGGCTGCTCCCTCTCTCTGCAGCTGCACTGTTGTGGCAGATAGTTGGCCAGAGAGGGCTAGACCTGACCTTAAAAAAGTTTTTAAATGGATTTAGAGGCTTTTCTCAAAATGACTGTACCTGTTGAGGATGTTTTGATGATACCACCTTTAAAAGATATATTATTTGTGGAGTTGAGTATAGTAAAATATTGACAAGGATAAAAAATATAATCTTTCAGGACTTCAGGGACTCTGTACTAAACAGTGTTGTCGGACAGTCCAGATATCATAGTGCAAATGAAAGAAATGAGATGAGAGGAGTTAATAAAAATCATCTGAGTTGCCTTCACCGCACACTCACAGTAATAAACTTTAAGAGCAGCTGCGAGGGATGCAGCTAGTGCTTAGCACTTTTTTCCCCCTCTCAGGCTGCCCTACCTGAAGGTTGTTGAGGTTGCCTGACACAGACACTATTCTCACTTACTGTACTTTAATCTGTCCCACTTCTGAAACCAAACCTACGTTCTTTGATGCACTATACATGCTGGAGTTTCAGTGGCACTCATCCATGGTTGAGGCCTCAAATTATAATTTGTGGCCGCTCTGCAGCCAGAGGTTATAACCTAATCTAATCTGATATAAAATGACCTGTAAAAATAAAAACTACATTAAATTCTTCTTTGACACTACAGTAATACTCACCACTAAGCTTCCCCCTAATGATAATTTTGTGATCTTTTTTTTCCCCAAAAATTGTCAGCATTGGAAATTAGATCATGTTATTACAACGTTGTAATTTGTCAACGGGACTGCTCTGAAATGGTTCCATTAATATCTGCTCGCTAGAACAGTGAAAACTAGGGTTTGGCAATATCAACCAGGCCTTCCTATCAGTTATTCTCTCTTTTACAATTACCCTCTACAATTAATATTGAGGGTACTGTGATAGAAAATAACATTTACTGTGATAGAGGATTTTAACTATATCTCTCTAGTGAACACACTGTCATCTAATAATAACACTTTCTAACTGTCATATTCTTTTCTGTGGGGATACCACAAGGCTCCATATTAGGACAATTACTTTTCTCACGATATTTGCTCCCATTTAGCAGCAGTTTGATGTGAAATTCCATTTTTATGCTGATGACATGCAGACTTCAGTTTTCATCACTGAGCCATAGTTAAGGCAACCCATTAAACAAACCCTAACTAAGATGACGCACAGGTTGATAATGGCTTATATTGGGTGTAATGGTGGTAATCAGATTTTCATCAAATGTGCAGACTTTTTTGAAAGATGAAAAGAAAAGCAGAACATACACATAGCTGGGCCGTCCCTGCAGTCATATGAAGTGTAGTAATTTGTAACATGCCTACAGGTGACAAAGCTGTCATCTTGTCATGAAAATTGTTGCATTTTGCGCCCAGACAGTGATTGAGCTTTACAGCATTCAGCATGGATACTGTATAAAACATCTTGGTTATCTGTGTAACTGTAACACATCTACATCCTGTAATTTGCATTTATAAACTATAAAGGGTGTGGGCCTGTCTCATAATCATTTTGTTGTTTTTCTTTTCACAGAACAACGAACCAGGGAATCCAGGACCTAAAGGGGCCAAAGGTCACAGAGGACCCGAGGGCAAACCAGTAAGAATACCATGTAGCCAGGGCACGAGCTGACTGTGTGTGTGTGTGTGTGTGTGTGTGTGTGTGTGTGTGTGTGTGTGTGTGTGTGTGTGTGTGTGTGTGTGTGTGTGTGTGTGTGTGTGTGTGTGTGTGTGTGTGTTGGAGGCTTGTCTGCATATGTATGCAAGTTGAGACATTGGAGGGACTACTGTCTACACATGCAAAGTACTCCTTTCCCCACATCATTAACACACTCTCACACTCATACATAGTTTTGAGGTCATTTTACTTTTTTGTAAATACCTACGGTGGTCAGTGTCTTAAAGAATGCTGGATCTAATATTAGCCTAACTTAGCTCAATTGGAAGTCAAGTTTTAATTTACATATTAATAAAGCCGCTGATTTCAAGCTTAACAAAGTCACTGAGATTTTATCAAATGTTAGATCGTCCACTGCCGCAGTGAAACAGGAGTTCCAAACAAGAATTTGCATTTATTCAAAGGATAAGGTTTGCAGTATTGTATGCGTTTGTTATTGTCAACAAATTGCAAGAAAACTCCAAAACAATGTGTTTGTCTGTCTTCCCCAGCCAGTCTGTGGCCCGTTTATTTCTGCTGAAGACATAAATCTTTAACAATGGCTCATGGCCCGGCAAGGCTAAATACTTTTCTAAAACATCTGGACACTGTTTGTTACTCAAACAGGGGTAAATCATTTGATGTTAGTAAATCAATTTAATTCAGAGTAATCTGTTGCAGACTATTTTCACTCACATATTTGGTACACTAGTGAGTGAATGGTGTGTGGGATCTACTGAAAATAAATTACATGGCTCATGTTCTTGATAATGAGGAAACATGTCACCCAGTGCAAAGGTTGGTCTAGCAACATGGCTCTGTGGATGGCAATGTTGGTCTATTGGTTGTTTGGTTGACCACTTTGATCCAGGCTGAAATATCTCAACAACTATTGATAGATTGAAATTTGGTACAGACATTCATGTCCCCCTCTGGATGAATTTTTTTCACTCTGGGCAATCCCTTAACTTTTCATCCAGCACCATCAGGTTGAAATTTCAATTGTCCAGTTCTTTGGTTTATAACCAAATACCTGCAAAAGTAATGACTAATACACTAATTCTGATCAACCTCAGCTATACTTTGTATTTAATGCTAATTACCAAATTTTAGCATGCTAACAAGCTAAACTAAGATAGTGAATATGGTAAACATTATAGCCTCTTAACATCTTCATGTTGCACTGTCATTGTGAACATGTTAGCTTGCTGACATAACTATTTAGCTTACTGTGTTTGACCCTACTTTTGAGTGGAGTTGCTACTAATCCCATAGACATCCAGTTACAGAGCTAAGCTTAGCTATTCTCACCACTTAACATAACATCAAACTGCATGCAAAGACAAAAAATGGCATTCCCTGAGTTTGGCTCACTGTGAGTCGGAAATATGGTGTAATTTCCCATCCTTCTCACCAACTGGCAAGGGAAAGCTTGTGGTATTGGATCATGTGAAAAAATGAACAAAGATTGGCTCTAAATATAAATGTATGCTTGGAGCCATGTTCTCCAAGGCAAACCTAGAACTCTAACCTTTCACACTTTCCTCACTTTGTCTCCACTCCTCCTCCTCCTCTCCCTCCCCCCCTCCTCACCCCCCCTCTTCCTTCCCCCTCCTCTTCCTCCTCCTCCTCCTCCTCTTCCCTTCTTCTCTCTGCTTCTCCTCTGGCTTTTGTCTCTGCTGCATCAACAGTTTCTGTCATGTGTTGTTGGGACAGTTTCTCTCATCTACAATTAACGGCTGTCTCTGTCTTTTTCTCTGTCTCCTGCATGTGTGCGTGCGTGTGTGCGTGCGTGTGTGTGTGAGTGTGTGTGTGAGTGTGTGTTTGCTTGGCGTCTTTGTCACAGAAAAGAATGCTCTTAAACTGAGTTTAATGTCTGTTGAAACAAAACAGATGGTTCTCCTGCAGCTGTAAAAAAACAAAATGAAAATGCTTTGGTAACAAAGTTTTGAAAGATTCACATGCTGCAGAAGATAGCAGCGCACACAAATATGTGGGTGTGGATGTGGATTAGTGATTGTGGGATTCTGAGTTGAAGTCAAAGAAGTAATAGTTTTCCAAAGAATCATCATTTTTATTCCAGTTAAAATAAAAAGAGCCTTCCAGTATTAATTCTGTCATCTTGAAGTCAGACCAGATAAACTTTTCTGTGGCCATTTTTTTGTAAAATATAAACACATATACACATCTATCAGGAGAATAAATGACTCAGTCTTCCTATCTTTATCTCGCACTCATTCTCCCTTTCTCTTCAGGGACCTCCTGGGCCTCCTGGACCAGCAGGAACTGATGTAAGTATAAAAAAAAATTGAATCAGTCCATTTAATCTGATCCCTCACCCTCATTTTAGCCACAGGACAGGAAGGCTAAGCACCACAAATTTAATTCCCCCTTGAGGCTGTGCTAGTTTTGAATCTGAAACTGATACTGTAAGTTAAGTCCAAAGCCACACATCCAATTTCCTGAACACAAAAACCCATAGCCTTTCACCTCACAGTAAAATATCATCATTGTCATGTTTTCTTCTTTCTTTTGGAGCAGCTTGAAACACTGTCTAGGACCTGGTTGTGTGTTGTGTTAGAAAGTTATGTAATGTGATTTAACAGTGCATTGCCATACTGTAACATGTACTCCTCTCTCTTCAGGAATGTGAAATTCTGGATATCATCATGAAGCTCTGCTGTAAGTTACACACACAAATGCAACTACATGTACTCTGCATTAAACACTTTGCCCTTTTCAACTCAGTGCCTGATTAGCCAAACATGCAATCAAAACCCAAAGAATTTGAGGGTTACGCAGGTCGTATTGTTTTTTTTTCTTTCTGTGCAGTTAATTAACTTTGTTGTGATTTGTGTGTGTGTGTTTTTTCCTCATTCTTTTCAAATCACATCACAGCTTGTTGTGGTAAGTTTGTACCCAATCTGATACACAGTTATCGTCATAATTGTTTCTCATAATACATGGCTAGTTATCCTTCGTGATTTTGTTTATATGTGTGCGCTTTGTGTGTCTTCAGAATGTAAATGTGGACCTCTGGACCTGGCCTTTGTTGTGGACAGCTCAGAGAGTATTGGCGCCACAAACTTTGCTCTTGCCAAAGACTTTATCGTCACTGTCATAGACAGACTGATTAAAGACCAGCAGGTCAAGGTAATGTCTTTCTCTGAATCTTGTCCTGTGTTTTGTCCTGGCTTTTCCTAACCTCTGAAGGATGACCGATGTTTGACCTTTGTAGATTGCATTGTTTGAAACCGAAAATGTTGTGAAAATAGTTTTTCTGAGATGTTAAGAAATGCTGCCCTGAGGACATACCTCAAAATAGAAAGTGTGAATGAAAGATTTCCTCTTGGGTTTTGGAGCTCGCTTTTATGTCTCTTAAATGACTCTCCTCTTCCAGTCTGGATATAATTAGTCAGGATGGGTGGGATGCAGAAATGTTGACTGTTGGTAGACATAACACACACAGACAAAAACACATGGTCACCATGCAATGTTTTTCTTTCTAGTTTGCAGGTAATGATTCCAGATTGTTTGTAGTCCAGTACAGTGGAGCGAAAGCCCAAGAGGTTATCAATCTGGACAGTGACCTCACCAGCTTTAAACAGTGAGTTCACATGCATGCACCCAGAGTCCTGCCTGCCCTTTCTTTTCCTCTGGCCTGCTCTTTGACTGTGTAGTGGTGATGATTCAGCATCACCACTGCTGTTGAGGTTTGATTTAGTGGTTCAGTTACAGGTTACACCCTCACAAAACTATGTACACTTTGAACATATTTCAACTGTCCATGAGACACATTGGAAAGAACTTATGCAGTGTTTTAGTTTTGGAACTAACTTACCAACACTCTTAATTTTATTTCTTGTTTGCTGTCTTATCGCGATTGAGGAGATCAGTTAAACCATCAAGTATAGCTTCACCCAAGACATGTTCAGCCTAGCTTAGCACAAAGTCAGGAAGCAAATGGATACAGTTAGCGTAGCTCTGTCCGAGGTACTTCCCAACATTTCTTAAGGTGTCTTATTTATGTTGCATCTTGTGTATTTACAACTTTTAGAAATAGAAAATGAAACAATGTATTTTAAAGGAATAGTTTCAAATTGTGGGAAATATGAATATACTCTTTCTTTCCGAGAGTTAGATGAGATTGATATCAATCTCATATCTGTGTGTTAAAGAACCAGTGTGTAGGATTTAGTGGCATCTAGCGGTGAGGTTGCAGATTGCAACAAACTGAATACCCCTCCCCCTCCCCTTCCAAGTGTGTAGAAGAATCTATGGTGGCCGCAAAAAATATGAAAGGTCCTCTCTAGAGCCAGTTGGTTTGTCCGTTCTGGGCTACCATAGAAACATGGCGATGCAACATGGCAGGCTCTGTGGAAGGGGACCCACTCCCTATGTAGATATAAAGGGCTCATTCTAAGGTAAGGAAAACACAACGATTCTTATTTGCAGGTGCTTATACACTAATTAAAACATATTTATAAATATTAAATGCCATTTCTGCCATTTATGTTCCGCTAGATGCCACTAAATCTACGCACTGCACCTTTTAGTACAAAGCTGGAGCTAGAAGGGGATTAGCTTAATCATCTTTTTTAATTTGTGCATAAATATAAATGTAACAACGAAAAAAGTGGTTTTAGGTGTAGTCACATTATATTTATGTACGGATTAAACGGATTGGATACAACATGTTAATTAGTGAGCTTTAGAGATATTTGTATTTTTGAACTTTGAATAGAGCCAGTCTAGCTGTTCCTCCCTTTATGCTAAGCTAGGCTAATTTCCTTCCACCACTGGCTCAGTGTGGACATGTGTACACAACATGTGTACAGCAGCTCAGAAGTACTTCATCTTGAAGTTGTTAGTTTTAGTCTCTTTAAAATCTAAACAAAGCACAGCTGACATTTGCATTGAGTGGTGATGCTCATATAGCTTTCTAGCTAACAAGATGCTACATGTAAATAAGAGTTTTAACTGTAGGCATATTTTATAAGTTTGGACAGAGGCCGACCATTTCCTGTCTTTTCTCTAAGCTAGGCTAAAACACAACCCGGACCTACTGTATATTACTGTAACAGGCAATGAAACATATGAATCCTCTAATTTAATTCTTGGCAAGGCAGCAAACAAGCTTTATTTGTGAATGTTGGAGAATTGTCATGAATTTTCTTAAAAAGATGTGTCATCAAACATCTATGTCTGTGTGTCTGTGCAGGAGAGTGAAAGACATGCGCTGGCTGGCTGAGGCAACGTACACAGGCGAGGCCCTTGAGGTGGTTCTGAACAAGGCAACCAACCAATTGAAAAAAGATAACCTAATTGTTCTTGTTCTCACCGATGGACGCTCCGATATTTCCAGGGATAAAGTTCCCCTCGACATACTCTGTAATAAAAACATCCGAGTGAGTACAATGCAGTAGACACAGTAAACCATATGGGGACACGTGACAATAGTTTTGTGTGCTTAGTGAATAATGTTATGTGTTTTTATGCCATACTCTTTGAATTCACTCTTAGACCTTTTAACTGAAATACTGAGGTACCAGCTAACCTGAGAATTTATCTCTTCATCTCCAGGTGGGCGGTTTAGGAGTGATGGACTACTCAGGCCGTACACCCAACAATGAGCAGATTGACGACATGGTGTGTAAGGGTGACCAAGCCAAACCAGGTTTTTCCTTTGTCCTGAACAACTATGCCGAGCTTCTCGATGACACTTTCCTACAGAACCTCACATCCAATATCTGTCAAGGTACCACACACACACACACATACACATACGTCATTTTCATCAACTGAATATTTTGTATCAACTTCAAATAATCTGATTTAACCCCCTGTTATTCCCACTTTCAGATAAGAAGTGCCCAGACTACAAATGTCCCAGTAAGTCTGTTTTTTAAAATAAGATACTGGTTTTACATTTTGTGGACTGCAGTTTGCTCTTTTTAATATTTACCTTATCGTACTGCTGTTGACCCAGTTTTCCATTTGTTTCTTTTGTGAATATGTACTGTATTTTAAAATGTATAAATATGTTTGGCTGTGTTGTACCTTGCTAGCTCTCTAATCAGTCATTACAGTACCACTCAAATCAATTACTGATCAGATGTATTGTGCCTGTTTGTATGTGTTGCAGTATCCTTCACTCAAAGTAACGACATTCTGGTGATGATGGACAGCTCAACCAGTGTGGGCCAGAAGAACTTTGAGACAAGCAAGAAGTTTGTCCGCCAGGTGGCCGAACGTTTCCTGGCTGCTGAAAGGAATAGGGGTGCCACTGTCAGAGTGGGTCTGGCCCAGTATAGCCGCAACGCCCGCATGGAGCAGGGGCTGACTACCAATCTTACCCTTCTGTCTTATCACATTGAAGACGCGGTCTTCCAAAATGACGGCACTGACGTGTTAGCGGCCATGGAGTTTGCCTTGAAGAATTTACCCAGCCGTGGGGACTCATCAGGAAGCAAGAGGAAGCTGCTGCTGTTCTCTGACGGCAGGTCGCAGAATGTCAATGACGAAGACCTGGAGAGGGTCGTTCGTAAGTTAACAGACGCCGGATTGGAGCTCTTTGTCATCAGTGTTGGTAGCCAGGTCAATGAGGTCAACCTGCGCACGCTAGTGAGCAGGGGACGGCGGGATGACATCACCTATGCCCAGCGCCACCGGTTCCGTGTCCCAGACTACCCCTCTCTGCTCCGCGGGGTCCTCTACCAAACCGTCTCCCGAAGGGTGGCCATGTCCTGAGTGCAGGGCCCCAAATAATAGGATGAACACGCTTTAGATTTTTAGTCCCATTATGAATATTCAGTCTCACTCATTTACCATACACTGCATTTGAGTACTTTTTTGTAAAGAAATTTCACAAAACGACAAATGATTGTGTGGCAGGCAAAAGGAAATGTCTTCGTGAAATAACCATGGGACATTTCTACCCTGAGTTGAGCCTCAAAGGCAGACCATCTCAAGTTATGTGCGCTGGGATTATTAGACCATAATCCAAATGATGGTGCTAACCTAACCCATTTTAGAGTTTTAGAAGTTGTAACAGAACACAATCTGGAGGAATTGCTGCCTGGGAAGCAAAATTCAGGGTAAATTTATCCCATAGCAAAAGTACCTGCTCCGGTTCTTGAGAGCCATCAGTAATGGCCACATCTAAATGTACTTCTAGCATTGTGCATTGAGCTGATTTCATCTCAGGTATTCTGCATTCCTGTATCAGCTAGTCTGAACCAGTGCTTTGATTTACTTCAACTAACCAGTATGGGTTAAAAATACTCATCGAGGCTAAACTCTCTTGTCTCTCAAGGACCGGAGCTCCCGCCATTTGAAGGATTGTATTTAGTGTCTGAAGTGGACTTTTGTAGCTCTTACCACTCTTTCAAGTGGTAAGTCAAAGCTTCCCAACAGGAAGATCCACATGAACATGTCGAATGATTGAGTCAGGAAAATCAGGATTTAGGATTGAGAAATTGTGGTACGATTCACTCATACCAGCAATACCTGACCTATCAAAATTTTACACAATAAAAACGTAAGTAAACCAGCCACAGCTGTGAATTGAAAACATACACATTCTTTGGCGATTGCTTGCTGTACCTAAATGAATGGAAGGCTGGCTCATGACTGGCTTTTATGGCTAATCTTTTTTTTTTTTAACTGCAAACACATAGCTTGCAAATTGCAAAGTCAGTTGGCAAAATCATGACATGTTCCTGAACTGGAGAAAACTCCAACCCAACCCTGTCAACACTTCACCTGGTACTAATGAGGACAGGACAGCTGGACTCAACATGTATGATTCTGTCCGAGCGTGTATGTGTGTGTGTGTATCCGTATGTGTTTATACATGGGCCTATACTTTATGTGATCAACATTTACATGTATATGGAGGTGACTTTTTATGTGTAGCCTTGGGCAATTGTTCCATAAACAGTTCTGCTGGGGTCACTGGTTCAAATTACAGAATGACAGAAACCTGTTCTTTATTGTCTGCGCACACCACAGATGCGTCTGTGAAACACACACATACACATATTTTCGTTCTTCATCAGTGAGGTAGGAAAACATCTGCCATAGTTGAAGGCTCGAAAAAAGAAAACCTAATGCTGTGAGTCCCCCAACACCCACGGAAACACACACACCGTTTAGATCCCCTCATCTGTTAGGTTCCACACCTTTGGTTTTTTTGTCATCAGTGGTCCAGAGTCGCTGTACTCTTGTCATTATCTGTGGTGCTATTAGTCCCAGTGTATCAGCCTCTACCCATGTTGTTAAAGAAGATATTTTTACCTGAGGTACACAACCTCAGTAGTGTTGTAAGATCTCCTTCAATAAAGGTTGCTACACCAAAGTGTCTCAGCTCACTTTTGTCTACGCATACTCTTTTGTGTTTCCATCACTTTACATTTGTTTCCCCTATACTAACCCTAACCATAACCACTACTTGCCTAATTCTAACCCTTACCCCAATCCTAACCTTACCTTAACTTTAAACCAAATCTTCAAATCTTAAACCAATGATTTACATTATGGGAACCTGCTTTTTGCCTATGGAGGGTTTTAAGGGCAGTAAAAGGGCAATAAATACATAAATAATTATACAATTAAATGCTTAATTGTCACCATAAATAAATAAATCACAAATTACATGAGACATTAAATATATAAATGCTAAATTTATTTATTCATTTATACATATATTTACATATTTTTATATTTATTTAATTTATTTGTTGAATTAATTTATATATTTACTTATTTATTCACACATTTATTTATCTATCTATAATTTTATTTATTTATTTATATATACTTTTATTTATCCATACTGTAACTTATTTACTCATTTATTTCTGTGTCAGTCAGGGCCGGCATTCCAATTCGTTCAGCTAATTATTTATTTACTCTTTTTTTCGCATTTTATTATATAATTATATATTTATTTATTTATTTACAGCTATAATATGTAACTATTCTGCATTAAAATGTCTAAAAATGAGCTATGTTATATATTTTGTTTAGTTGTGTACTAACATTATCCAAAATGTTTCCAACAATTTTCAAACCCAGAGAAATCCGTAATTTTAATCAAGGTAATGGTCATGGATGTATTATAAGAGATGGATACCAGACCAAAAATGGCGCCCATTCAATCCAATGAGAATTGCTCGGCTGGTGCATATGCCAAAAAAAGTTTCTAGCTTCTGGGTTTGTTTCCACGTTGTGCGGCCCACTGAATATGGGCAGTAGTGTTTCCCCCACTGGCCCCGCCCACAAGTTCCTGCTCGGCCCATAGACTTTACATTGTGATGACGTCACAGATTTTTAAATCGCTTTTCTTGGCTTGAGGAAAGTTTTACAAATATAAAACCTCCATGGATCAAATATTCATAATAGAAAGAGTCATAATTGACCTTGTTTGCAGTTCGAGGTGTCCTGTCAACAGTTTTACAGATGTCTCTTTTACAATGGTTGTCTATGGGGAAAATGCTTTTTGGGCCGCAGCGGGATTTTTCACTGCAATACCGCGAGTGGCCACTGGGAAAAATTGGCTGCAAGCCTGAGCAGCGGTGCCCTATCCAGCTCTTATAATACAACCATGGTAATGGTCCGTTTCATTTGGTCGCCTGTCAATGGCGTCATACCCCCTTTACCAAAGAGTATACATGCACAAGATGCATGCTTCGGTGCTGTGGTTGTCCGCCACGGTGGCATCTACCAGAGTATGCGCATACAAGATAATATGTTGAAACTGCCACAAATTGACTTTTATTCAGTTTTAAGCCACATTTTTACGATAAACTTTTTAGATCTTGGTTGTTTTTAACTGTATCTTTTAACCAGATGAAGGATTTTAGTCGTCGAACATCTGGATCTTAAGTTATCAGAGAAACAAGCTGAGCAGTAGCTCGGCTAGCATCCCCTCCCAGAGATCCTAGGTCTACCAAACAGCACCGGAGAAACACACATTTTTTATTTGAAACAGTTTTATTCAGTGTTTTCATCAGTTTTAATCCCCGTGTGTATTTGTCTAGAGGAGAAGGAGACTTCTGCGGACAATTCCCTCTGCTCCCAGTAAAAACCTTCTGAATGTCTGGATCTTAAGTTGTCAGAGAAACAAGCTGAGCAAACATTAGCAGCAGCTTGGCTACCAGCCCCTACCGAATGTCCTGTGACCGCCAAACAGCTTTAGAGAAACACTGATTTTTTTACGTGAAACTGCTTTATTCAGTGTTTTTACCTGTTTTAATCACCAGGTCTGTTTGAATGATGAACACTGAAGTAATCCTAACCCGGAGAAGCTGGTTGTTTAACAATGAAGACAGTAACTCCCATGATCCCATTCTACTTTACAATGTCATCAAACTCTGTCTTTTGTTATTGTTTTGATTGAGAAACCCCTAGCTGCAGAAATTACATATTGTGCGTTTAAGCATTTAATTATATAATTATTTATGTATTTATATATTTAGTTTCGGCCCTTAAAACCCTCCATATTTGTCCACAAAAGGGACACAAGTCCATAAAGACTGCAAGCTGAGCACCAGATTTTGCAGGTTTTGACGAATAGCTTTTACCTACGTGTGTAATGGTGTGGTTCAATGGATGGCAATGTTGGTCAGTTGGCCCACCACTTGGTCCAGTCTGAAATATCTCAACAACTGATAAGAGTTGAGATATATACCATTGTCTCCAGACAATGAATTGTGATCACTTTGGTGACTTTTCCTCTTTAACCACCAGGCTGATATTTTTGGTTTTGGATGAAATGTCTCTTGGATGGATTGCCATTAAATTAGGACAGACATTCATGTCGCCGTCAGGTTGAATTGGTGATCCTCTGATTTTTCATCTAGCACCACCATCAGGCCAAAATTTGTCCAATACTTTGGTTTATGACTAAATACCTGCAAAACTAATGATATTCCCCTTCATGCTTAGCTGTACTCTGTTTAGTCCTAATTAGCAAAAATTAGTATGATAACATGTTAAACTAAGATGGTGAACATGGTAAACATTACCTGCGAAACATCAGCATGTTAACATTGTGATTGTGAGTATGTTAGCATGCCGACGTTAGCATTTAGCTTAAAACACAATGGCGACTATGTACAGAGCCGCTGATATGGCTGTAGACTGGTGTTGTTATATATTGTTATATATATAAACCTGACTAGATATAATCAGAATTATCAAGCTAAATGACACCATTCGTGGTCTCTCTTTGTTTAATCATTTCAAACATGTTTTTACAACCTCAGTCTCAGTTATGAGCTATGGTAACATTTTATTCACCAACAGTGCTGGGATGCAGTGACATTGCTACAAGGGGGTAAAAAGAGAAAATGGTTTTAGGTTGTATTTTGACCTGCTGTATTAGTTGTGTGCACAGTTTTTGGCCGTGCTTGCATTGTGGCTCAAGGGATGGCGATGTTGGTTGGTCAAATGGTCCATCACTTTGGCTCAGAGGGAAATGATGAAAAATAGGGACCACGGTCAACATCAGCATGTTAGAACTGTCATTGTGAGTATCATGCCATGGTGATGTAAGCATTTACCTCAGCGGGGGAAAACTGAAAAAAGAAACTGAATATTCTGCTAACTATACACTGATCCTGTGTGGTGGGTGCAGCAGAGTGACACAGTGTAGTGGGCAGACTGTCCCCTAAACAGATGTCCAAGCTAATATGTCAGCAAGCATCTGCCTGCCGAGGTGCCCTTGAGCAAAACACCAAATCTCTACCATTTCCAAGGCTGCTGTGATGCAGCTGGGCTTGACCTTTGACCTCCCATTGAAGGAGGCCAAGAAACAAAAGAATTCCTTTTTCAGGGGTCAGGGGTGTATCACCAAAGAAATCTTTCTATTGAAATGGTGGAGGTGCAGAAAAAATACAGTAGGCTACATGGACACTCAAATGTTAAATTCTCTTCCCATGTGTGGCTCAACACATGTTTTATATTAAAACTTCAGTCAGACTACAGCAGAATTTCAGTGGAACTGTCTCAGTTTGAGTAACTTTCCAGCTTTTTTCCCTGTGGTCCTGATTTTGAGCCACTGTTTTGATCTTCACTGTGTGCATTCTGTGTGTGTGTGTGTGTGCGTGTGTATGTGTTCACATACATTTGTTGTGTGCATCTGCACTGTTTTATACATCTCTTCCTGTGTCAAAGTAATTTTTGAAGATCCAGAGCCATCCTATCAGAACGTTCCCTGTGTGTGTGTGTGTGTGTGTGTGTGTGTGTGTGTGTGTGTGTGTGTGTGTGTGTGTGCGTGTGTGTGTGTGTGTGTGTGTGTGTGTATGTACATGTGCATGGGTGTGCCCACTTGTATTTTTAATGCATATTTCTGTGCATCATTTACAGTATGTGTGCATATATATCCATGTGATTTGTGTGTGTGTGTTTGTGCAGGGGGGACTGTTCCATAGAAATTTGTCTTGGCTCGTCTGTAGTTTTTCTGAGACTCAATTTCCTCCTCCCTTCTGTGTTTTGAAGCCGTGGCGAGACCTTTGGATTGGACTTTTTCACTACCATCTTATTGTCAGACCTCAGCACAACCTTTTTCCACTGAAATTCACTGGTAGTGACATAAGTTTCCCGCCTGGACTATGTGCGCGTGATGTGTGTGCACGACCGTGTGTTTGTGTTCATGATGCACTGAGGTAACGACTCCCAGCTGCCTTGTCTGAACAGAGAGCACATCTGGAGAAAAGCAGGGAAAAGGATTCCAAAAATGAAGCAGGGGAAAAGAGGAGTAAATGTCTTATCATAAGTTGAATGTAATATCCTGTTTATTTGTTCTTAAATATAGCTTCTCAGCTGCAGGAGTTGCACTGGAAAAAATCTGGAAGATGACTCCCATCCATACACAGTCACAGAGAGTAGGACAGCTCGCTTCAACCTCCCTGTAACCTTTGTGTATGCTGCGGATAAAATGACCATGTTGTTTGACTGTGTGTGGATCTGTGCATTTGCATTTGTGTGCATGTACTTGATCTGATTTTATGTTTCCTCTGTAGCCTCATTGGTGCATGTTTGCATATGAAGTGAATTGAGTCGTTCTTTTTGCAGAACAGTGAGAGAAAAGTTGCAGTGATGTTGGCAGAGTTGAGCTGTTTATGATTCTGGAACTGATTATGCAGAAATCCCCCCAGACTGAAACACTCTTTTGGTCCATGTGAAAGAAATAAAGAAAAAAAAATTAAAGACTTGTGTGTGTGTGTGTGTGTGAGAGAGAGAGAGAGATAGAGAGAGAGAGAGAGAGAGAGAGAAAGGCATAAGCTGGTTTACTCTTATTTGGGAGGGAGGTCATTCCTATTCTATGAGTCACAGTTTCAAGAGAGACCAGAAGAACCCCCCATCCCCCTCCATCCCCCGCTCCACCACATCTCTCCATCACATGCACTCACACTCACATCGCTCCACTCTTCTCTTTTTAAGGAAAAAGCCTTCCCTGGCCAAGACAGAGAGAAGAGCTTTGCACAGTAATAACTCTGGTCAGCAGCTGGCCCTCTCCTCCTCTTCTTCTTTTCTCTCTCGTCCCCTCCCCTCCTCAGTTGCATTGACAAAATGCTGACTGTTGTCTCACCTCCAACCACCTCTAGACTGATCACAACCTCACCGGGCCTTCAGATAAAGTTTTAAAAAGCGTGAGGGATCAAAAATTTGTACAAGATTTGCAAGAAGAGCAAAAGCAGCAATGTATAGTGATTGACAAGGTCAAAAAAGGTTAGATTCTGGTTCCCAAGTTTAGTGGGAAACCTCTGAAACCTCTGAAAGCTCCTTTGATATGATATTCTTAAATTAAAGATATGGCTTGATTAGTGCCTTCCATTAATATTATGGAAAAGATCAGGATTAACCACCTTCCATGACCTCTTCATCTCCAAACTGATTGCTTATATGTCACAGATGTGGAAAAGCCTGTTCCTGACATGGCCTCCTGTGTGCTAGGGCTGGATAACACATTAGCAGCAGTGTTACTGGCAGCTCTGCAGGACACATCAGAAAATTCACGCAAATTGAAATGACGCAGCCAGGGTTGCTGCAGCTGCTGCAACCAACATGTGATCATCAACAATGAGATGAAATGACATGCTTTACATGTACAGTGTGATGTTTACTGACGTGGTAAATCCTCTAAATGGGGAGACCAAACACTTGAATACATACAAACAGGCAAACAAGTGTGCACCTACACACACACATACACACACGCACACACACACCAAATGTTTATACCGAATGTAAACTCCTCTAGCTCGGCCTAATTAGAAGCAGACCACCAGCCACAAGGAAAAGGGTGTATGTGTGTTTATGAGTATGGGGGGTTAAGTATGCTTTTTATCCTGTTTTATTTCATTCTGACTCACCACATGTATGAGATTAGCTGTGAAAACCTCCCAAATGCTCTATCTCAGGGACATGAAAGCTCAGTGTGTCCCCAGGGTTGGACCATGTGTTCTGCTGAGGGCCACATCCATAACGTTTTCATATCTCCTGATGCTAAACGGACATTACAATCTGTTTGTGGAGTTTAATGCGTCTTTGAAGGAGGAATCTCTTCAAAACTCCAAATGCACTTTGCAATCTTATTTCACTGGTGCATGGCAGTTAACACTGGTACAATAGGCCACGGGTACACGCGCGCGCGCACACACGGGTTCCTGCGGAGCCACGGCGCCTCCATGTGGTCACCAGTGGGCACTGGGCGTGCGCGTACAGGAGGAGGGATCAGAGCTTGTCGCTGGGGCTGGACCGGGACAGGAGAGCGAACGGACGGCTCTTCTGCGGGAAGTAAACGCGCATCCAGGGCTTTATTTCCCACTTTTTCCTCCCTTGTCCCCCTTTTCTTTCTCGGCTTTCCCTCGTGCTGAGAATGAGGAGATAATTAACAGAGGATCAGCTGCTCACGAAGTTTTGAAGTTGGAAAGAGTTCAGGTAAGCAGTACTTTTACGCACAACAATGTGCCTCTCTCCCTTTCCCTGTTTGTCTCGGTGTGTCTCTGTCTTGCTCTTTACGTGTCTTAAACCTTAAAATTCTAATGAACAGGAATTATTGTGTTTTGTCAGTCAAAACCAAAATTGCCTACTGCACGAACAAACTTTGGATACGCAACTTCTTTGGAATCCACAAAATACGTGCTTAGGAAAAAATCTCAAGGATGGCATGGGCTCTATCAGTAGTGTTGTTATCTCGGCATATTTGTTTGCATGATATTTACCTGTGCAGTGATGAAAAGCTATGAGGACTCCCACTCACTCTCCTGGCCTGGGAGAGGAGTGGGAACATCTGCAGGAGACTCGTCCGCAGAGTACAGCTGTCTGTCCGCCAGAGGGAGCCACAGCAAAGCGCGTGGCTGACGGTCTGTTGGTTGGTGGGAACATTTAAAATGATTGGATTCAATTTATTTATATAGCCAAATGACAACTGAAGTTACTCAGGGCACTTTTAACATAGAGCAGGTCTAGACCCTACTCGAGACCCAACATTCGCCCATGAACAAGCACTTGCAGACAGCGGCAAGGAAAAACTCCCCTTTAACAGGAAGAAACCTCAAGCAGAACCGGGCTCTATTGATGGGCGGCCATCTGCCTTGACTGGTTGGGTTGAGGGAGAAAAAGGGAGGGGAAGAGAGGAGAGAGAGACACAGAGAAGCAGGCAACAACAATAATAACAATAACAACAACAATAATAATAAAAATATAGCTAATAATAATAATAGCAGGTATGGGCGTCAAGCCGGACCATGGCAGCCACAGTCCATGGAAGTCAGCAATCCATAACCAGGCAGTCTGTGACCATGGAGTAAACAGGAGTAAAATAATTGTAATTCTACTGAGTTTTTACTTGTTTTATGAACTTTATTTAATCACAGAATTTTAAGACAAATTGCTCCAATGGTAAGAAGGCATTTAGTGATAGAAAATTTTACTTTCCTTGGAAGATGTTTACAATGCAGTATACTGCAGGGGGCATTGGTTGGCACATGGTCAAGTGCAGGACTTGTGCTGAGTTGAAATATCTGGAGTTGGTGTAGAGCGATGGATAGACACTAAACCAACTGTAGGCTTTCTTTACTGCATGTGAGGCCAGTCCGCTGCCCTCCGAAGGGCCTCCGTTTACTTACAGCCAGTAGGGCTGGATTATCAATGGCAGGCAAAGTGGGCAACTGCACCGGGACACAGACCCTCACTATGTGTATTTTTATTTGTGTTAATTTGATTAATTACAAATTTGTTTTGGAATATGTACAGCTCAAATGATAAGGGCTTTAATGTGGGCCCTGTAGCCTACTGCATGTCTTATCAAAATTTATATGATACATAATCATATGTAAATTTATGTTTAACATTTATAACAGGGGGTCAACGCATGTTTTAATCCGGCCAATGACAGCTTTTTGTGAGGGAAGGGAAAGCCTATGGAGGGCAGCAAACTGAGGCCTTGTGAATTCTTGCGGTTTAAAAACATGACCGTGATGCCTACTATATTCAATCAGCTGCCTGCTCTCTGCTGCCCAAATGCAACAAGAGTCTGCTCATTTTTATGTCATCACCAGAAGTAATGTTTGTATGACTTCTCCATGACTTAAAAGGATGAGGCACTGTGTTTAGATAAGATAATTAGTTCCTTTAATACATTTCATGTTAGTCTTGGACTAACTAGTTCCATTTGGTCAAACTGTAACAAAGTCAACTAAATCCTCAGGTCTGCATAGACCTAGCCAATCTGGTTGTACTTGGTTATGTCTGTAGTTTGGCAGCATATTGAGACTACATTATTTGCTACAATATTTCTACATTATTAGTCCATGATGGTGCAAATGTCAGGTTATGTTGAGATCAGTCACTTGCAGCTCCTGCTGTTCTCATTTCCATCATTTAACCCAAAAAAAGAGGAGCCATGTTCAACTCGTGATGCTTTCAAACCGATTACATAACTCTGAGGCCGACATTTTGTTCCCCTGGCAACACTCAGTAGACTGTTGTTCATATTAATACCAGGTGCAGAATCTAGATGGAGAAATGAGTTGAATTACTTTAGGAATCATGTTGGCAAGTCAACACTACATGAAAAAAATCATGTAGTATGCAGAATGATAAAGAAAATCTTTACATTAGGCTACACTAGACAGGCTATTACAATGCTGGTTATTTAAAATAATATGTCTTTCCATTTCCTTGACTCTGTGTCTTTCCTTTTTATCTTTAACATTCTCTATGAGTTCACCGTCTTTGCTTTAATGATTTTTAGACAGAAAGAAGCAAACAAAGAGACAGAGTGTTGGCTTAGGTGTGTGTCTTGTGTCTTTATGTGTCAGACAGAAGAAGAGGAAGATGCTGGGGTCAGAAGTCATCGTGCTGTGTCTTCTTTTTGGAGCCCTGACTCATGGCCAGACAACAGAATGCGGCAGTAAGTGCCCTGACACTGAACCCTGAACAGCCACACTAACATGTCATGTTTTAAATTTTAACACAGCTTCAGTGACATACAACCTGGAACATTTCGTCTTGCTGACATGAATGCGTTACAATTTTCCATGGAAGTTTTACATGTGGATCTTTGTGTTCCCTCCAGAGAAGAATGATTGTCCCATAGACGTGTACTTCACCATAGACACATCTGAGACCATCGCCCTGCAGGAGCCCCCACCCGGAGCGTTGGTGGAGAGCATCAAGGTTCCTCGTTTATTTGCAACTTTATTATTTAAACCTCAACACAAAATAGCACCATTCTGTTGTGTCATCCTTTCTGAGTGACAGCTGACCAAGACGGCTGTAGCAGTCACGTTGTGTAATGTGTTGTGTGATGTTGTTGTTGTTGTTGTAGTCCTTCACTGAGCAGTTTGCAGAGCGTTTAGAAGATGCTGAATACAGAGGTGCTGTGCGGTTCACCTGGAGCATCGGTGGACTGCACTTCTCCCAGAGACAGGAGGTGTTCAGCCGCATCGGACCAAAGTCTGATTTCATCACAGTAAGTCTCACACACACACACACGCACACGCACACACACACACACACAAATACATATATATCACAGATACCTTCAAGTGAAAGGTTAATATAGTTTGTATAGATTTCTTTCAAGTGTTTAAGTGGTTGATAACTTTGACTTTAACCTTTATCCTTGAAATTAGGTGTAAATGCTAGTTAAAGCTGCACAGGCAAATTCATGCTGACATTGTTTGAACTGTAATGCTCAGAAATCAACTGTGCCACATCTTGAATGGTGGATGGAAATTTCCTACCAGCAACCTCACCCATCAAGAGTTTCCTATGGGAAGAAAAGGGCAAATTTGTTGAAAGCATTGTCACCCTTTTCCCCTTTGCTGCCCCACTACTGATAACTTGGGTGTTTTTTAGCTTAGCACACACTTATTAGGCCACCAGGGCCAGATAAATGTACTGGGGCAAATAATCAGCTGTTGGCCCACACAAACCACCAATGCTCCCACCCCATGCTTCCCAACTTATTGGTTTAGTATGTGCAAATGTATTAAAATATGCACCATGTAAGCATGCTATCAACTGAAATACTAAAGGTTATAAACTACTAAAAGACATAAAGTCTTTGTGGCTGAGTGGACTGCAAAATTCCTGATTTGATTCTATATAGGGACTTTTATTGCAATTCTCTTCCGCAATTTTGCCTTTCACTTTTCATTCATCCCCAAAAACTCATAGACTAAAAATAAACCACAAGTAGTTTTTGTAGTGACTGCACACAGAGCAAAACACATTGCTCATGTCAATATTAATAAAATCTTATACATAGTTCACATAGTTCAGTACATAGTTCAACATTTTTGGAAATACGCTTCTTGGCTTTTTGGTATAGTAACATGAAAAGGTAGATACCACTCTTATATCTGTCTGTTAAATATGAAGCTGCAGAGAACAGCCAGTTAGCTTAGCATAGACTGGAATCAGAGGGAAAGAGCTAGCCAGGTTCTGTCCAAAAGTAACAAAATATGACTACAAGCACCTCTAAAGCTCATCAGTTCACTTTTTGGTTATTGTTTAATCTGTTAAAAAAAAAAACAACAATTCACAGATTATGGGGGTTATGTGCCCTGCATATAGCAGTAGTACCTGTAACTTCCTGGAAATTTTGATTGATGTTTGACATTTTTACACTTTGCACAGATTAAACAAATAGGTATGAGATAATTAGTGAGGTTTAGAGGTGGTAGCAGGTGAATTTTGTTACCTTTTGCAGAGCCAGGCTAGCTGTTTCCCCCTGTTCCCAGTCTTTGTGCTAAGCTAAGCTAACCAGCTGCTTGTGGTAGCTTCATATTTACACTATAGACATGAGGGCCACTAAGGGGCTGAGCAATTACCTGCTTTGCCCAGTGTGTAATCTAGCCTTGAACAACAAGTCACACTTATCACTGTTTCCAGGGTGTCAAGGGAATCCGTTACCTGGGTAAGGGCACCTACATCGACTGCGCCCTCACCAACATGACCTTTGAAATGCAGCGCTCACGCTCAGACCCCAGGGCCCTCCGATTTGCGGTGGTCATCACCGACGGCCACGTCACTGGAAACCCATGTGGGGGTATCAAAGTGTCAGCAGAAAAGGCGCGCGACGAGGGCATCCGCATTTTTGTTGTGGCAGCATCCAAGAACGTTGATGAGACAGGGCTGAAGGAGATCGCCAACTCTCCGGCAACAGTCTTCAGGCGGGAGTTCATGGCTGTGGATCTGAGCCAGGGCAAAGCTGTCATACATGAGGAAACCATTGACCGTATCATCAAGACCATGGTAACACACAAACACACACACAGAGACACACAGAGAAGCATGTTACTGACTCTTCTCCTTACAACTTGTTTCTTTTGTCTTCACAGAAACATCTGGCATATACGGAGGTAAGACAGATGTAATGATCAGAGGTTTCTTGAAAACTGATGTTTCAGACTGTGTTGTCACTGACTTTTCTTTTCACTTCTTTTTTTTAATTCTCTGTTTCTTGAGATAGATATTCACATATCCACCAAACATTATGTTGTCTCTTATACATTTTTCTTTTTTTAAACATTAAAACACTCTCTCATATAAAGTCTGACCTAATTGGCGATATATATTCAATCCAAATTTCCAAAATTCTATTAAATTTGTCCAGTTCCAATCTGGAAGAGAAATCCAACTTCTCCATCATATGTAGATTATGCATTACATCAACCCTGTCCTCAGTCTTAGGGACCTCTGTCTTCAGCCATTTTCTAGTAATAGCTTTTTTACTTGTAATTAAAATGATCCTGAACATATGTTTGTCCTACATATGTAAGTCCTATGTTAATTTTCCCCAAGTATGATACCTCTAATGTAAGTGAAAATTCTATCCACATTTCTTTAGCTCCTGCCAGTAAAGGCTAAAACAGGGGCAATCCCAGAAGACATGCAAGTTATCGGCTTTATTTACTCCAAATAATCTCCAACACCTTGTATCTTGATATTTTTTCTGTGCCGGTGTTTTAAAAAATCGAATAATATTTTTCCATTCGTATTCTCTCCAAGATAAGGAGCAAGCTGTTTTCCACTGTTGCTCATTAATCTCTTCCTATTCGTCCAATGATAACACAATATTAGCCTCTTTCTCCCACTTGTCTTTTATATATAGTGTATCATTTCCTTTTAAATTTTCCACTCCTGTATAATAGAATTTCGAGATTAACTTTCTTTTTATTTCTTATATACCAGTGTTACAGCGTGTCCTGTCTGGAGACAACAGGGCCTCCCGGTCCAAAAGGCCACAGAGGACAAAAAGTGAGCTTCACACACACGCGCTTTGAATTTGTACACTATAGTCACTTTCCTCCTCACACACCTTTTCTCCTTTTAACTTGTTGACTGCAGGGAGCTAAAGGAGACAACGGTGATCCAGGCCAGAAGGGAGAAAGAGGTCGCCCAGGAGACCCCGGTATTGAGGGTCCCATCGGTCACCCTGGTGTCAAAGTAAGACGCCACACTTCCTCCTACGCATCATTCTTTGCAGTGCAACAAATATTCATTTTGTTTGTGACATTATTATAATTAACAATTATAATTTCCCTTTTTTTCCTCTCTGTAGGGAGAACCAGGCCTTAAAGGCGACAAGGTGAGGTATCCGTTTGCGTTTGTTTGTCTATGACTTAATTCTGTTTACATGGTGAGATTTTGAATATTTATTATTTTAGATGAATGAAAATCTGGTGTGAATCTGTTAATAGATAAGCAGTGATTAATCATACATGGGGTGACCATTAATCTTCTATCTACCCACAGGGAGACATCGGAACTCAAGGAAAAAAGGTAAGTCTTCCTTTATTTATGATGATAATTTATCAAACCCAATCTCTCAATCATTGCTCATTCTTGAATGTGATTGGTCATTTACCCAATTGCCTCTTCTCTTTGTCATCAGGGTGCGGCCGGTATCCCAGGACGCAATGGGACAGATGGACAGAAGGTAGGAACCATATGAGACAGAAATTTGAGGACCAGGTTTAGTTTTTAGTTTAGGGAACAAAACGCTAGCTAATTCTTACTAAAGCTGATTCTATTTTGAAAATTTTAGGTAGCAGATGTCTGATTTTGAAGCTCTAGTTGTGTTTTTTTGTACTGCACTTCAACTTTACTATCATGGGACGCTCTTCTTTTGTGATTACATTTTTTTCTTTGCCTTCTTCCTCACAGGGTAAAATTGGAAGGATCGGCGCACCTGGCTGCAAAGGAGACCCAGGCGACAGAGTATGACATTGAACTCATATTAACATTATGAACACATCCATATTTAACTGTGTTACGGCCTCTTTACAGTGTGTTTTTGATGCTTTCCAGGGTCCCGATGGTCACCCTGGAAACGTTGGTGAACGTGGTCTCCCTGGAGCTGACGGAGAAAAGGTATACAGTCTAGTCTCTGCTTCCACAATCCATCATCTATCCAACCTCTGGTTAAACTCTCTGTTTGCCTGTAGGGAGACGCCGGACGCCCTGGAAGACCTGGTCTCCTTGGCCCACCTGGAGAGACTGGACCAAAGGTAAACCAGAATATTTCACATTGTACAGCAGATCAAAATAACAGATACTCAGGGATAACTGTTCTTTGCTGGGGCACAGTAGTAGGTTGGAGGTGTTGTAGGTAAAAGACTAAAATCTGGTGCTTATTCCACAGGGAGAGAGAGGAAGTCCTGGATCACCTGGCCTCCCTGGAGACAGAGGAAACGCAGTAGGACTAATCATTACAGGCAGACATAAACATGCACTCATTCACATGCATCAAATGCTTCATCTGTGTGTTGTGTTTCTTAGGGAACCCCAGGACTTGCAGGAGCCAGAGGAGAGCCAGTAAGAACATCAGATTCACCCATAACTCAATCTTCTGTCTTTCTCTGTTTTTGTGGTTATCTAATGGTTCTTATGTTCTAGGGGAGAAGAGGAGACTATGGGTTCAAGGGTGGCCAAGGGCCAGATGGAGTTAAGGGAGAAAAGGTCTGACTTCATGTACTCAATTGGACAAGTTTGACGCTTTCTGTATTATGAACTCTTTTCCTAGGCCCACATCAAGCATGTTTCATTGTAACACATTATTCCAACACTAGGGGGCTCATTACTGGATTATACTGTATGTTTCAGGGTGAAATGGGGCCAGAAGGCGCAAGAGGACTTCCAGGTGAATCAGGAAACAAAGGAACAAAGGTGGGGAGAGCTGTATTAAGTATAATCTTTATACGCTCCAATGAATGGACACCACAACATTCTTTAATCCACTTTGATTCACTGCACCTGTCTTCAACTTTCTCCACTCTGAACAGGGAGACAATGGTCTGCCAGGCCCCAGAGGACCACCGGGGGCACCAGGAGAGCTTGGGAAAAATGTAGGTCCAAGGTCAAATTTCAGAAAGTGCCTCAAACATTAATTAGTTCATTGTAAAATTAGCTAAATTAAAACTGTTTGTATTGTAGGGTACCAGAGGTGATTCTGGTGATGCTGGACCAAGAGGAGAGCCTGGACAGGTTGGACCAAAGGTGAGTATCTGTGTGTTAGCGTCTGCCTTCGTCTGTTTATAGGTCTCTAGCTTGTGTGGTGCTGCAGTTCTTTATCTTGACTATCTTTCATCTCTATTCAGGGAGACCCTGGAAGACCTGGCTTCAGCTACCCCGGACCAAGAGGACCATCGGTAACGTACACATGCATTCATTCTCCTTACATTTGCTAGCTGGCACTTATCTGACAGAATTTTCCTCCGCTATTGTGTAGGGTGAAAGAGGAGAGAAGGGCAAACAAGGACCTCGCGGCAGCAGAGGGGACTGTGGTCAAAAGGGTGAACCTGGAGATCAAGGAGGTCCGGGAGAGCCAGTGAGTAACTCTTTGTAGTTGGATGCACACTGTTGCTGGAGCAAAAAAGGTGTTTGTATAGTGAAGTTACACGCTACTGATTTCTCTGCTTACAACAGGGTGAGCCAGGGTCTCAGGGTGAACCTGGCCTTAGAGGACAGAGAGGAGAGTTTGGGCGTGACGTAAGTATACAATAACTCAAGTAATTCCACATACAGGAGCTTTCCTCATTACTGACGTAGTGCAGATGAAGCAGACTTGTCAAAAAATCCAGTTGTGGCCAGGTAGGACAAGCTAACCAAAGCTGGTGGGACATAAACTGGGAGGTGGGATGTGATTTTATGTCGTCTCTTCCTCTACAGGGAGATCCTGGCCCAGAGGGAGATCCCGGCCTCACTGTAAGAACATTTCATCTAACTGTTGTTTGATCACATCAACTATAACATACAGTGATATGATAGATACTATGATGTTGTTTGTTTCTTCCTGCAGGAATGCGATGTCATGAACTACATCAGGGAAACATGTGGTTGCTGTGGTGAGTTACCGTTGTGTTGCCATCCATGATCCAAACATGCTCTGATAGGCTGTCAGATCCTCACAGTTTGTGTTTTTGTCTGCAGACTGTGAGAAGCGGTGCGGAGCCCTGGACATTGTGTTTGTGATTGACAGCTCAGAATCAGTGGGTCTGACCAACTTCACGCTGGAGAAGAACTTTGTCATCAACACCATCAACAGACTGGGATCCTTTGCCAAAGACCCCCAGTCAGAGACAGGTACACAAGCATTTGTTCATGCACATGCATGTGCTTTTTACATGATTTCAGGTTTAGTCTGAGCAATGTCAAAAAAAAGTCACAAAATGGCTATCAACATAAGCATGTGTTGGTTGTGTTCCCAGGCACAAGGGTGGGAGTTGTTCAGTACAGTCACAGTGGAACCTTCCAGGCCATCCAGCTCAATGACCCTAAGATTGATTCACTGGGTGCTTTCAAGGTCTCACACACATAAACAGACACAAACACATACTGTTTTGAAGTTTATTTTTAGGGTTAAGCACAAAATGTCTTTTTTGTCCAGATGTTTCTTAATCAATCAGGGCTGATGTTCTGTCTGCACGCACGAGGCAGATGGGAGTCCTCACTGTTACATTTGTGTACATGTTCCTCTAACTGTATTTCTGACATTTACCAATACATGGTCTTGTCATATTCTATATTTTTCTTCTTGTCAGCAAATCTCAAGAAAACATCAAAAGCAATAATTAATTAATCTGACTAACAAGTAATGCCTGTGTAGCCAAAGCCTGATATAGCTTATTTCTCTTTGCCATAGAGCTCCATTGTTGCCCAAAACTATTAAAAACACATGAGCCACACAGTTGCACTGGGTGATATATTCCTTTTTTTTCAAACGAACATAGGCATACTCTGTCCTGCTGTTGTTAATACTCTGAGCACAAAATGTGTATTAATCCGCCACTGAAAATAGTCTCCAACAAATGCACTATTTACACATACACATCATGTACCGCAGCAGTACCGCAGTACACATCACTCACATGCTGTCTTCTCCATTATTCAGGATGCAGTGAAGCGCTTGGAGTGGATCGCTGGAGGAACGTGGACTCCATCCGCTCTGAAGTACGCCTATGACAATCTGATCAGGGACAGCCGCAGAGCCAAAGCCAACGTCACTGTAGTGGTCATCACTGACGGACGCTTCGACCCCAGAGATGATGACTCACTGCTCAACTACCTCTGCAGGTGCCTGGCACTGGGGCTGCTCAGATATTTAGAATGAGCATTTATGTAAAAGAAAAGTTTTAGCTTATTGTTTATTTGTGTTTTGTGTGCGCTTATGTATGTGAGCAGTGATCCCAGTGTTGATGTGAGTGCCATCGGTATTGGAGACATGTTCGACCAGATTGAGGAGAATGAGAGTCTGAAGAGTATTGCCTGCCAGAGGGACGGCAGGGTGCTGGGCATGAGGCGCTTTGCAGACCTGGTGGCTGAGGAGTTCATTGACAAGATTGAGACTGTGCTCTGCCCAGGTACATTCACACTCTGGAAACACACATTATATACAGTATGTTCACATTGAAGAAAATGAGAATCTGTTTTGATCTTTGCCCCTGGTCTGACATTCTTTATCTTTGCTTCAGATCCCATTATTGTATGCCCTGACCTTCCTTGTAAAACAGGTAAGCGTTCAAAACCTTTTGTATCATGTAAGTTTAACTTTCCCTTTTTGTTCTCTTCCAAATTTTTTAAGTTTCAGCATTTAGGCCTGAGTAACCAGCATTATTAAGGCGTCAATATGCTTTAAACAAAGTGCTTCTCAGATCGCCAAACAGTGTCTGAAACCACCTTTGGCCACATCTTTTTTGGGGGGGTCTTTCCACAATTTTTGTACCTTCCCGAAAACCACAATCCAACACTCCCTCTTCACACAGCAACTGGCTGGGTGTGCGGTAATGGGAAAGTAGGATTTGAACTTTGCTCTCGGGGTCTCTTTTTTCATTTTTCATGTGTACAACCAGATGCAACGCCAAGAGCAGAGACTGTCCAAAGGGTGTGCAACATTGTCCCCAGTTTGTACAATTCATCACTTCCTGCTCCTCTTTCTATACTGGTGGGCTTTTCACCCTGCCCGTGTGGCCATTCGGAACAGCTATTAACATTTTTGCCTTTGACAATACCTTGTAAAAACTAGTTTGTTTGAAGCATACTGACGCCTTCAAGCTATGTCAAGGATTAGATGCTTTGTGGCTCGAGCCGAAGTCATTGTCTGTCATTATGTATGATTTTAACACAGGTGTATAGTTACACCTCCTATGCTATGGTGTGATTAATTCATGTGGCTGTAAAGTGAATACGTGAGACCATACATGCTATTTAGTGCAACTCGGCGCACCATCGGCATCTTAGTTGGCTGTATTGATGCGTCGTGTTTGTGGGATCCCGCCCACAATTTTATTCCGCCCACTTGTTGCAGGAGGGGGCATCACTTCAGGGCAAGCCCCTCACCCCTGGAAGCCACTGGCTGAGGAAGGCAGCCCCTCATTGGTCCCTACCTCTTTGGCGGGTGTGGCCAACCTGCTGAACGGCCTGAGCGAGCAGCAGTATGGGGTTGGCGTGGCAACCATGGCGTACACAGCCCAGAGAGCCAAACTCGCCCAGGGAGCGGACAGGCAGCAGTGGACCCAGCTGTTCATCGACTCCTTCAAATATGTCTATGGAGAAATTATTGGGGACCCGGAGAAAGCCCTAGGCCTTTGCTAATACTAATGTGCTAACTATGCTACCTCGCCATTAGAGTCTTTATGGATGCCAATATCTAATGAGCTTACTGCTGAACATAGAATAGATTTTATCAAAACTGTGGGCATTTTTTTTGCTCTGAGGGTGCAATACACACCTGGGCTGATGCAAAAGAATCGCATGATATGAAGCTGGTCCTGTCATCAATTATTTGTATAGTTACTGTATGTGATGGGCCAAAAGTCAAAACGAGGATTCACGATGCTCTCTCTACTCATTGATTTATCTCAGAAATAACATACACGGCGCTGTCTCTCAAAAAAAATATCTTTTTTTGTAATATGATACATATCATTTCTTCCACCTTAGTGGAGAACGTTTTCCAATCACGGAAAGCGGATGTCATCCATTTGTTGGATGCAGATTCATCTGTAGAGCCATTCATGCTGCTCCTGCGTACAGTGGCTCTTTGATGAAGCCTCATTTCCACTGTGAATCACAGGCTTGCTGAATCACTCTGATGACTTTTTTTGTATTTTTGTTTTTTTTGCTGTTTTGCACATATCCATGGTTACGGCCTTTACTTTTTTTTCCTGTGCTTTGTGAATGACTCATGTTGATGAAAAGGCCATTACATGTGGAAAATATCTGGTTTTCTATACATGTCACATTATATTGTATATGAGTTAGAAGCTGGTGTATGTGGATGTTTGGTTAATTGACTTGACACTGAGAATGAAGGAACTATTATGTAGTCATGTAATTTGAAAAGGGAGCTTTATAGTGCCAGTTATGGCCTTGATTGGTGCATGTTTTTTTGCATGTGGCTTGGCTTATAAAGTAGGATGACTAAAGGAAAATGACTACAGAGCGGCTTTAACCAAATAAAATGGTATCATGTTAGCTCTGTGACTGCAACTTGCTGATGTGAACAGTTTTTTGTATGACATTGAAATATATTCATGTTTTTATGTTGTCATCTTAAGAACAAAATAAAATGGTAGCGCAAACTAAAACAGTGCTTTCCTGATGAGGCCATGACTGATCCGCAAAGGTTTAGATGAAATCAGACAGCTGGACTGCAACTGGCATGTATGGAAGCACAGCATGTTACAGTATGTTGTGCTGGCTTTGACCTCTGAGCATCTGTGTTCAAATTGTAGCTCACTGAACATCATGTCTGATCTAAGACTTTATATGTGTGTTTTAGAGCCCGCTGTGGCCAACTGTGTTCAGCGACCAGTGGATCTGGTCTTCCTATTGGATGGTTCTGAGAGGATGGGACTGGAGAACCACCGTCGGGCCAAAGAGTTCATAGAGAATGTGGCTCGCCGCCTCACCCTGGCCAAAGACCAGGTAGACGACAGGAATGCCCGCTTGGCTTTGCTGCAGTACGGCAGCCCAGTAGAACAGAGGGTGGAGTTCCCGCTCACACATAATCTGACGGTGATCTCTGATTCGCTAGCAGGAGTGAGCTACATGGACTCATCTTCTGCTCTGGGCAGTGCTATCATCCATGCTGTCAACAATCTGGTTTTTCAACCAGGTTCACAGGTATAAACAAACACACACACACACACAGTAGATTCACTTTTGTTTGGACAACCTGTACTGTTGGCAAACCTTTAAAGGCATAGGTCGACATTTTTGAAAATTCACTTTCTTGCCATGTGTAGGATGAGACGATGGATACAACTCTCATGTCTGTACAGTAAATATGAAGCTACAGCCAGCAGCCAGTAAGCATAGCTAGCATGAAGACTGGAAACAAGTTGTAGTTCAATCTGTACATAAAACAAAGAGTAAAATTGACAAGTTGGTGTTTTATGGACTATATAACTATTTCTTCTTGGATTCTCTGCTGGTTGCCAGGCAACCTCACAGTGACGACAAGAGTCTAGGAAGTCACTGCTCCCAGCTACATGGCACTTAACCTCCCTTAAAACCACAACGTATTGTTTTTACACTTTTACACATTTTTCATACAGATTAAACAAACAAAATATAGCGTGTTAATTCGGGAGCTTTAAAAGTGCTTGTAGGCAGTATTTTTTAACCTTGTGACAGAGCCAGGCTAACTGTTATCCCCTGCTTACAGTCTTTATGCTAAGCTAAGCTAATCACCTTCTGGCTCCAGTGTAATGCACAGACACGAGTGTGGTGTCAATCTTCTCATCTAACGCTCCCAAAATGTGGAACTATTCCCTTAACATTACACGTGTGTTTGTTACAGTCAACCCGCTTGGCTCGTCGCAACGCTGAGCTGGCCTTTGTGTTCATCACTGATGGCATCACATCCAGTGAGCAGCTGGATGAGGGCGTGTCTGCCATGAGGCGGGCGGAGGGCGTTCCCACAGTGATTTCCATGGGAACTGACACAGATGAGGAGGTGCTGCGGAAGGTGTCACTAGGGGACACATCAGCCATCTTTAGAGGAGATGGCTACAACATGCTGAACAATCCCGCATTCTTTGAGCGCTTTGTCCGCTGGATATGCTAGTGAGGAACTGTAATGCTCTACACCATAGAATTAGAATCCATAGAATGAAAGAAGCTACTTCAATGTACACATAAACACAAATAGAAGCACCAACCAAACCATTATAATTACTAGATGTAGGGCACTAAGACAGCTACATATCCTGTTATTATGGGTAAGAATTCATTTACAAAAAACAAAACCATCCACGTAGGGCTTGCAGACACACACACACAATATAAAACTAGTTACGGTTGCAATATCAGCCGTAACTAGTTTGTTCTATTCATTCTAACTCTATGGTCAGCACTCTCAACAGAGACACTCATAAGTATCCCAGAGGAGAGGTGTATGATTATTGAATGTGTACGAAACAAATTGTAGGCTTTATTTTGTTTTTATTTTGTATTGATTTTCAGTTTGATGAAAAGAGTTTCTTCTTTCTTCACAAAGTCAGTATTTACACTAAAGGTGCTAAAGTAGGAAAAAAATGACAAAGCCATCTGAGAGGTTTTGAGAACTTTTTTTACATCATATTATGCTGTAATTACTGTAGTTTGTTCAGGGGACATAAAACAAATAGACATGCCACACAAATGCTCTAAGATCGACCACACAAGATCACACACACACACACACATAGACACCCACATACATTTTAGTCAACACACACATACTTTAACAAATAAACATAAAACAACCAAATCTGTAAACATGAAGTCTAAATAAAGCCTAATGTGGTGAACCCAATATTGTCTTTTGTGTTTGCAATACAGTATGTGTGATGATAATTTGATCCATGTGCAATTTGTTATTAAATCAATATAACCTAAACCCACATTAAAGAAGTGGATCTCAACAATGATTTTTAATTAAAAATAGAACACCGAAAAGGCTGTATTATCTCCTTGAATAGCACATTATGATTCTGCATTGTTGCAGGTAAATTTCTAACTTCTAAGACCATAACTATGTGAAGTCATGCAGCGGATTATTTGAGTGATTTCCAGTTGAGATCTTTCATAGAAATGCTCCAGTGCTGTGGCAGCTACAGGGAAATTATTAACTAATGCTTTTACAAAAATGTGGGTATACTGATCCAGTATGCGGGTGAAGTGGTTTAAGTCCTTCATACAGCCATGCACTTTACACATAGATGACTTTTTTCCTCTTTATTTCACTGTTTCAATAACTCTGTGAATGCAAAAAGGAATATAAAATAATAAATACATAAAACAGAGGACAACAGTTCATGACAATTACTTGAACAGTAATGTAGACAAAAAGAACAAAAAACGGGGGATTATTGGTTAAAACAATTTAGAGAAATACATTAAAATTATTACAAACAGATAGGTTTTTAAAGCCTTTTTGTTAAAACAAGAGTCAGTAGTTTTGATATAAAGTTTGAATTCCGTCAAGACAAAAGGTTTGCTACCAGAAAATGTGCACGTGTGTATGATATTTGGCTGATAAGATCAATAAATCATACAAATATCAAACATTTTTGTTTTTCTTTGTTTTTCTTTGGTTAAAACAAACAATAATCATTACATACATTCGCAATAATAAAACCAGCTAGCCTAAATATTATTGTGTAGAACAAATGCGCAATTAATTACCTTTTAAAATGATCTAAGGTGACTTTACATCAGTAAAAGCTCATCCGGTTAGGGGGTTTGATCCCTCAAGGACGCCGTAGAAGTAACGTCACCACAGCAGGCAGCGTCTCTCGTGACTTAGAGAAGAATCACTGCTCAAGCGGTAAGTAGCCAGTAGCGATCCTAAACAGCAGCAACATACATTGTCTAGAGATAATTCTGTAAAATGAGGGCTTATGACAAAAAGTATTGCTAAAAATGTGTGAGTGTTGGTTATTTATTGATATTGCAATGAATATCTAACGTTACTGATACTTTGACAAGTATTCATTGGAAATTGAGAACGAGAAGAAAAACATCTTGTTTTCAAAGGTCCAAAGGTCTCTACATTACATAACCTGAGGCAATGCAAAGCTGCATAGAAATGGGTAGAAAAAGTACGTGTTGTGCTGTGAGTTATAAAATCCCCATCTCATCCCCCTCAAACTCTGGAGGACCCGAGTTTGAGGGGTTCTGCACAGTATCTTAGCTGTTCCTAGGACTGCGCTCTTCTGGACGTGTGTGTGTGTGTGTACATGCATGTACGCTTTCCTATTGTAAGAATAGTGTCACTTTTGGACCAGTATGTGAATTAAAGCCAGTCATGCACAGAAATTTAATTGCATGTGAAATATTTGGCGTGTGTGTCTGTGTGTCCACTCCAGTGCTGCCAGTATGGAGGGGGAGTCCCTCTCCGCCCTGTTTACTCCTGCTCTGGTGGTGGATGTGGACAAAGTGAAGAGAAATGCCCAGAGGATGATTGAACGCTGTGAGAAGCTGGGAGTCCAGCTTCGCCCTCACATGAAGACCCACAAAACCCTGTATGAACGCATGCGTGCACACACACACACACACACACACACACGCACTCTACATTCATACAGGTCAGTCATATATAAGGGATACTGATGAGGTCTGTGTGTTTCTGTTCATGTGTAGTGAGTGTGCTGACATACTGACGGGTGGATCAAGGAGGTGCATCGTGGTTTCCACACTGGCAGAGGCCTGTTTCTATGCCGACCATGGATTTGATGACATCCTCTATGCTTATTGTCTTCCCTTTGATAAGGTTCTCTCAATTCACACTACAGCTCTCAGTTGCCTGCCACACACAAATTAAATATACTCAAAGTCACCAAAAGTGAGCATGCATCCTAAAATACCCTTGTTGAGTGTGCAAGTAAATGCTTAAGAGAAAGGGAGGAGCTGCTTACAGCTGCATAACAACTCCAGGATCTGGGAAAACAAAAATAATAAATAAGATTTTTCTTTCTGTTTGTGAAGTGTAATTGACATCCTAAAGTTTGCATCATTTTCTGTTACTACAAAAGGGTTACATTGACTTCTTGCATACTAACTGCAAATAGAGTACTGTATTGAATAAGGGACACAACTTTTCACATTATTTGTTATAGCAGGAAAAACACCTGTGCTTTTCCTGCTGTGACATGTAAAAAATATCGACCATGAAAAAGGATATACCCACTTTACTAAAACCAAGAACTGAGTGGGAAACTGTTTCTCAGTGAAAACATAACTAAAGGATAATACTGAGTTACTCAATTCTGGTGTCAAATTTAAGCTAATTAGAATCTCTCACAAGATCTGACATCTTAGCTTGAATTACTATGAATTTACTATGATATTAAATGGAGAAAAGCCAGCAACTAAACACTTTTAAAAACCTGTTACCAGCAAATGTTTGCTATTGTACTTTCATTTTTACTTTTTCCAAATGACTGAAACCATTAACTTAGTAGCGTACTGGATGTATGCCACATAACTGCAAAGTCTGCAGTTCGATTCCGGCAGCGGATCTTTGTTGCATGTCTCCCCTCCGTTCCGTCGACTCTCCACTGTCACTATAATAAAAGCATAAAATACCCCCCAAAAAATATTTTTAAAAAAGCCTTATTACCAAAATAGTATTTTATTAATATTTTATCAAATAAACAATGAATCGACTTGTTGTTCCAACAAAACTGAATATCTTCATGTAGCTATTACTAACACCAATTTGACATACTTCGTATTTCCCTCTGTAGAACAAATCACACTAACTTGTGTGTGTGTGCGTGCGTGTGTGTGCGCGTGCAGGTGGAGCGCTGTGCAGCCCTGTCAGAGCGGCTGGATCTCTTCCAAGTTTTATTGGATCATCCTGACGCTCTGGAGCAGCTCAAAAAGAGACCGCTGAGAGACGGTCAGCTGTGGCACGTCTGGCTGAAACTCGACTGCATGAATGGGAGAGGTAAACAGGCAGGGAAACCAGGATACAGCTGATCAGCTGTTGAGATAAAGTGCCTGCTGATCATGCATTTGCTCTTTGCCGTAGCTGGTGTCCTGCACTCAGAACCCGAGGCGCTCAAATTGGCACAAGCAATCACTGAGACGGCAGGCGTGGAGCTGACAGGAGTGTACGCCCACTGTGGGAACACCTATAACTGCAGAGGAGTGGACCAAATACACGCCGTTGCCCAGGAAACCACCAGCTTTACTCTGCAATTCATGGAAAAGTAAGACAAAAGCAATGCACACTTTAAAATGTACTTAAGAAAAGTACATTTAAAAATGTATTTTGGTTTACTGCTGACCAGCAGAGTCTTTTAGGAAGGACAGTTGTTTTTCCCTCCTGACAAGACAATGTCTGTGCTACACAAAAGAGTAAAGTTTACCTGTCAACTTTTTCCATTATCAGCTTTAATACATGGTAACAAGTAAATTACCTTTTATATTTATGAAAATTAATATTCATAGAATCATTTACACATCTCTGGGTTTGTTTTCCTGCAGATTGAAGGCTGTTGGCATCACCTGTAAATCCAGCATTGGCTCCACTCCGTCTTGCAGTCACCCAGTCAAAGACATGGCGCTGCTCAGCGAGGTGCATCCGGGAAACTACGTCTTCTACGGTGTGTGGATGTAAATGTGGTTGCACCAGTGTGCGTTTGTTAGTGAATGTCCGTTCCTAGACTCCTGCAGAGTCACATAACATCAGTGATAATGTTTTTTATGTGCTTTTTGGTTGCTTGTAGACGTGCAGCAGTCTATAATTGGCTCATGCAGTCTGGAGGAGGTGGCTGTGCGGGTTTTGACAAGAGTCATCGGGCACTGTCCTCACAGGAACCAGCTCCTGATTGACTGTGGATGGAGTGGAATAAGGTACGACCTTCTTAAGTTATGTTTACCCACCTTTGAATTTGCACAGTGGACTTTTCTACTTATCATTTTAGGTTCATATACATAATTCATGTATATGTATAGCATACAGTAAGTAAGTAATATTAGGATTTATGATCCCCACAAATTAGAATAGATACGTTACTCACTTTTTTTACTCACTCCTACATTACTGACCATTACATTTATTGTTTTAAAATTTGATTTAAACTTGGCCCTGACATAACCTTTCCCCTGTTGTTGCTCACCTCCCTCAGTTTGGACGGAGGTGGAAAACTTCCCACTGGATATGCTGTGATCGAAGGACATCCAAACCTCAAGTAATGATATGTAATCTTGTGTTATTTCTCTATATCAAACTTTAGTGTAACTGAGGTTCTAATGTGAGACATTTCTCCTGCAGGTTGTTGTCCATGACCCAGGAGCACGGGAGAGTGGAGCCAGTCTCAGGACTGCTGGATTACAGCAAATACCCTCTGGGCTCTCTGCTCACACTGATCCCATACCATGTTAGTACTGGTTTATGTGGAGTTACGCTGTTTTGTCAGTTTTATTGTGTCAATGTTCCTCTTACCTCACTCTCTCTCTCTCTCTCTCTCTCTCTCTCTATGCTGTTGTTCTGCAGTCGTGTGCAACAGCGATGATGCATCCTGTGTATCATGTGCACTCTGAGGGCCGTCTGCTGGGGAAGTGGACGCCAACACGTGGGTGGTGAACAGCTGTTCAACTGATCATGCTGTTAGGATAGCCAGATGATCACTAAAATAAAGACTGGAACAACTCATGTCACCTGTGGTTGATTTCATTAAGTAGTGGACGACTATGGTTGAAGAATCTTCACATCTCCTCTGTTCCTCTTACCTTGCGAGGCAGCTGGATTCGCGAGATCATGACATCACCAGATGATCTCGCGAATCGAGCAGCCTCACAAGGTAAGACGGTGATGGACAGATGGTTCATCCAATCCCCTGCCAAGTATTTTTTGAAAGTGGCTGTCCTTTTCCAAACAGTTTCCAAGGATGAATTCTCAGATGGTGCTGTGTAACAAACCATCTGGTTCGTCCATTTATTGTTCCTCTGGAGCAAAACACACTTATCAGTAGTACACTAAAAGTGTAGATGTATTCCAAACCTACTGATTAGAAAACACAAGTGAAATAGGCAAAGAAATGTTACACACATTTAAGCTTTTAAATGTCTAAATAAATGATATTTTTAGGACTATTTTGTTTCATCATTATTTTATTAATGTCACCTTGCAGTATGTTGAAATGTCAGTGTGCATGGGTATGATGCTACAGATGATCTATAGCAGCTACACAGTAAAACACCAGTGAATTATGATGCAGGCGTGTGTGCGTGGGTTTCTGCATCATACTGTTAAGGGCATGGAGTAGTACTCTTGTCCAGATGACTGAAAACAGACTCTATAAAAACATTGAACACATGCATGTAGCCTATATATCTTGATTTAATCTATCTCTTCCAGAAATGTGCATTTTTTTAGAAAGCATTGTTTATTTTTGTACATTGTCTTTGATTCTTGATGGAAAAAGGAAGAAAGCTTTGCTCACAGTGTATAACCTGTCTTCTGCTGACTAAACAAAATATTGTTGTCAATTTCCACTTATTTTCTCTTTATCAATAATACATCTGCGGATACGTTTCTTGCACGTTTCTAAAATAATGAGGACAGGAATATATTAAAATTTTTATTTTAATATGGTAATTCCACTGTCAAAATGTTTATTATTGTTGTTATGGTTAGTATTACTGAAAATAATCACAAAACATTTCAACACCATCACCATCACAAAAAATAATCCAAGCAGCAGGAACCTAACACAAATATAACAAAGTAAAAAGAAAAACGAAAAAATGAATACAAACACACAAAAACTAAAAGATAAATTTAATAAATGAAGAAGGTCGGGGGGTTACATAATATATATATATATCAATTCAATGCAGACATGCTTAAAGACACAGCTCATGGGAGCTCCATAGTACAATAAAATACAAAGAAGAAAGATAAATAAAAAAAGAAAATAATTGTACTACATCTGGTCACATTTTTACACTGTAGCTTTCTTAGAGATGTAATATAAAGTCTCAAATCGTTTTCCAATGCTGATAACATTGGGGTAACCTTCAAATTATTTATATATATATGTTGTATATTATATATTATAAATATTATAGTATATAATACACACATATATGTGTGTGTGTATATATATATATATATATATATATATATATGTTTTTTTTTCATATTCCAATTCTTACATGGAAAAAAACAGTTGTTCTTGAGATTTAATGTCTTTGTCACAAAATGTACATTCATTACATTCCAATTTCTCAAAAACTCATTAGAAGGTCTATATATAAACGTATATATAACATTAATAACAACAAAAACGTTTTTAAGTTGAAGTGCATCTTGGGAAATGTTGTTTTTACCGAAGGAAGCGTTCTGATTGGCCACCGTGTGACCTTTCACTTGTCACGTGGTTTAAAAACTTTAGGAGGATGGCGCGGAAAGTTGCCACACCAGCACACAGTGTAGCTCTCAGTTTATGATAGTTTGTTTACGTTTTCCTCGGGCGATATTGACACTATCAGGTAAGTTACGACAGTTTCGATACATTATTGAACTATTATACTTTTCTTTTTTTTTCACATTCAGCGTGCAGCAGCCGTACATTGCTGCTGAATCTCTGTCACTCCTACAGCAGGCTGTAACGTTACACTGTCAGCTAACATTACTGTAAGTTTAATAATATTACCATGACTGAATTAAAAACCTTCGTTGTTCAGTCTTTAGACCCTTAGTGCACGTCTGTATGTGTTGTGCTTATAAAACCCTGCTGGCTGCTACGTTTAGCTGGTTTCTGTCACACTATATGTTACTTTAATGTCCCTTCAACAGTCATGAGTGTGCTGGAGGTGAAGTTCATTGGGGATGGAGATGTTCTGGAGCACATCGTGGACAAACAGCAGGGTATGGACAACAGAGTCACTTTACCTCTGCTAAGATGTTGTTAATGAGCAGCTGTCTGTCCTCTTTTATCTCTCTAACTGTGTGTTTGCATTTAAAAGGTGTGCAGAGCAGCTCTGGGTCTGTTCAGAAGATGGTGACGTTTAAGAGCCCAGCTGGACGGCGGGCCAGAGAGGATGCAGAACAGGATGGTTGTGATGATGAAAATGGAGTCCTCGATGAGCAGAACTATGTCCAAGCTTTAGGAACATACAATACAGAAGGTAAGTGAGGAAGAGGCTGTATTTGCTAAGTTCTGAAAACACATTGTAAATAGTAACACTTGCTCTAAGTCAACCAATTAATCACAGATTTCACAGATTTATAGTTTTCAGGTTACAGGTTTCAGTTTTCTTTGTGTTTGTAAAGCTTCAACAAATAGTCGAATAATTGATTAGTTGGTCGTCATAAAATTAATTTCCAATGATTTTGATAACCAAATAATTATTTAAGGATGTTTTTGAGCAAAAATGGAAACAAATCCAACTTCCCAAATGTGAATATTTCCTGGTTTTCATTCCCCTCTATGATAATAAACCAATTATTCTTTGGTTCTGGAACATAGTCGGACAAAACAAAACATTTTGAAGAGCAACTATGGGCTCTGAGAACTTCAGTTCAATAAACTTTATTTGTCCCCGCGGGGCAATTAGAATGACAGGCATATAAAAACAGACATTAAAGTGGTAACTGTGTTGAGAAAGTGCATAGTTTGTTGGAGTCTAGGGTAGTGGAAGGGGGGTTGGGGGAGGGGGTCAGGAAGTTAGATGCTGAGATTAAACAGATGAACTGTGTCAGACACAAAATGTCTCTCCTTTGCACTGTTGGGCTAATGTGCCGAAGGCGTCTTCCAGATGGAAGTCATACAAAGGAGGAGTTGAGGATTCTGACCTTTGGGACAGTCTGGTTTTGGTGGAATGATGCGATGCTTCTTAGTTTATTACCAATTATTTTTGAGCAAGTGTAAACTACACTATCAAGGGGCTTCTTGTTTTGGATATTTAAGGACTGATACCAGCAGATTAGTGAAAACATAAGAATGCTTTAAATAAAACAATTGTAGAAAGACATCAGTATGGTCCAGACATTTTACAAACCACACGAATAATCAAGAAAATAATCAGTAAATTGATCAATAACAAAAAATATTGTAAGTTGCAGCCCTGTTGTATAGCCTCTTCAGACAGTGAATATGTTACTGTACCAGCTGCCAGTTTATTAGGTACATGTAGCTAAAATTTGATTCAGTCTAATACAACATCCCTACAATAAATCCTACCTTCATGAAGGTTATAATGTTGTTTTTTGTTGAAACGGTTTTAGAGAGAGGCTAGTAGTTTGTGGTGAATTGTAATGTGTTATACCAAGAGGTGTTTCTACTGTTTTGTCCACCCCATCTATATCTATTAAAGTAGAATGAGTGTGTATCAAGTATATTCATATATTATAATAGCACAATTGGTCAGTTGTGGAATTGATGCAGCCCCAAATCTTCCTGGTACAGCTTGAATAAAGCATGAGGCCAAAGTTTTTAGTGCTGCTGCAGTAACATTATAAAAATGATCATTGTAAGTAGTTACTTATTTGTCTTACAGAAGATGAAGAGGGTTTGTCCAGAGTTGCAGGATCCTCCATTTTCACTTTTCAGAAAAACAAACGTGCCCACAGCATGGCCCAGACTGGTGAGATCCTCACACACACTGTCTCACATTGTATAGCATCAACTATTTTTATCAGACGATTATTAAGTTGTGTTTTAGGTTTTTTACACACTTTTGCCTTTATGTTTTTATACATAGCAAGTGAGTTAGCACGAACGCCTGGGAAAAGCGTGACCTTCAGCACAGCCCCGAACACGGAGCCCTCCACTCCCACCCGAACAGGCCGCAGTGAGTCACGCACATCCTTGCTGCCTTTTTGTGTCCGTCCTATCCTGTGTCAATCCACATACAACTAAGTGTACTCTGTCTTTCTGTCTAGACCACAGAGGTGAAAGCAGAACACCACAGAGGGTGAGACTAGAAGGACCTTGTTCACTTGTCTTATATACACTTCAGACTCAGCAACCTCTTACGACAATGTTAACATCCACTTCTTTTATGACAGAGAAAAAAAGTGCAGTTTGTCTCTACAACACCCCACAGGCTCAGGAAAAGAATGACAAGTAAGTTTAAGGCATTACAATGAGAGTACTTTCTTTTACTGTCCATATTAGAACAGGTAAAATATGTAAAATTAGACATTATCTAGACATTAGCTATTATTTAAAGCTTTCTGATATTTTCAGCTCCAAGCCTTCGGTCAGACAGCGACAGTGAGCTGTCGCCCTCAGACTCTGGGGAAGAGGAGGAGGATGAAGATGGGATGGAGGAAGAGCAGAAAGTGAAGAAAGAAGACAAGGAGAACCTTAAGACCCCAAGAACACCTAGTAAAGGTTTATCTGCAGCTCTCTACAAGACTCCCGCCAAAAAGAGCAAGAACACCACTGAACCCCTCAACCAGCCCGCCATGGTTGAGGAGTACTTTGAGGCCCACGGCAGTTCAAAAGTCTTAACATCAGACCGCACCCTCGAGCGTTTACACACTCCTAAACTCGACAGGGTCTGTATATAACCGCCAGCGTTCTCAGTGTATTAAATGAGCTGCTTTGCTGTGTTATGTAATTAGAGTACATCTTTATTTTGTGTTTGCAGGAGACGCTGGTCCGGCTTTTAGATGGAAAGCTGTCCTGCTACTCAAAAGAGATCCAGCAGCTCCACAACAAACACAGAAAGCACTTTAGCAAATGGATGTTACAGTTACAGTAAGTGTGGTTTGCACTTTCTTTATTGCACCCATTTTTGTAGTGTTTAAACATTAGTACAAGACAGAAATGGTCTGTGTGTGTATGTAGGTTGGGGTTCAGTGTGCTGATCTACGGTTTGGGCAGCAAAAAAGCTCTGCTGGAGGACTTCCGTGTTTCTCACTTGTCTCAAGAAATCCACCTCGTGGTCAATGGATTCTTCCCTTCCATCACTCTGAAATCGGTCGGTATACACACACAAAGAAGAAAAAACACAAAGTCAAAATGACAAACATCCATCTACTGTTAGGAAACATTAAAAAAGAAACACTGGAGCAATATTAATATAGTTGGATTTTTTTGTTGTTGTTTTTTTCTTCTATCTTTGTCCATGAACATGCTATGCTTTACTTGCAGATCTTAAATGCTCTCACATGTGAGGCTCTAGAGTACCAGGGAAGTTTCCGAACACCCTCTGACCAGATCCAGTACATCTCTCAGACCCTTAAAGACAGTGAGTGTGTCTGTGTCTTATTATAAAATTAAAGCTTGTTCTAAATCTTGGAGCTCTTTGTGTTTTACAGTTGAAGCTTTTCCTCGCAGGTCCAGATCTCCATGTGTACCTGCTAATCCATAATATCGATGGAACAATGCTGCGAGGAGAGAAGACCCAGAGTGCACTGGGGCAGCTTGCATCCCTGCCCAACCTTCACTTGGTGGCTACTATTGACCACATCCATGGTCCACTGGGTGAGTGTTTGGTAATGTGTGTACTGCAGTGTTAATAAATGATTTCTCATAGCTGAATGTTTCCTGTGTGTTCTCAGTGTGGGACCAGTTTAAGCAGAGCCAGTTTAACTGGTTGTGGTGGGAGTGTGTGACTTTCCAGCACTACGCTGAAGAGACATCATATGAAAACTCTCTCCTGGTACAGCAGACTGGTGCTCTCGCTCTGTCCTCCCTTACACACGTGCTCCGCAGCTTGACATCCAATGCCAGGTATCACTTACACCTTAACTATAATTTATTTTTTAAAGCTATTGAAGGACCTGTTAGTTCTTCAAAGCCGCATGTGTCCTTTCTTTTTTCAGAGGAATTTTCAAACTGCTGGTGAAATTTCAGCTGGAAAACAAAGACAATCCTTCATACACAGGTGCGCACACATTCAAAACTTCAAAATGCTAAACAGATTTTTTGCATTGCTTTTATGATTGTAATGTTTTCTATCACTGTTTGTGCTACGTGCAGGATTGTCCTTCCAAGATTTCTACCAGCGTTGTCGAGAGGCGTTCTTGGTGAACTCTGACCTCACACTGAGGACACAGCTGACTGAGTTCAGAGACCACAAACTCATACGAACACGCAAGGTTGGAGTCCCGTTTGAGTTCACAACTCTAATTCAATAGCATTACTCCCTGCAGATTGGAAACCAGCTTACATGTATTCCCATGATTGTCCAGGGTGCAGATGGAGTGGAGTACCTGATTGTCCCTGTGGACGCCAACACACTGATGGATTTCCTGGAGAATGAGGAGGGTGACTGAGAAGAGAAGGCTTTTTGACTTTTATCCACCACAGTGCATGGACTGACTATAAAGGCCCAGTTACATCTGATTAACATAAGACACGAGCTCAGCATACTGGCAATCCACAGTTTAATTTAATAGTTTGAATCAAATTATTGGGGAAATGTTCTGATTTGTCCTAAATGCCCCATTGTAGCACTGTGACATTCACATTGTGTGTTTTGATGCATACATGGTTTCTGCTTACATCTGTGAAATTAAAATCAACACTGAAAGTTAATGTATTGCAATTTTCTCTTTAATTACAGAAATAGATTTGCATTCAGCAAAACATACATTCTTTTGTTCTCACAAGGCAGATAGGCATGCTGCTCTAAAGGGAAAAAAAAGAAAGCCAAGTTTTATTCAGTGAAAACTGGACTGCAAAAAGGGAAAGGGTCAGTGAAATCAAGGGGTAAGGTTTGTGGTTCTGTGAGTTTGGGGTAGAAAAGGGTAGTGCGAGATTTGGCCCTGAGTGCATGCTATGAAATGTTTAGTGTTGGATGTCAGCACTTTTCTGTGTGTGCAGTGATTCTCCAGATTCCAGTGTGTACGTCTGGAGTCTGTTCTGCGTAGCTGTGTGTACAACGTGTAGCTCCTCTTCATCCAAATCCCTCAGCAGCAGCAGCACTGCATCAAGAGTGTGTGTCTGAAAGAAAAATGCAATTTTCAATATTCATAAGTCCTTTTAAGTATTAGGGGAGCATTGCTTAGAAATAAGAGGCTACCTTTTTCATAGATAGTCTGGTTTCTCTGGTTGACGGAGAAGAAAGAGAGGGGAACTTGTCTCTGGAAAGGGGCTTCATCCCCAACTCTTCTCGGATTTTACTAGAAACAAAAATCATTTGTTCTTAATGTCTACATTTGTTTGGCAGCCAAAACATTTTCTGTTTTTTGGTGAGTGTTTGTGTCCACAGGGCTTACTTGGTCTCCTCCATGTTGTAGTTGAGTGGGTCATTCTCTGTCTCTGCATCTGGATGTCCATTTGTAGAAAGCTGGTTCTGGACAGTGACTGGGGGTGTGGTGACCTCCTCACCCTCCATGAGAGCCAATGCAATCTCATCCTCTGTCACTACTGCACACACACACACACATACACATACATAAAACACTGTACACATATGCTTCATTATAGGCGTGTAAATCACCTCAGAAGCTCACCTTGGTTGTCCAGCTTCTGGAGGCGAGGCAGGCAGCGCAGAACAGTGAGGCGATACTGGCTGGAGTCTGTTCCACAACAGGGGTTTTCGGCCAACCAGAGAACTCTGAGGCGCGTTAACGGGCGCAAATGAGAGAGCTCAGAGAGTGAGGGGATCATGTTCCTTCTCAGGTAAAGCTCACACAGAAACAGACACCCAGCTAGAGGCGAGAGAGATGAGATGCTGTTGACACTGCAGAGAGAGAGGAAAGAGCATCACAGCCAGGATTCATGGATCATCCCAAATAAGCCACTGCCAATATAACAGTGTCATGTTGTCAGTGTTAACAGTGACTGTGTGTGTGTGTGTGTGTGTGTTGTGGCAGAGAGGGAGACAGCAAGACAGACCAAAACATTAAAGACCAACCTCAGTGTCAGCACCTCGATGTTGGGCATTTGAGAGAAGATAGAAATCTGAGAGTATAATGGGACAGTTCAAACATTATTGCATATAAACATTCACACAACCTGATCTTACATTATGAAAAAAGCTGACTAAAGAAGTAGTCAGCTTTTTTCTCAATACATGATATCCATCAGCTGTTTTGACTACTCACATCAGTCAGGTTGCATCCCCTGCAAAAATGAAAGGCAACGTTAAAACAAACTTATAAACACAGACCAACAAAATAACTGGAATGCTAAAAATTAAACACTTAAACTTACCAACAGTTCAGTTTCTTCACGCTATCCAAGTCGGAGGCCTTAGCCTTAGCGAGAACCTGTTTACGTGTTAGCTTCATAGCATATCACCTAAATACGATGTCGACAAACAATATTTTATATATATTTTCAATGCACTTTGTCTTCATGAACAACAGATTCCGCATTACAGCAAGCTAAGTGGACAAACATTTGAATGCAGCAGCTGGGACGTCGTTCCTGTCCACCACACGAACACGCATGCGCGTATCCACTGAAGCGTCCTTAGTTACACGTCAATATAATAATAATAATAAAAGATTTAATTTGTGTCGCACTTTTCATTCATAGTGAAACTCAAAGTGTTACAGTATTAATAACATAGAACACACAACATAAAGAAAATAATAAGAGTTAAGATGAAAAAAATTATATATATATATTATATTAAATTATATATATTACCATTATAATTTAGAAATATGTTTTGGTTAAGCAGATGTAACAGCAACACCGAGATGAGATGTTTAATACAATTTTATAGTTATTTTCAATTTATAATATCAGCGGTATTAGCAAGCTGCAAAAACTCAAACTCCCACAATGCAGCGTAAAAAAAATCGGGTAAGTCGCGCCTGCGCGCTACCCAATCCCTCTTTGGACCTACGTCTCCACTGAAACGATGGTGAGCCGAGAATGTCCCCTTCTTAATCCGAGTCAATCTAACATTTTCTGTCCTAAAAATGATATAATCACATCTCCGAAGGCTCTGTGGTGTCTTTGTGTGTCACACCGGATTCTCATTTGTGTTAGTTTGTGATCGATTCAACAGCAAAAAACGATGTTTTCATGTCTTGTTACTACAGAAATGGCTGCCACAACTGCTGTACTAGACTGCTCACATTAGCTTACTGGGTGTCGCTAAAATTGGTTTTGCCTTTTAGGTTTAAGGAAAGCGAAGTAGCATGTCACATGGCTCAACAAGAGTTAGCTTTCTTCAATCACGGTCCAAAGTTGTAAAGTTTTTGGACAGCTAGGCGGCTAACGTAGCAAGAGGAAGCTAGTGTAGGTTAACGTTACGTGATTGTCGGCAGGAGCTCATTCACCCTGAATCTACGTTTGTGGATTAACGATTCAAGTACTTGCAGTGATATGACACTATACATTAGACTGAATAATATCTCCTCAGTAAACAGGTTTGTCCAGGATATATTGCTCAAGACCCACTTTATGAACCAAGAATAATTCAGTATCATCTCTTATAGGCCAAGCATGTTTACACATATAAGGAATTTGACTCCAGTTTAGTGTCTCTCAATGTACTTACACACAATAACACAACAATCTTCAGAGATATACAGAAGGAATGACTATATACAGGTGAGCCGTAAACAGGATACAAATGGTACAAAGAAGTGAAGAGTGCAGGGAGTATTGGACAGTGGTTAAAGTTACTACTTATAATGTTAAACCTGCTTTAATGTTGCACGCTGTGTCATTGTGTTTCATTGTATGTTCATGTTTCCTCAGGCCAAACGCACCAAGAAGGTGGGGATCGTCGGTAAATATGGCACGCGTTATGGCGCGTCGCTGAGGAAGATGGTCAAGAAAATTGAAATCTCCCAGCATGCTAAATACACCTGCTCATTCTGTGGCAAGGTAAGGACAGCCGTGGGAATCGTCAAAAGGCTAATGGATGATCTTGTGCACTAAACATTATGGTTGTTCATACTGGATTGAAGGAAATAGACATATAAAATAGAAATGAATGCCAATGATGTACTCAAACATAGATGTTTAGGTGTTGCATTTGGACAAACTGACAAAATTATCTTTTTGTAATTGCTGTTAATAATGTGCTACTTCACATTTACAGACCAAGATGAAGAGGAGGGCTGTGGGTATCTGGCACTGTGGGTCCTGCATGAAGACCGTGGCTGGAGGAGCCTGGACTTACAAGTAGGTTTCTTTTTACTTACTGTCGTTCTACTATTTGTCTTCCTCTGGCTGTTGTTGAGAGGAAAAAAAAAAGGCAATTCTGTTTTTTGCCTTCAGCATGGTGCAGTTCAGGGCATTTTTGCATTATTAGACTGTAAATGGTCAGAACTGAGGTGTATCGACAGTGTATCCACGGAGCAAGCAGCCATACATGTCTCAGCTACAGAGCTGGATGTCATCTATTGTTGCACTAATAATTTTACTCATTTAAGGAAATCCTACGACAAATTTCATCACTGAAATACGAACACTCTTGATGAGGGCTGCAACTAACGATTATTTTTTCAATGAATTGCTTGGTCTATAATTCAGAAAATAGTGAAACATAGCTTTTACAATCTCCCAGAGTCCAAGTTGACAAATCTTGAAATGGCTTATTTTGCTCTACCAGCAGTCCAAAATCTAGAGATTCAGTTTACAACTGTACCAAGCCTCAAATGACGTGACTTTCCAGAAGAGCTGCTGTGTTTTTTCAATTTAAAAATTGAAAGAACAGTAATGACAGTCCAGAGGAATAGTGTATTTGTCCAGTCAGATGTAGGAAGGGTTCATGTTTCTGTCAATGGACACAAATCCTTCAGTGGAATAGCCGTGGACTTGCCAGATCACATTAAAAAATTATTGGATAACTTTGCCAAGCTACCGCCACACCTGAATTCAACATTAACTAATTAAACAATATCCGCAGCGCTTTCAAATGAAGCATTTCTGTGATTGCTGACAGCCAAAAAAGCCTTTTTCCTGCATACTGTTTACAAAGGTGTCACACAGATTCTGTAAATTTAAGGCTGAGACTAATTAAGAGGACTTGGTGGAAAACATAGTTGGCCAAATCTTAAAATTGCACCCCTTCAAGTTAAAACTTAAATGCATGGTAGTAGACGCGTCTTCACAGTCTGCGTAGTGAAAGCAGCATTAGCAAAGCAGCAGCTTCAGTTCTCTATCAGTGTCTGCACAGGATGTGTTCAGGCACAGTATTGAGTTTAGGTGATCTGTGTTTTGGCAGAGTCCAACATGCAATCACTGTAGTTACACATGTGAAACGTAAGAATTTTTGTAGACAAGCTGTAAGTGTTAACACACAGAAATACTACTGTAAATGAGAAATCTTCATGAGTAATAATGAATCTACCTGTATGCTTGTATGTGGAGCAACATTTAAGTTTTTCTCAACAAGTAGGTTTCAGTTTTATGAATTAAAACATGCTCTTGCCTTGTGGTCATGTGGTGGGTGGGAATCTTCTAGCTGTGGAAATTGGTGTATTCATTAAAATGCAAGTATAAAGTAATGTTTTTCTTTTTCTTTTGTAGCACAACTTCTGCTGTCACAGTAAAGTCTGCGATCAGGAGGCTGAAGGAGCTGAAGGACCAGTAAACCAGTGCGATGATCACTGGTGGATTTGGGACTTTGTTTTCTATAATTTAACCGACCTGGACATGGCCTCAACATCCATAAATAAAACGGTCTGGAGCGGAAGTCTTTGTTTGTGTCTTTGTACATATGTTTTATTGTATATCAGTGAAATCAAAACTTGTAGGCCGTGATTACAAGGAGATTGCTCACCAAACCAACATGAGTGAAAAAGCTCAGGCTGCCTGTAAAGCTGAACCATCACAGCCAGTACAACTGTCCCAGTACATTTGCATATAATGGTACCATAGCAAACTGGTTAAATCAGACAAGTAACCTACAGATTCATGGGAGTTCATACTCTGATAATGAGTTAAAAGTACACTATTTTCTTCTGTGGACAGTGAAGAGAAAGCCTTTTGTTTAAAATGGTTTGCTCCATTTTGTTTGGATCCTGAGCTGATGAAAGAATACTGCTGCCTGTAGAGCAGAAAGTGATACATTCTCATGAAGGCTCAACAAGGCAACACACATTGAAATACACACTCTTCAGAGTGGTATGAACACAATGTTTTTTTAAATTAATTTTTCCTCCTCATAACCCCCCTCTCTATAAGAACACTTTTTGCATGTTGCCAGGAAGTAAATTATTTCTTGCTTTGAATATTATTTGTGCAGTCCTAAATTCTACCAGATTCATGAACTTCAAAGCATGTTTTTTTAAAAACAGCATTTTACAAAATCCTACATTATTTACTATCCTTGTGGCCGCTTTTTTTTTTTTTTGTAGTATGCATGAGTGTATAGTGCTTTTGTACATATTACCTCACACCTCCACACACTAATTCAGATACAGTCATACAAGTGAACAATAGTTTACAAAGCTTTATGATCCAGAATGTGCCTTGTTTTTTTCCCAGAACTGCAACGCTCCTCGCCAACTTTGCTCGCACATATCTCGTATGAGGTTTCCTGCAGAGTTTGTGGTCTAATATCACCCAGAAATTTATCTTCATATACTCTTTCTATATGACAGTTTTTCCAAATTGTTTAAACACGTTTCCTGAAACTTTAGCTCAATTTTTCCAAACTCTAAACACAAAACTGAAGAGTTAACCATTTTGTCAAAACTCCACAAATCTCTTGCACTCAAAACCATGTTCCCTTATCTCAGAACTGATTATTTTCACCAAAACGATACACACAGCTAATTTAAACACTGGTGTGATAAATTAAAAACACTACTGTAAAAATACTGTTTATATAGGGTTTGGCTTCATGGGGCCATGTTACATATTCAAATGTATAAAATTATGTAGAAATTGTTTCCTTTTTTTTTCTTTTTTAAAGTTTAGGGCTTTTTTGTCCCAAAACCGATAAAACAGTATAAAGACTGTTGCAATATTGTATGTTATCAGATTTTATGTGTTGAAGAGACAAGACCAAGACATGTTGGTCATGTGAGTCAAAACTTGAAAACTTTGTGGCAACACGTTGCCTCAATTACATTGAGTACAACCAACTTCAACAGCTTGAGTAAATGCCTTCTACTGAACAGTATTTTCTTGTCTCATTTAACACACTGGACTGTGGACATTTAAAAGACAGAAAAGAAATAAATAAAAGTAATAATCATTTTTAAAAAGCACATAAAAATGCGAAGGCAATGTGTACTTTTGGCTAAACATGAATAGGGCAACAGGGCGGCAACTTTGATAAAATTTCAATAATGCCACAAACTGTCCAGTAATGCCCTACCCCACACCCCTCAGATTCATTTCTACACATGTACCATCAAATCATTCTTGAGAGTCCAGACCAAGTAAAACCTTCTGAGTGAATTCAAAAATGTTGGTCAGTCCTTTGGGATAGCTGAGGTATAGTGCATAGATCAGTCTAAACATTACCAAGAAGGCATCAGCAGGTCCAGGGAGGCTGACCACAATGTCATTTTCAATGGCGACAGATTTTCACAAGCTGGTAGTAAACTGGATTTGTGTCATTGTCACTGATGACTGTAAGGAGGACCACTGCAACGTCTCCAAGCTCTGGCTCATCAGACTTGTCCTGAATGAATGAAATAGAGATACTAATCACAAACTGATCCATGGTGTCTACAAATATCAGAGTTCAATTTAATTCTTTCTTAAACTCATTTTTATGACTTTTTTAATATACAATTTTTTTGGGACAAATGATCTCTCTGGTTCAATCATGTACTGCAGGTCCAGCGTAGAGGTAAGTATATGCTAGTCATGAACTAGAAGATTGTATAACATTTCCGAATAGTATAAAGGCACACACTTTACCAGGGATTAAAGCAAGAAAAGATTTGTGAGCCTGAAAGGTTGCCCAGGAAGAAATGTGTACAATGTATTGATTTAAGTATTATATGAATTTAAAGCTCTATGCCTGAAATCAGGCATGGTGCCTGAGAACTTTAACCCCTGCTTTATTAGACGGTACCTTTACAGAGTATAGAAAAAGCAATGGGAAAACTGCGCACATTTCTGTTCCCTGTTGCTTAAAAATGTTGGTGGTAAAAAAAATAGTCCAATAGTTTAAAATTAAAAGATAGAAGTGTGGGGTTTTCCCATTGCTCTTTCTATGCTTTGAGCCGATGACCTGCACCTTGTTGGGTATGTTCTTATTGGCTGGACCAGCCTGACTATGTCAGTCCATCACTGACTGACTGACTGACTGAGTGATGAAGTTACACTATTGGTGCGGCTGGCGCGGTGTTGGAATTTCCCCATTGGCTCTTTCAAAATGAATTGGCATGAACAGTTTCTATTACGTCCTCGGGGCGTTTACAGCGGAGCTGGAGCACAGCTCATTCTCACTGGGACTCAGCGTTAGGATCCGACACTTGACAGGAGTATCAACATGCGGCTACAAAGAGATGCGACCGATCCATTTTACCAGCCTACATGGGAACTAGCACTGGCCACAGTTTCACACATGGACCATACATGGTCCAGTCATATACTAGGTTTTGACCTAGTCTTGTTTTTCAAGTTTACCTATACTGAGTAACAAAGTTTCAGAGCACTGGGGCCTTCATCAGGCACTGACCCGACTAAAAACCAGCAAATATTATCTATCTGCCTCCGAATTCATAATCATTGGGAGTGGATAGAAAGAGAAGAAGAAGAGTTTGTCATTATTCTTTGTCAGAAAATAGCGCCCAACTAAATTCTTCACCTCAGAACACTGTGGATTATACCAGCTAGCTAATTGTTGAAAGAGCTGTGGCTGTTAGGTTTTTCACAAGTGAATTTGTGATGATTTGAGCTTAAATTGATAATTGAGTTTAGTAGCACATTTGCCTGTAGATGTTGAGCTTAATATTAGTCTGTCTCCTGCCAATCAGGTTCACCAGGAGCTCCACTGTAGAACACAGATCTCCCGTTTTTCACCTTCTAATTCACAATGACTCTCAAAAAAACATAGTTCTAACTAAAATATAATCAACTTACAATCATAACACAAAGAGGATCACATAAGGAAGCTGTGGCCTAATTTTTTAAAAATAGTCTTTTTTAAAAATTAGTCCATGACTGACTGCAGAATTTTTTAAATATAATTCTTTGAATGAGAAAGTGGATGCAATTCACTGGATTTACTTTCCAGGTTTTCCAGATGACGAGATCTACTTTCTCATTCAAATAGTTAGATTTTGAAAATTCAGCAGTCAGCATCCAAACAAAATTAGACCACCACTTCCTTATTTGATACTCATTGAGTTACAAAAAAAATAGATGTCAGCAACTTGATTCCTTAGGGTGCCGGTCATGCGCAGGAAAAAATCAAAAATGTTCAAGTCAAAAATCTTACTGCACACTAACAAAGTTCTACCCAGTGATTTTTAGTGTGGCAATATTTTTTTTAATTCAACTTTTCGAGTTATGTTTGTAAGTTGTTCATATTTTAGTTAGAACTATGTTTTTGAGGTCTGTTTTGTGAACAGACTACACATGAAGAGGTGAAAAACAGAAGATCTGTGTTCTACACAGGAAGCAGCCGAGCTGCCAGTGAACCTAAGTGGCAGGAGACTGATACTCAGCTCAATAACATATACAGGAAAATGTTTTACTAAACTTCCGTATCGCTTTGAACAAAACAACACTGATCCAGTTCATTTATAACTCCCCAAATTACACAAACTATACAGATGGATAGACTGAACAAGGGTAAAGGGCTGTCCACATCAAGAACTATGACAATAACGAATAACGTTCTGTAAACAGTGGCAACAAGCATACACTGCACGGTCCAGCTGTGATGGCAGCTCAGGAAAATGGATATTGATGACTTGTTACTGCTGTACATTGCACAGACAAAGAAAAAGAAAATCAGAAGGGTTTACAGGCGGGTGGTGATTCAATGTGTTGCTCAAAAGTTTTCAGGATACTAGTTGCTGTGATGTTCCAGTATTTACAGACCAAACTGCACCGACCAATAGTAGCAGACGCTGAAGTGAGATGCACAAAAGCACACAGGCGACCAGCCTTTATTACACTGTGGCAGGGACACACAGATCTGAAGCCTAAAAGGGTCGCTAACTTTGTCGTTTTTTTTTACATTACAATGGAGAACAAAGTTCGGACTAACTGTAGAATTCAAAAGCTCATTTGAATTATTGAACCTGTCCAATGTTACTGAGGTTCAACCTATGAAATTTGTAATAATCTCTTCACCTGTTCATCATGGATTTCTAAAATTTCAGTTAAAGCCTCTGCTGTCTTCCCAGTTTTGGACGCCTTCTGTCTGAATAAGGTCATCGGTTGAGGAAGATGGTGGTCAAGCTCAGTGTAGAATATGTTGGGCAGGTTCTGGTTTGTAGTATTAGTAGTTGGTCAGACTTTCACCCTGTCATGTTACGTTACTCTCATTTTGATTTTGAATAAATAATAAGCTTAAGGCGCAAAAGTTTAATTTTTCATCATGTTTCAATGAACATTTGAGCATACAAAAAGTGACAGCCCTACTTTGCCATCAACAGTTTCCACAACCACATCTCTAATAATAATAATAATAATGCTACAAAACGAATAATTACAGTCTAATATGTGCCATATGGCTCTGAGTGATAAAGCAATGCAGATATAGCCTATTCTTTTCTGAAAACAGGGGTTGACTCCAAGGGTTTTATGAGAAGAAACTTATAACTCAACATGAGTACAACAACCTTTAAAGCATCAACAAAAAAGATTTAGAGGGCCACGTCATTGAACTTGTGGATAAGATTACACCTGCCAAGCCTTCCTGAACCTCCTGCAAACTGACGAGGACATTAAGTCAACTTACTCAGACTTGAAGAACATGTTCAGATAACAGTGGTATGTTAACACACACACTATTTTAGAGCAGAAATGACTGTGTGTAGCATTCCTCATATACCAGCCCATCACGTGTTTCACATTTAGCAACTTAAGGCTTCATCAAAAAGTTTTCAGAGTTTTGTGTTTGGAAGTGTTTCTGTTTTACTCTCAGAGCAACGGGCAAGAGGATGAGTATTCTTTAGTAAGCAAGAAAGAGGGCTCCAGTAAATCAGATGCCTGTTTGTGTTGTCTCCACACTGCAACTGAAACATAATGACCACAAACACGATACCTTATGTCTTAAATTAGGGATGTGTTTTCTTAAAATGTACTTCTTCTTTTATCTATCTTTTTATCATTCTCTTTCACCTCTGTCTCTTTTATTTTTTGTCACTGAATCTTTAATTTTCTAATCATCACATTGAATCATTGCCTTTATATTGTCTTAATAAACCTTTTTTGCACAAAGTATGATGATTACTGGTGGGTCTAAGTTTTAATGAGGGATTTTAAAAAGGAATGTTTATTGCCTAAATTTACACACACACACACACACACACACACACACACACACACACACACACACACACACACACACACACATATATAATTACGTGTTATGTGTTGTTGCAGTTACAGCTGAGACTGTGAGCAAAACCTGTTTGCGTTACACATTATGGCACCATCTTGTGTTTAAATTAAAACGCTTCAATCCAGCCAAAGGAGCAAACCAAAAATCAAATTCCAATATAATTTCCAACAAATTGTATCAAAACTAAATAAGAGTTACACCTAAACTTAGCTTGTAAGGAAACACCTCAAGTCTAGCTCTTCATTCAGTCCATGTGATGATAACTTCTTTGGGAATTATATTTGTAGTGAACCGACTAATTCCTGAAGATGGCAGTAATGCAACACTAAAGACAGCAGCACCGTAAGATTTCCAGTAGAGGACGCAGTGATGTCCTCATCAGAACAGGGTCAAGAAAACAAATATGGCGGCATCCAGTGTTTTCAGACCGGGCTTGTTCGACCATAAAGTTGCAATAGTAACGGGTGGAGGGACTGGTATCGGTAAAGCTATCTCTGCGGAGCTGCTGGAGCTGGGTAAGTGATGCAGTGGCGTCCAGACAGAAACATTTTTATTTGTCACAGCACAAACAGTTTGAAGTGAACAGCAGCTGACTGGCAACAAGAGCCAAGTGAACTTCAGACCTGACTGTCAGACAGTGGTGGAAGAAGTATTCAGATCCTTCAGGAAAAGTACCAGCACAGCAATGTAAAAATACTCTTTTACAAGTAAAAGTCCTGCATGAAAAGTAAAATCTTAAGTAAAAGTACATAAGTATTATCAGCTTGATGTAGTAAAAGTATTGCAGTAAAAGTAGTGGTTTGGTCCCTCTGATATATTATTATATATGACATCATTAGATTATTAATACTGAAGCATCAGTGTGTAAGCGGCATGTTACTGTTGTAGCTGCTGGAGGTGGAGCTAGTTTCAACTACTTTATATACAGTTGGCTAGTTTAGTCCAGTGGTTCCCAACCTAGGGGTCGGACCCCTCCAAAGGGTCATCAGATAAATCTGAGGGGTCGTGAGATCATTAATGGGAGAGGAAGTTTTATCATAGCTAACTATTTTTTCTTCAGGCTGCAGTGTGGTGATCTCCAGTAGAAAAGTGGAGAGGTTGGAGGCAGCAGCCCAGGAGATGAGACAGAAAATCCCAGCCTCCAGCCCTGCACGTGTCACTCCAATGATGTGCAACATCCGTAATGAAGATGAGGTGCGCACACCGTCAGCCTCTAAAACTGCTGTGTGTTCAAGTTGTTAGTGCGCGACTGGATAGGAATGGTTTCAGCTTGATTCCCTGTGTGGCAGGTGAAAACTCTTGTAACGTCGGTGCTGAAGCAGTACGGCCGGATAGATTTTCTGGTGAACAATGGAGGAGGTCAGTTCAGCAGTCCAGCAGAGCACATGTCCTCTAAAGGCTGGAAGGCTGTGGTAGACACAAACCTGACTGGAACCTTCCACTGCTGCAAGGAGGGTAAGATACAGCTAGTAATTGGTCAGTGTGTGTGTGTGTGTTTAAGCTCTATATGTGACTGTCTACCTGTATTCTCCACACAGTCTACACAGCATGGATGAAACAACATGGAGGTGTGATCGTCAACATCATCGCTGACATGTGGAAAGGCTTCCCAGGCATGGCGTAAGCAGCACCGCCCTTTCCAATTCACACTCAGCGGAAACACACCCACACTCTTTTCCTTTTTGTTCAAACACCGTCTCCTCTCTCCGCCAGTCACACAGGAGCAGCGAGGGCGGCAGTGGATAACTTAACAAAGAGTCTGGCCATCGAGTGGGCAGCCTCAGGAGTCAGAGTCAACGCTGTTGCGCCTGTATGTACAGGTCATGTGTGAGTGCAGAGAGTCAGTTCTGGAGATGTTTGATAATGTGGTCACTTCGACAAGTCTGTGCATTTGTATGGTTGCAGGGCACCATTTTTTCCAAAACTGCGATGGAGAACTATAAGGAGCTTGGACCAAAGCTTTTCAAGATGTCTGTTCCATTTAGTCCTGCAAAGAGACTTGGAGTACCAGAAGAGGTGTGTAAACACTCACCTGCAGCTTTGTTATGTTTTAAAAATCTTTTAACTAGGTGTTGAAAAATTTTTGGAAGTCACTTGTTCTTGTTTTTCAAGTCTGTCTAGTAGATGTGACAATACCATAAGAGGTTCTCCTAATATTGATGTATATCACGATATCGGTTCAGTTAAGGAAAATCACCTGTTAAATCAGTCACATTGAACTGCATGATAACGTGAAGTCAAACTGACCTGTCGTTCGCTGTATTTCAGAGAACATCCAGTGAGAAATATAACATAATAATGACTTTGTAGTGTTAATTATTGTCAGACAATATAAAGAAATGGTCGTGTTCCAGGAAATCAGTGATAATGAGAAGAAAAATAGACACCATAGATTAAATGAGGCGAGAAAAAAAGGAAATTCTTGGTAAATGACAGCCACAGATAGAGAGTGTGTGCTTTGCGTCTTAGGCTTTGTTGCTTTTGTTGCCTCTTTTTTAAAAAAAAAAATTGTGTTTGCATGTTCAGATCTCCTCAGCAGTTTGTTTCCTGCTCTCTCCTGCCGCCTCCTACATCTCAGGGGCCACGCTGAGGGTCGATGCAGGGCAGAGTCTGTACCACTCCATGTGGGAGATACCCAGTATGTCCATCTTGCTAATGCATGCATCCATATGTTTGTCTTTGCAGTATATATGTAGCATACTACAATCATGTGTGTGTTGTGTGTTTGTCTCCAGACCACAGTGCATGGCCTGAGGCTCCAGAAGGGGAGAACCTGGACTCTCTGAACGACCTGCTCAACCCACAAAGCAAACTCTAATACAGTTTTGTAAAATATTCTGAGACCAGTGCATTAAAAAACCACACAAACACTTGGCCAGGAAGCATGATGAAGCTGTACAGACACCACAAGCACTGTCACAGAGACGAGACACCATTGTGGCCTGGATATAAGATGTATTGTATGTAATTAATATCAACATGAGTGTGCGATTGTTTTTCTGGGTAATTATTTTTGACATTAACAGTTAGAATGAATGTATAATACCTTTTAATTAAAAAAAACATTTCTATGCCATTGTAAGTTGTTTTTTTTTTTTTCAAAACAGTTGCTACATACGTACTACAAATGGAGACAAAAGAGGGAAAAAGCAAAACATAGACACAAAATGTAGAATATTAAATCCAAATCAAAACTATTTGTATGTTTTAAGATTTTTTTTTAAATTTGCGCCGAGTTAGGATTTCTGAGTCTGTTCCAAATTTGAGGAGCTATAATGTAAAAAGCATGAATTTAGTATTCAGCCTGAACAGCTGCACAGCTTTGAGTATCTCAGGCTCCTCACAGAGGTGAGAGGAGACCAATACTTTTCACTAATTGCTTTGTGTCTATGTAAAATGGAAATCTGAGAAGTAAAAGCTTGCTAATACTGAAATTAAAGCTCTGAAATTATCAATGTAATGAAATATGAAGATTATTGTGAAATGTCTGTTGGGAATGTAAAACATGTACCAAATATTGGTACAATTAATATGTAGAAGAATACTTTATTGCTATGAGTACCCTGTGATTTTTAACAGGAATTACTATGTACATATTTATAAAATGATTACATATACCACTGCAACTTTACATGTTTTGTGTGTTTATAATGCTAATGATTTTATGATTGTTATGTTATGAGTCTTTTTATTTTGCTGCCTTTGTGAAGCATCTTTTAACGTGGATTTTGGAAAGTGCTCTATAAATAAAGATTATTATTATTATTATTATTATTATTACACACAACCATGGATGTATTATTCATGTACACAACAGGTAAACTGCCTTTACGTCAACGCTGTGACGTATTCATTTTGCCGTAAAGTAACACCGACTGTCGCAACCTTTAGTCCCACAGCAGAGGTCACAACAGACTATCCAGGTACAGTATTTTTTTCTTCCCAAAATCTTGAATTCATGACCTAAACACGTCTTTTGTTGCTCGATTACAGTGGACGGCAGCAATGTCTTAACAGATACGGAGGTTTAAAGGAGTAAATAATGATTCACAGGACAAATGCTGCTAGCGGTTAGCTTAATGCTAGCTGTAAACTCTACGCTTTGACTTTATCATTTGGTTTAGTTTAGTTATTTATTCCAGGCAGGCAAGTTAACTAACTAACCAGTCGACGACCGTAATTAGATTAAGGCAGCTAGTCATTGATAACTTTAGGCATGTGTCAAATCAATTTCCAATAAGGAGCTGTTTGTTTGTTTATTTCTTTATTAGGAACAACGCACATTGAACGACGTTGACATTAAGAAAACGGCAATATAACATGGTCTCAACTCACTTAAAACAGATAGCAAAGACATTGCACATTATATTTGTATCCTAATGTCCTTACCCTTTTTAAAAAAGTTTACAAAAGTGATCCTTCAGTGTAGAAACTTAATTTTAGGACTTCTGAAGCAATAACTACAGTGAAATCTAATCTATTGCATGCACATACAGTTTTGGGCATCTATAGGTAGAGATTTGCTCAGTAAAATTAACCATTTGGAAAACTTTTTAATCAAACTTCACACACATCAGGTTTTTTAAAATAAAAACCAGTTCCTCTGGATAAATACATGCAGATAGTCAGGAGCAGCGCTGAAGAAGTCAACCATTCAGTTGTAGAGATGGTGCTGAAGTCTATTGTGTGAGCTTTTATTACATTATAAAATGTTTCATCATGATTCCTGAGAAACTTAATGTTGGAGCAGGAATGACTGGCATATTGTAATAAACAACACTCATGCACACTGGCCACCACATTAATTTCCATAAGGACAGGTGCTAAATAAACTAAAGGGTCCACCTCCAGCATTTTTTCATTTTTGTTTTTTTTTCATTCGTGTAAGTAAAATCAACTCGTGTATCTTTTCAAGTGGGATAAAGCATCACTATTTAATGTGCACTCCAGATTGTACCTCTTCTGTGATTGTCTTTTTACTAAATGATAAAAATGTATGTGACAGAAATAAGTTGCAGCTTTGGTGACACTTTGAAACACTTTGATCACCAAAACTGTGTCTGTTTTGTCCACAAACCTTACCTTAACTGTAGGAAAACAAGAGTTTGTCTGAAATAAGTATGCAAATATCTGTATCTGTTAATCAGTATGGGAGGTGACCACGGCCACAGCAAGCTCTCCATGCCAGACTGGCAGCAGTGGAAGGTACAGGGGACACCGCTGGAGTTTACACAGCAGAGGTTGGCAGCCAGGGGCCTCAAGGACCCATGGGCACGGTCAGTATTTATATGTATATGTACATGTCATTTCTCTTTGTGTGACACTGCTCCCTGACTGTCTCTCCTGTCACTCTTTCTGCAGTAACGAGGCATGGAGATACTCAGGCGGCTTCGCTCGTGCTGTGACTCTGTCGGATGTGCTGCTGAAAGGATTCAAGTGGGGCTTTGCTGCCTTTACTGTTGCTCTGGCTGTAGAGTACGCCCTGTTCCCACCAAAGAAGGGTGGCCACTAAAGCTCATCATTGTTCCTAATGCCCAGACCATGCCCTAATGAATTCTAATAATATTCTGTATTTTCTGTTTATTAAATGTCTTTTTGATCACCACATGGCTTCACTTATTATTCTCACACGCTATCACAAGACTGTTTTTATAACATAACTAACTTAACTCGCTTTGAATTGGTGATCAGATTATAATGCTGTGTTTTAAAAATTTCCCATGACAAACAGAAATGCAAATGTAGTTATTTACTTCATCTTCCTGACACCAGGTTAGTCTCGCTTCCTCTTCCTGCTCAGTTTCCGCAGGCATAGTTTCAAGCATTTTACTGTCAGTATTACAAAAACCAGCACTACAGTCACCAGCAGCGCTATGACATCCAAGCAGAAATACTGGAACCAGTTAAGGTCATGGACAGCAGGTCTGAGATGTTTCGCCCCTTTGTGCCGCATCACAAATTCTGTCCAGTACACTGAGAGGTCGAGTGGGTCAACTGGCCGGTCTTTATGAAGAGCTGACAGCTTCTGCACATTCTCTTTATACCTGGACAGAGTTGAAGAATACGACACTGAGGTGAGGTAAATGGCATGAAAAGCAGATTTGAAAGCTTCTTTGATATTCTTGGTCATCATTCACATTAATAGAAGTTTAAAAAAATGACCCTCTGATCCCTCACCTGGTATCATTGATGACCTCATTCAGCCCCCAAAGGAGGCTTTCTGTAGTGACAGAAAAGATATTCAACACGACTCCTACTCCCCTGCTCGCCATCTTTTCCGCATTATCTGGCTGTTCCCCGCCAACTGGCACCATCACCATGGGAACGGCGTGACACAATGCCTCAAAGAGACCATGTGAACCGGCATGCGTGATGAAAGCCCGAGCTCCAGGATGTGCTAACACAAAATGCACACAGACAGATGTTAAGGTTTGTAACACATCATCAGTAAATTTTGAGCAGGGTGTGTTGCAGTGCATTTATTTACCTAGTAGGTCATTCTGAGGCACCCATTTCATCATCTTCACATTTTCTGGCATGTTGTCAGGAACAAGCCCAGTGTATCTCCATATCACCTATCAAAGTAAGTTTTTTGACATTTATTTGTTGCATAGATGCATGATATGAAATGTATTTTCATTATGTTTTCATATATTCCTGTACCTTCTGTGGAATTTGTCTGAACGCTTCCAGGAAAGCAGATGTTGTCACCTCTGGTAGATCTGACACCACGGTGCCCAGAGTGAACACTACAAACCCATGCTCTCCTGACACCCAGGAATCCAAATCCTGCAAATCATACAAGCACAGAGTCGGGATTTTCATTAATTTCTCTTTCTTTATTCATCATTGTAACTTGCTGCATTAAAGTTAGTGACAAAGTATTTCTGATTCATCTTAAATGGAATCAGAAACACACAGAGGCCTCACCTCAGGCAGAGGATTTCTCACGTTGCAGTTGATGCCACCAACTAGTACTACATTAGGCATCAGGGGGCGCGGGAACTCCAGTGTGAAGTCAAGCCTGTTTAATTACACAGTATCACAGTTAATGCCCTGTGTGTCAGTGCTTCAGTAGAGGACATTAGTTATTGTGTGTTCCTCTCTCCAAATGTCGACATAACCTTTGCACATGTTACCTCAGCAACCAGATATCAGAGTCTGTCAGCACTTCAGCTATGCCCACCTCCTCTCCCAGGAACTGATAGGCTAATTGGTCAAAGTGCCAATACAGCAGGCGGCACAGCAGCGGCTCCAGTGCAGCCACCTGTAGGTTAAGGGATAATAAACAGAAGCGCAAAATGTGTTGGTGCTTGGAAAAACATTTTAATTTCAGTTGTGCAAGTTAAATTCTAACAGTGCTGCTAAGTTATAGTATATTTGAGACAGGTTTAACTAGCTCATCATGATCCACATGACTTTGAATGGTAGATAAAAGTGGTGTATTTATCCAGGCAAGATTTGCCAGTGCCAAGATCTCAGAAATACTTGAGAGAGATGAAGTAGAAGGAATTGTCTGTTAAAGCAGTATTTGTTGCTTATCTAATAGTGGCCACTGACTGTACACCAGAGTTATTTTAATTATTAAAAACATGACCATCCACTTCATGCATGCATCTGTCCCTGCATGCGTTTGTCAGTTAAGTGCTCACCAAAGTGTTGACAACCCTCTGCTTGAAGCTCATTCTATCTGTGTACGCAGTGAAGAAGCGAGGCACGTATGAGGGCGGGGAGGGGCAGCCTGCAGATGCCATATCCAAGGAACATGGAATGCCCCTCAGCAAATTAACAGTGGGAAGACCTAAAAGTGATATAGCAACAACTGATGAGAAAATGTCCAAATGCACAAGCTCATAGATAATCCAAGTGTGGCAGCACTCACCTAATTTCCGAGCTATCAATGAGCCTGTGGGCACCATGGGGTCTGTCAAGACGGCATCGAAGCCCTGCAGAGTGAAAAGATGAAAAGGAGCAGAGGAAATTGTGTAAACACACCATCCTTCTCTTTGACACTTTTGTTATTCCAACTTGAATGGGTACAGGCATTGTACAAAATAATAAGAACGCTTACAGTATAACGCATGTTTGCAGCTACCCCACTAGTCCACAAAGATTGCAAACCATTTTCTCTCTGTGTGAATATGGTTCTGCACAAACACACTCACCTGCTGTGCCAGATGTGAGATGAGACTGGCATTGAACAGCAGGCTCTCTGCAGTGGTGTGGATTAAGCCCGTGATTTTCTGGATTTGTGAAAATCGTTTCCTTATCTTCTCCATGAAAGACTGTCCAGATCTTTGCATGATGTCTTTGTGTGTGGACATCAAAGATTGAATGAACGCCTGATCATATGGAACAGGATAGGTCAGAGTCTTGTAGTGTTCCCCCGGGCCCATCCGTATGTTGATCTCTGGTATCACCACGGTGACCCGGTGTCCACGACGACCCATTTCTTGAGCAATGGCCTTCATACCAATCCAGTGACTCCCATCCATAGGTACCACCAGCAAGTTGCCCAAGAAAGGTGAAGAACCAGTGTGACTTGCAGGAATACTGTCAGCCCTCACCTTATCTCCAGCACCATTGACCTCCATATTCATGTTTAGCGGCAGGAACACGAAAAATGCTGCTTTCCACATTGTTCTCTTTGCCTCTGTGTCTACAGCTCACTGAAGTCCCGCCCGCTCGTTCTCCCAGCTCGCTTGTGCTATCTCTCTTTTTCTCTTTTTTAAAATAAGTCAGCAAAGCCTAACTTTACTTTTAACATTATCAGACTAAGAGAAATGTCCTCCCCTCGTCCTAAGCTGGTCCTAAATCGATACTTGAGTATTTTGTTGGTTTATGAATGAAGCATCACACAAGTTGAAGCAGCCGTGCTGTGTGTGTTTGACCAATCAGCGACAGTGGTCCCTGCAAACCCTACTCCCAAAGTTTCCGTCCTTTTGAAACGTACTACAGTGGAAACGGGGACAGTGCCTGCAGTCCAAATGCGGCAATAGGTGGGTCAAAGTGGGAAGAAAACACCCCCTTCTCTGTGCTTTGAATGCCTGTAATAGCCGTCCCTCGCTTCAGATTCATCTGACTGGGTTGTTGAAATTCCTCAGTGGATTAACAGAGTTGTGTGTGTTCAAAGTCCTCACTAACACGAGCGGAAACAGCCCTCAACAACTGACAGTCAAGGGTCATTTATATGGACCTTTCAGTGGTTACTGTGTAATTCAGTATTGATAACGAAAAGAAAGTAATCACAGTAGATACTGCACTGTAATGAGTGAGGGAAAGGTCAGAGGAGGAGAGGCAGTCTGCTTTTCGGTGTGTTTACATGCATTGTAACTGATTTGATCTACTTAAGTACTGTCTATGTACAGTATAAAGCATGTGATGAGAAATTCAAAATAATAGCCTGTATAATTCCTACTGCTCCAGTCTTGTTTATCACATTTAAATACAGATTTTGAGATGAATCATTATGTCCCAAACTCCATGTTTTGGCAGTGACACACATTATTGACATAGGCCATTCACAAATACAGCTTAAGCCTGCCCCTTTACCTCTACAGACAATAATCCCTCTCACAAAAAGAGGCTCGGAACATACCGTTCGTGAAACTTGTATATGGGGCAAAGAGAGTGCTGAGGTTTTATAATATGACACCACACATGCCAATCAAGTCTGTTTCTTTAGGTTTCTGATCCAGTATTTAAATGTTAGAACATGTAATGGCTGTGGAGTGACAGGACAGTAATTTGATCTACCCACAAGGGTGGAACACCAACTGGGGAAAGTTAGCTAGTTTAGTTTGGCATTCCTGTTACTTATTACACATGTGCTTTTCCTGGTCTGACATGTTAAAATGTCTACAAAGGAAAAGGTCTGGCATCTACATTACAGATTCCAAATATATTTCATTTCCGAAGTTTAAATAGCTGGAAACAGGATGTCTCCTATGCTTGACTGAAAATTCCATTCTCTGTGTTTGTGCACTGCAGACTTCAAGTTTACACATCACATTAAATTGCACTGTGGAATGCAAAAAAAGTTCCTACTTTCAGCAGATGAATGTGAAAACAGCCTTCTAGTGTCAAACTCTGCACATACATCGTTCGGCACAGCTCACACATTCAACTCTAGGAACAAGAAGAAAAACATTGAGAGGAGGAGGCGGGCTTTAATAAAGTTGCTTTTATTAAATTACCAAAATATAACATATATACAGAAAACCTGGCGAGGGGTAGTATTTCAGTATGGGAGAAGGCCTACTTGTTTATTTTCTGGGTGTCTGTATAAAATATAATGTGCCTTCTGTACTTGATGAGAACAGGGAGGCCACAGGGAGCAAATTAGCCAAATATTTGCCATGAGCCCCCAAACAGGTTAATCTGGCCTTGTCTATCTATCTATCTGTCTATCTCTCTAGATAATCACATTATGACACACAAAAAGCAGACAAAAAGTATCTGTTTATTAATATTTCTTTCTTTTTCTAAAATGTAACATTTAGGTAGAGTGACTTAGAGTAATGTGGGATAATTTCTGCAATTGGCACTTCAGCAATATATTTTGATATGAAGCCAACACATTATATCTGCACCCAATACCATTCTGAAATCCCGAGGTGTTTTCTAATCATATCAGAAAAGAGAATGCAAATATCACACTCAGAGAAGAAATGGCAAATATAAAAGTCTTCCTTGTGCCAAATTGTGTGACACTTTTTTACCTGGATGAAACTACTCGAACTGAGCGAATATCTACATATGAGGTCTCACTAATCAAGTAACAGAATATCTTGAAATGAATAATTTTCTCAATGAGTCTGAATATGGTTTCTGCTCTAACCGATCAACTACATCAGGTTTATTATTTTTTAATGAGCAGACCCACACTTCCCTTAACCAAGGTGATGTCAGTGGAGCAATATTTATTGACCTATGTAAGGCATGCGACACTGTTAACCATCAAATATTACTCAGTAAATTAAACTCTTTTCTCCCTCTGTTTTGAAATTGTTCTATTCTTATTTATCAAACAAACCTCAGGTAGTTAAAATTGGTCAAGAAAGTTCTTCCCCCTCTATCTGTGATACTGAGGGTAGTATTCTTGGTCCATTACTCTGTCTCCTGTTCAGTAATGACTTGCCTACTGTCTGTGAACATTACACTTATCTTTTATATGCAGATAATATTGTAATTTTCTTTTCTGATGTGATAAATACTAAACTCTCTTCTGATTTGGATTCCTTATATTAACTGTTTCTATGAAAATCACTTGACTGTAAATCTGAGTTGGTGGCGGTAATGCTTGCAGTTCGCCATTAAAACGAGACGACGAAGAAGAAGAAGAAGAAGAAAAGGGGGGGCTCTGGAAACTCTATTTTAAAACATGTCTTCACTTATCTACAAAATACGGGTTTAATAACAACGATTTAAGACCTATATAATTTTACAGTTCGTCGCAACAGTGTTCCGAATGTTGGCAATTCGCCATGAAACAGGAAGAAGAAGAAGAAGAAGAAGAAGAAGAAGAAGGGGAGAAAAGAAGACGAAGAAGAAGTAGAAGAAGAAGAAGAAGAAGAAGGAACATACGCGCGCGCGCACCTTCAACGACTTGTCCATCTTCAATGATTTGTCCTCGAGCTGAATATTAAAAACTGCAGCCCGCGAGCTCACCTCACGAGCCAGTATGTCAGCAAGTAAGCGCGCCGCTATTTTCTCTTTATCTAATGTCGGGTAAAAACAGCTGTGAACATGTCAAAACACGTAAACTGTGAACGATTTGAGACAAAGTAAGTGTTGAAGGCAGAGTAGCTTTGGTTGTGATGACGTCGACCCTGGTAGACTTCACTCTGTTGTCGCCTTATCAGCTTAGTTGAGTCTCTACATTAGTTTAGTCTTGCTAGTTTATCCGAGTTAGTTCAAGAATTGCTCACATTTTCATTTTCGAGTCGGCTATAATTCAAACCTGGATTAATGTGTGTCAGTTGGTTTGGGATTAATTTAATTAATTTCAAGTTAGTTTGTGAATATTCACCACTTCACTACATATCAGCTTAAAACAATAAGCATCTTAAGGTGGTCCTGTCTTGTGGAGGAGCCCTGTGTCACACCTGTTGGACATCTGCAGCAGTATTATTGGGATCTGGGTTAAAATAAAACAAACACAGCTGCCATGTGTAGACTGCTGTGTGTACTGCATGTACAACAACAACATCAGCCGCAGATATGAGCAGCGTAGGATAATCCAGCCATAGGTGACACCTTCAGTGAAGTCCAAAATATGAACAATAGTGTGTCAAGTATGAAGCTCATCACAAGTGAGGTCAAACAGAAACACTAACAATATGTGCTGTATTATTTTTCCCTCCACTGTTTTGATGGTCTAACTTTAAAGTGGTGTCTTTTAACAGGACTGCAGCTGACAACCGATATGAAGCAGATGGCTTTCATTCATTGTCCATAAGAGTGGAATATTATAGGTAAGACCATATGAAGGCTTTCTATAAACAGCTTCAAACTGTGACCTCGGTGAAAAGGTGAAATAAGATAAAACTGTGCACCTTAAAGATCACGTACCATATGCACGACTACACTATAGATGCTTTATGTCAGGTTGTCACTGTTGCCCTCTGTCACAGGTCAGTTGAGTATCGTCTCAAGTGGAAAAGCCACATGTATACCAGACGCTCCGCCAGACTGCAAAACGCCTCTAAGAAGAACACCCAGGAAAGTCCCAGCCCAAATGAAGACGTTATCCAGCGCTGGCTGAGGAGTAAGAGACATCGGACACGGCTGAAGGAGGCCGATGATGGCGTAGTTAATACAGACGAGGGGAGCGGCCGTGACGTCATTGACCTCATCAACAGCACACATGATGAGGAGCATGTGACGGTGGAGGATGATGGAAAGTTTGTAGAGGTAGCTGATAAAGGAGTGGACGAGTCAGATGAAGACTGTGGCTCTGATAGCAGCAGCATAGCTTCAGGTCCTTCCCTCCTACATGTCAACAGCTCCAAGAAGCCCAAGCCCTCACAGGGCCTGTGCTCAGCCTGTCGGAAGCTCTACCAGAAGGCAAAGACGATGAAGGCACCGATCAAAGACAAACTCTTAGACAATAGTAAGTGCGCTCGTGCTTTGTTTAAGCAACACAGCACGCTATCTATCCATCCCGATAGTTTCATTGTGATTTGAAAACATCTTCTACAGCACACCAGTATAATGGTGCTCAATGATGTAAAGTCAAAGCAGCAAAACAATGCCTCATAACAAAAAAGATGATAGGATTACCCTCCTTGATAAGAATTGTGGGCTTGTCAATGAGTACTGGAATTATGAATAATATAACTTTTTGCATTCATTAATTAACTAACCCGTCAGGTTAGTCTATATTCAGGGTACAGATGCACCCTAACATGTACAACCTCTCTTTGTGGTTTGTTCTTCAGATCCCTCCTCCCTGACATGTGATCAGTGGGTCCTGCTCAAGCGGTGGAGACCGAGGAGGCTGCCTGATGCAAGAGGGTAAGATTGCTTGTGTGTTTGCCGTATGTGTACAGTTACTGACTTAAGAGTCACCAGTCGGCAAGTAAATGTATCTGCTGTCAGCTAATTATAACCCCTCCTCTCTGTTTTGACAGGAATCTTTTGATGCATGTACGGTTGGTGAAGAAAAGGCTGGTGAAGAAAGGTGCGAAGCAAAGCGAGCAGTATTTCAGAGACTCATCTGCCTGCTCAAGGCCGCACACTTTCCTACGGAGGTAAAGCTGCTGTACTCAAAACACACATTTCCTGGAGTACCAAAGCTGGTCAGTCAGTCTGTTTCCATCGAAAATGACTTGAATGTGGTGCGTTTTTTGTGTCAGGAATCTCAGGCGGTGTGTCAAAGTTCCGGTGAAAAAGAAGAGGAGGAAAGGGAGAAAGAGGGCAAGAGATGACTCTCAGGTTTCTCGCATCGCTAAGCAGAAGCGTCTCCACAGCAACAACGCAGGCCAACACACCAACATTAACTGTGCCGATGACAACAGTCTTCACCCTGCCAGCGGTCACAGTAGCAGTCCTGGTTTTAAGGGTTGCCACGATGAAGAAAACGACAGTGAAGAAGACACATATCTGATTGAGTTGATGCCGTCCTCAGTCACCTTAGTACCCGCCAAGCCAGTACACGTCACAGCCAAGCAGAAAGCACCAAAGAAGACGACTGGATTCAGAGACTTGCTTGCCCAGTTGCGTGGCAACAGCAGCATGATCGTCAGAGAAACGCGTTAGTGAGTTGCCTGACCTTTTTTTTTAAGCTGCAGTTAAACAACTATAGTGTTAGTACCCACGCACTGATGCAGTGGGTACTTTTTGTTTTTTACTTTTTTTGTTTTCTGTGTTTAGCTTGGTCTTGTTTAAGGATACAAAGAAAGATTCATCCACAGGTTCTTTTTTCATTTCATCGTTTAGTCTACAAAATAACAGAAAACAGTGAAAAATGCCCATTCTCTTCAAATGTGTTCTCTTATCTGACCAGCAGACGCAAACATATTCAGTTTACTTGACACGTATGACAAAAAAAGCATTAAATCTTCACATTTGAGAGGCTGAAGCCAGCATTTTTTTTTGGTATTTTTGCTTTAAAAAATGACTAATACAATTATTCATTTATTTAAAGTTGCAGATACATTTTCTGATGATTTGTTATCGTTCTGTTCTCAATACCTCAATACCTCTCAGTATGTAAATAAATGCATGCACCTGTACTGTTACAGTTCCACTAACTTTCCTGTTATTTATTCTGTTTAAATTTACAGACGTGTTTATTTAAAACTTCATACAACAGAATGATTGTGAATAAATGTGTTTTTTTTTCTTTTTTAAACTTTCATGCTGGTTTTACCAGATCCCTGCAAATAGACCAATTTGACATTTCCATCAGCAGCAGGAGCACATAAACACTTTTCATAAGATTATCCAGATGGCTCTATAGCTCCGTCCCAATTCTGTACTACATACGAATTCTAAGCAGGTTTTCAGTATGAAGTGTGTTCCCGCCAGAAAAGTGACAAAATTAAGTTCTCTCAAAAAAAAAGTTGAAACGCTTGATTTTTAAGTGTGCTGTCCCACCAAATGCAATGCACAAAAGAAATGGAGAACGTACTTACAGCTGAAAGATATTAAGATGAACTACAGAAGCTCCAGAAAGATCTCAGAAAACAAAAAATAAAATATGAAATACTTAGGCGTAGAAGTGTAGATTCAGGACTGTGTATCTCTGCCCTTTAACTATGAATGAATCAGTACATAGTACATAGGTTAGTTTTTTTTTAGATGACTCTTCTAGTTTGTAAATCCACATGGTGGCGCCACTTCATACTCTTTTTATACTCTGGTTTCAGGTTGCTCTGAGTAATCATACGCATAACACAAGAAGGTAGTGTATGTATGTGTATTAGTGTTTGTGTATACTTTATATACAGTATATAACAAAACTGAATACACTCCTGGTCAATATCACTAAAATGTTAAATAATTACAAATCCTGTCCATTGAATACAATTTTAATTGTTTTTAGACAAAAACCCAACGAGAATTAAGCCCATTCATTTGGAAAAACAGAACATTTGACTAATTAAACTATAATGAAAGATATATATTTAAAAACAAACTGCAACAGAGTCAGCACACCTTTTATTAGTGAGACTCCATTCTTTTATTTTTTAATATTTTGTATGCCTGCCTTTACTTTAGATGACAGATTGGATCCTCCTGGGCAGGGATGATCCCAGTCTGGAACAAATCTGTGGAGAGATGTTCTGTCATTCTTCACATATGATTCTTTTCAGCTCCTCTTTGCTGGAGGGGTTTTGTTGCTCTACCTTCCTCTTTAAAACACTCCAAACATATTCTATTGGATTCAGGTCATGGGACATACTTGGCCAGGTCCCAGTTTTCACACTTTTCTTCTTTAAAAACTATTGATTGATTGATTTTTTGCAGTGTGTTTGTGATCATTGTCATGTTGGTAAATTCCTCTCCAGTTAATCTTCTTGAGACTGGGAGTCATCTTTTCATTGCCATCGTCATTGTGCCATCTATAAATGTAACTGTTTTGGCTTCTGTTCAATAGCCTTCTGATGATCTTGGACCCTCTCCCATCTTTATGAAGTCTCACAATCTGGTTTCTTACTTGTTCAGGCAATTCCTTACCATGTGGAGCCATGTTGCATTAGACACAACCCAGGCCAAAACTGAGAAAGTTGTGGTGTTCACGGGTTCTTTTATAACCTTGTTCTGGCAATTAGTCATAATACTCCAGCCATAAACACAAAACCATAAACTGCTGTAAAATCACATCACCAAGTCAACCCTCACTGCCATGTGATGGATAAACCACAACTTCCTACAAAAGGTCATATAACTGAAGTGAATTTTAATTGACGTGCCTGACTATCACTAATAAAACATGCACATTATCCAGGGTGAAACCAGAGTGGGTTGGCCTGGCAGTGAGCCTTAAATGATGGCTCACTGCCATGAGTATTTTTACAGGCATGCTGATGGCATTAGAAATGTCTGGTGGCCCCCACAGGGATTTATTAGGCCCCACTGTGAGCTCAAACAGGTCCGGCTGAGATCCCTAATGATACACTTGTCCCATTTTGCTAGAAGGGCCCTAAAGCTGAGTCTGGGCCCCCAGTAGAGCCTGTACTGCTCAGAAAAACACACACAGAGAAGCCCCCAGGCTTTCCCCGGTATATTCTGGTTTAATTCTTTTCCAACTGTGTTGGATGATGGAGTAATAGTCAGGAAATGAGCCCCATGTTCACTGTATGACCACAGGTTATACACTCTGCTGAGTATATAATGAACATGAACATGAAAACCAAACATTCAAAAAATTTAAAACATGAAGATTAGTTCTATGTTAACTGATTATATCACTCTGCAAAGAAGGGAACAAATACTTCCGTTTGAATACTTTGTCCCTGCATTGGCACTTTATGAACTTTCATTCAACATGACACATCTTCTCAACAATAACAAATAGCCGAGGATTATTTATTCACACAACAATGTTATCAACATGTTAGGGTGGAACTTTTACTGAAAACATGTGAAATGGACAGTTGTTTTTTTTTGAGACCTGGTAATAACAAATTCTTTCAGGCCTACAACACTACTGTCTATACTAAGTCCTAGTCGGAACATACTATATGTTCACATTTACCCCTTTCTCACAGAAAATAACAGTAGGGATCTATAACTGCTGCAATGGAATGGCAGAGGTTAGGGTTGATCGTGACAATTTTAAAGGCACTCCACCAATTTTTACACATAAAGGTCAGTTTACTAGACAGTGAGCGAGTATTACTATTATAATGTATAATTAATAATACATAATTATAATGTCTTCTGTGGATCTGGAGGTAGATTTCCACAGTCCGTGAAAATAACCCTGAAGATGTCATCAGGGTTATTACCTCGGCTTACACATGGAACTGTCATGGACTCATAGTTTTTGGACTCTTTGTGTTTTTGTTCTTCTGGGTTCCTGTGTTCTCTCTGTGTGTCTGTTTAATTACAGTTCTTCTTTATGGTTATTAAGCCTGTTTAGTTTTCTGTCACAGTATGGATCTGTGTCCCTTTGGTTGCTATTCTCCTCCGTTCCACCAGAGACCTCAGGCTTTTCTCCCTGTTATGTTAAGACTGGTCTCTGTGTTTCTGTACGATTTGTGTTTAGGGCTTTTTGGTACAGATGGGGGTTGAAGTGTTGTGTATTGGGTGATGTTTTATGTATGCTATGGTTATGGATGTGTCAGTTTATTGGGGGGGTTTGGATTTCTGTTCTATATTGTGTTTTTTTCCCCTGTATTCCCAGCCTGCCTTTCCCTCCACACCTGCCCTGCGCTGTGTTTTCCCCACACCTGCTCTGTATCAGCCTCATCAGTCCTGCCCTGCTCTCTGTGTTTCCCCCAGCCTATCAGCTCCCTGTCTGTTCTCTTGTTTCATCACCTCACTCCTCTCTCCTGAGCTTCTCCACCCATCTCCCCACCTGCACCTCATCTCCTCATTAGTTCAGTTAGTTTTTAGGTCCTGGTTTTCTGTTCAGTCTTTGTTGGATCCTCTGTTTTGTTCCGTCCTGTTTAGTCTGTTCAGTTTAATCTGCTCGTGTGGTATTCTGTTTTTGCTTTGACCTGCCAGCCTTGTCTTGTATGCACGAGCATTCAATATAAAAAGAGCCTGAAGTCTCTGCATTTGGGTCCATTGCTGCTACTCTTCATGACAGGAACTTCAAATTTATAACACAAAATGGTGGTGAAATTTGAAAGATGAGGGCGTTTAATAGGCAGGGAAAGTCCAAATTAAAGACCTTATAGAGTTTCATTATGGAAATTATAGGATTCAGTGTTTTTGGAGTATGGATAATAATATACAGAAGGTGATTAAAGGCTAATATGTATACCACTTGTTATATTACCCCAGTTAAAGGATAGTTAGGCTGTTTCAAGCATTTTATGCCAAAGAAAATGCAAGTATTTGGGGTTACCTGTTATACCCCCATTACAATATCTTTACCATACATTCAGTGTCAGGTAAACTATTATTATATTGTTATATTCTTATCTTTAATATCATGTTTAGTCCACCAGCACTGTCAGGTCTTATTCTATCCAGCTCTGCTCTGTCATCATTTCAGTTCTCAATTTGTTCTCCCCTATCTTGAACAAGATGTATTTACAGTGAGAGTGGAGACCTTAAACACTCCCTGCTGCCTCTACCAGCTTTCACTTTACAGTAAACAATAACTTCCCTGGCCTCACTTCACTGGGTGGCAAACATCTGTACACAGATGGAAAAATGCAGCAGTTTGCGTCCCTGTCTGACCCGCTGAGGTCACTTTCACGTGTAAGTGTGTGTTTACATTCGGTGCAACTGAAAACAAATGAAGGACAAATGAAACAAGGTGAGGAGGATGTGGAGGCATAACCGTCATCTGCTTGCTGCCACGGTTCATAGTGCAAACCCACGCTCTGCAGTCACCTGCCTCTCGATCACATTCCTCACCTGATCTATTTCTGCCGAGGCTGTGTGGGAGCGACGGGTAGCGGGGATGAAAGCGGTGATACTATGTTAGCGGAGAGGACCTATAATTAGTTTATGAAATTGGGTTATCTACCATTTTTTCTCACAGAGTAACCTCATATTCATGTAACAGGTGCACCACAGTGTGTGTTATTCAATCAATTGATTTTTAAGTGATTGATTGAATTCAGAGAAAAGTAGATCCCACATTTGCTAACAGCATGTGTATTTCAAAACAAATCATCACATTCACTCTAAATTGTAGAGGAAAACTTGCCAGGCACAGCAAATGGTTATCTATTTGATACTCTCCCCTCAGTGCGGCACAGTCAGTTAACGGTGTCAGACATCAGCAGCCTTCAGGAGAGTTGAGGAGGGATTAACTGTCTGTTTGCAGCTGCTGATTGTTGGGAATGAGATACCCTTTGGAGCCTTCGGCCATATTCAAACCTCTCCCATCTCTACTTAATATTTTGTCTGCTGGGGCATTCCTGGCCTAAAAGGCACACTCTTCTCCTTTCCTTTCATCTTCTTGTGAAAATTCATTAGGTTCTGTGTGTCTTCAGGCTTCCCATTTAAAGGATGTTGATAAAATCCATACTGTACGTGCAAACTTAATCAGCTTTGTCTACTTGATATAGAGTTGAAGGCAAAGTGGGTCTATCTCTCTCTCTCTCTCTCTCTCTCTCTCTCTCTCGCTCTCTGTCCCTCTTTCTGTCTCTTGCTTGATCTGCTTTCAGGCTGTTTGCTTTCTTAAATGAACATAATGGTACAAACGGAAGATAAATTTCCGGGAAAATAATTCATTTGCTTTGCCTGGGAGACACACGTTGCTATCTGCATAGAACCCCTGCCTCTGTGTAGGCCTTCTGCACTATAACCACAGTACAGAGCAGGCTGGGAGGAATCCCTCCAGTAGAGTTCAGAGACTGTAGAATCAATGCCAAGGCGCACTGAAGCTGTGCGCACATGGTGGCCCAACACCTTATTAACACACTTTATTTTGGTTTTTCCTTAATTTGTCACCTGTCTGTATATATACATACTCATACTGTAGTGGGTAATGACACTTAATGTAGGAGTCAGCACTGCAGTCATACTGCAGGTTTGTGCTACTTATTGACATAGTAGGAAAAGCAGAGGTGCAAATAATAATAACGATCGTTTAGTATCCCAGTCAGCCAGTATGGATAATAAGCAGGGCTGTCAAAATGGAACTGGTACATCTGCAGCCATGAACTGCAGCCATTAATTAGTGTAATTGTTTACACCTGTGGCCTGTCCTGTTCCAAGAAGCCACATTTAGTAGTAATGTATTTGATGGAGACTATTTTCAGCTGTGGAATTGAGTATTTAAGAAGCAGGACCATTACAATCAGTAAAGGCACACCCAAACACAGACAATAGAGGAATAAAGGGGAATGAGGATGGCAGGCAAGGCAGAAGGTAGAGAGGTGATGGTGGATGGTGGAGCTGAGCAGGACAGGTGAATGAGGGAGAGAGTGTGGCTGGCTCAGGATAAACTCAGTTGTTTGGCTGGCTGGCAGGCTGGCTGGCAGGCAGGCAGGCAGGCAGGCAGGCAGGCAGGCGGGGCAGAGGGTAGTGATAGTGGAAGCACAAGAAAACACAGTAAGTAAAAGTAATGCAAACAACACAAGGAATAACTCTGAATATGCTATTGCAGCGTGAGCAAGAGACTACCACTATTGTTAAAACAACGATTTGGCAATGAGTGGATGGAGAACCGGAGTAGATATACTGTTGAGTTGATGAGTTGATGGAAGGCAGATATGCAGGCTGGGCAGGTGAGGTGAATGAGCCGCAATCAGGAGGGAGCTGGAGAGTGCCAAGGAAGCAGTGGTGGAAGAAGTATTCAGATCCTTTACTTAAGTAAAAGTACCGATACAGAAATGTAAAAATACTCCATTACAAGTAAAAGCCTTGCATTGAAAATTCTACTTAATTAACAGTACACATGGATTGGCAACAAAATGTACTTAAAGTATTGCAGTAAAAGTAGTGGTTTGGTCCCTCTGATTGATATATTATTATATATGACATCATTAGATTATTAATACTGAAGCATCAGTGTGTAAGCAGCATGTTACTGTTGTAGCTGCTGGAGCTGAAGTATCAAGTAGCATAAAATGGAAGTAAAGTATAAGTACCTCAAATTTGTACTTAAGTACAGTACTTGAGTAAATGTACTTAGTTACTTTCCACCACTGCAAGGGAGAAAGCTACGTCCACACCACACACACACACACACACACACACACACACACACAGAGACCGACAGGAAAACAGGAGACACAAGGAAAATAACTGGAGACACAGTCGGGGCCGTGACAAGGACAGTGTATGAGACAGACTCAAAGTTAACTACGGTGATCATGTTTGGGGTACTCACCAATGTGTTTTTAGAGGTTTCTGGACAACAATGAAGCTCTATAGTACAGAGACTGAACAGACAATACTTGTTAGAATAAACTCATTGTTGATTTTGGTCTTTCCGTGTGATTTGTTGACAATAAGAAAAATATAGAATATCACCAGACTTACCCTTTAAAGTGTCAAAAATCAGTCAGTGTTGCAGGTTTGGGGTTTACTTAGCAATGTTATTTTTGAGATTTTTGTGCTGATACCAGTGAACCTGGAGGAAGGGTGGGGAAGAGGAGACTAAAAGATAAGGGGCTGCGAGTAGAAAGAAATAGTTTGTTTTTGGAGTGGGTTTACTGTTTACTTATGGGATTAGTGTGTTGGGAGGATGGGGATTTACAGTCAGAACTTCCAGTGCCATGCCAGGAAATGTGTCTGCTGACCCACTTGGTATTACACACAGGTATTTGGGAAATGTAGTTTAATTATTAACAATTCATAAATTGAGAAATTATAACAATAACATTTGCATTCAAATGCTACAATATAAAACTCAAAGAAAAATAATTAAAAGACTGTTAAATTTGCCAATTAATGATTCTTTTCCATCCCAAATAATATGAATATGAAATAATAATTGAATTTTGGTAACACTTTACTTAAAGTCCCCCTGTTTAGTATTTATAATCAATATATAAACAGTTAATAAATGGTTTATAACACATTATAATGTAGTTATAAGCACATATAAGTGTTTTTTAATGCATCTGTCAACATCTCCTGTGGGCACCCATAAGTGGAGGCTGGTGTATAAACTAATGACAATATAGTGTAGTAATATAAAATGTCTTCATCGGAGAAGTTATAATTGGTGACAAATACTGTACATTAATAAACACATGAACATGTCCTCATAACTACAGTAATAGTGTGTTATAAACCATTAATTAACTGTTTATATGCTGCTTATAAATGCTCAGTATGGAAACTTTAAAGTGTTACCTAATCACAAAATGAATTTTATTTAATTAATTTAAGGACCATTTTGTAGGATTTAGTGGCATTTAGATGTGAGGTTGCAGATTGGCCGCGAAACTTTGTCTGTTCTGGGCTACTGTAGAAACATGGCGGGCTCCATGGAACAGGACCTGCTCCCTATGTCAAGTATATCCAGCCGCAGCCGCAGCATGAACGTGAAGGGTGACCCACTTTGTTACACGACACACCCACTTGGTTAGGTTTAGGCATGAACAGTAAGATGGTTTGGGTTAGGGTCAGGTAGGTTTGTCGTGTGGCATGCCGTTATACTGACAACATTGGTGGGGGGATGTCATGTAGTAAAGTGGGTGTGTCGTGTAGGTCTGCAAGACTGCAGCTAGACCTTTCTCCCCTATGTAGATATAAAGGGTTCATTCTAAGGTAATGAAAACACAATTCTTAGTTTCAGGTGATTATACACTAATGAAAACATAATTATGACTATTATATTCCATTTCTGCCAATAGATCTCCCTAAATCCTACATACTGGTTCTTTATCTCAGCCGATCATATTCCATCTGGCTTCAACATTTACAGTTTCCGTTTCATGATGGCTTGAATTTAAAGATAGCATCTGGCCAATCAGTGCTCCACCTGTTGCTCTGTTTTTTTTGTTTTAATTAGTTTTTGGGTAGCATGCTGATTACACTCTTAAAATCAAAGGGCTGCGAAATAGAAACTGTGTTACAGCAGGAAACAAATGAATCATGAGATGGAATATGATCATCAGACACATTAGTAAGTTCAGTTAATTCATCATTTAAAGACAAAATATGGAAATGGAATTATTTATTTTGCAAATTTTACTTTTAGTTTCAAAATGCATCATTTAAATATAATTTATTTTTTATTGGTTAATTTATTAACTGATAATTGAACACTGTAAAAGTTGATAAATATTCCAGTGGAATCACTCCAGACTCCAGAGGGATATGCTCCTAATCAACACTAGTGTTGAAACAAGTCAATAATGTATTTTGCTGTCAGAAAAGTGACACACTAACATCACAAACACACTCGAGGTTCATCAACACTGAAAGATCAGAGGGAACCCTACAGCTGGTGTTTACCAGAACAACAGAGCAGAATATCACGCTGCTCCTCTCCCTCCGTCTGTCTCCCCCTCATGAATGTTCATGCATACATACTTGCATCATCGTATAAGATGGTGACGCAAATAGGACAAGTGTGTTCACACTCCAGCGAGAGCTGAAACTCCTTCTTCTTGTCCTGATTTAACGGAGCATGGAGTTTGGAGAGATACTGTTACCCGCACACATACACACACACACACACACACATACACACACACTCATTGTCTGATCCTCATCTGTGTTCTTTCCTATTGCCAATAGGGCCTGATTATCTCAAACCAGAGGTCTCAGGGCCAAAACAATTCAAGCAGCGCACACACACAGCACAGTATCCTGTGATAGAACCACTATCAGCACCTGACACCTCGAAAACAGGAAAAACGTTTCAGCAGGGGCACAGATGTGTCGGAGTGTTTGGGGGAGGAGCATGAACAGAACTATATAACCCCTCTACAGAAATCTCAACTTCACTCCGCTGACGAAGGAGAAGCCTCCGTCATGTCGTACTATGAGGTAAGTTAATCTAGACAAGCGTGGATGTTTATGTAAATTCACAAATCTGTGTTTCAGATCAATGAGAGATGCTTTTTGCTTTGTGCTCTTGATCATCATCATCATCCACCCATCTGTCTCCAGCACATCCTCTTTGACTACGACTTCAATGACACGGGTTCTGGCTCTGGGTCTGGCTACCTGGGGGTGGATCTGGAGGAGCCTTGCGGCATGGAGCATGTGATGACCGCTGACCTTCAGCAGGTCTTCTTGCCCGTGGTCTACGCCCTCATCTTCACCCTGGGCATCACAGGAAACGGCCTGGTTGTCATCGTGCTGGGCTGCCAGCGCAGGTGAGAGGACGGGTGGAGGGTTTCATGCTTGAAAGACTTTGTCTTCAATGAATTCTAGTGCGCTTGAGTCCTCATGGAGAGTTTGCGTGACTCAGTTTTGCCCTCATGTGTTTGCCCACAGGTCAAAGTGCAGCCTCACAGACCGGTATCGACTCCATCTCTCGGCCGCTGACCTCCTCTTTGTTCTGGCGCTGCCGTTCTGGGCGGTGGACGCAGCCATGGCTGACTGGCGCTTTGGAGCCGCCACCTGCATCAGCGTGCATGTGATCTATACAGTCAACCTGTACGGCAGCGTGCTCATCCTGGCGTTCATCAGTCTCGATCGCTACCTGGCAGTGGTCCGAGCCACAGACACCAACACCAGTTGGCTGAGGCAGCTGCTGGCACACAGACTGGTGTATGTGGGTGAGTGTCAAAAGATTGATCTTCTTTCTGTAACGTATTGATTTGCTTTTATTTGTTGTCCCTCCCTGCCTTTTAGTTTATCTCTTTACACTTTATCTCACTAAATCCTGTATCTCCTCTCATCTCATCTCATCTTCTTTTGCTTTTACCTCCACAGTCCTTAATCTTTCTATCTTCTCCTCCCTCCCTGCAGGTGCCTGGTTGCCTGCTGGCCTGCTGGCAGTGCCCGACTTGATATTTGCCCGAACTCAAGAAGGAGGAGAAGGGGCAACTCTGTGCCAGCGATTTTACCCAGCAGAGAGCGCTCCTCTCTGGGTCGCGGTCTTCCACCTCCAGCTAGTCCTGGTGGGTCTGGTGATCCCAGGCCTGGTCCTCCTGGTGTGTTACTGCGTGATCGTCACCAGGCTGACCCGAGGCCCGCTGGGAGGCCAGAGGCAGAAGCGGCGAGCGGTCAGGACCACCATCGCCCTGGTGCTCTGCTTCTTCGTGTGCTGGCTGCCCTACGGAGCGGGCATCTCTGTGGACGCTCTGCTGCGCCTGGAGGTGCTGCCCCGGAGCTGCAGCCTAGAGGCCATCCTGGGCGTGTGGCTGGCGGTGGCTGAGCCGATGGCGTTCGCCCACTGCTGCCTGAACCCGTTGCTGTACGCCTTCCTGGGTGCAGGGTTCAAGAGTTCAGCCCGCAGAGCCCTGACTCTGAGCCGAGCCTCCAGTTTGAAGGTTTTACCACGAAGACGCGCTGGAGCCTCCACAACCACAGAGTCCGAGTCGTCCAGTTTACATTCCAGCTAGTGTTGGCTTGTGCTGTGTGTGTGTGTGTGTGTGTGTGTGTGTGTGTGTGTGTGCACGTACATTTGTAAATACTGTATTTTGTGTGTGTTTTCAAGTAAGTTTACACAAAGTATCTGAGAAATTTAGGAGCAGTCTGCTGGCACACGACTTGTCTTCTCCCTTTCTCTTGTAAATAGTGTCATAAGATTTGTTTTCACTGCTGCTGTGCTTGTATGCTGTTGTAAACATTTGTAATAAAACATACAAAATAACATTTGTGAAAGTATCTTTTCTTATAAGGATGTTTTTTTTTTCCTCCCTGAGTGAAACTGTGAATTCCTGGCTTGCAACCACTCAACCACAACTAAAGCCACCCTTACCAAGTCTCATTCTCAGAGGGTGAGATAGATATCAATAAAATCCAAATTATATAAATTAACTCTACCAACCAGGCTAATGAGTTGGGGGATGGAGGCATTCAGCTTGACTGAAAACATGTTGAAAGGGGACATGAAAGGATGAACAACAAGCTCAACTCAAACACGGCTGGAAATGATTTAGAAATTTCCGCTCATGTTTGCTTGGGGGTCCAGTTGGTGATTCGCAGATGCAGATTCTTAAAGGAAAAAGTGTTGAAATTAGTTGGTCGTGTTGGTGTGAGCTCTGCTGATCTGTATCATCAGCAGCTTGTTTCCCCTATGTATTGATTCATAATCACTCAACCATCTGAATCCACTGGTCCGGAGCATGAACACGGTACAGTTCATATGAAAAATGAAACTGTGTTTTAGAACAGGACGTGTGATAGCCAGGTGTATCTGAGTCACACGTATGAGTGTGTGTGTGTGTGTGTGTGTGGGTGTGTGGATGTGTGTGTGAGGGCATGTGAAGACAGGTTTCTATCGATGTTTGTGTGTTTGGGATGCAGGTCAAATTTATGTTGATGATATAAACAGTATAGTCTTCTACGTGAGAGGAAAGGGAGCATCAGGAGGTCAGGAGGTCCATTTTTCCAGTACTTAAATGCACACACACACACACACACACACACACACACACACACAAAGTGCTTCCCACCTACCTACTTCCACTTGGAAGTGAGAGAAACAGAAGCTGGAAGTTTACTGTGTCCCGTTTCCTGGAACAAAGAGGAGGAGGATGAAGAGGAGAGCTGTGAGAGAGACGAAAAGGAAGAATACATTAAATCAGCATTACAGCCACTCTGTGGTGATGTGACTAACTGCATGCATCACTGGGACTGTATCCTGTGCTTATGTGGCTTTACATGTAGAAACGTCTACAATCATTTGAAAAGAACCGTTTCATATAAATTTGCCCTGCTCTTCTGTCTTTCTGTCTCTTTCTTTCTCTCTTTCTCTCTCACACACACACACACACCAACACACAATTCTCTTCTATTCATAGCGTATTCAAAACAGGAAAGACTTCCTGCGGCTCATTTTAGGAAAAACAAGCAGCAAAAACAATCAAACACCCGAGCAGCTCTGCACTCTCCAACACCAACACTCAGAGCTGTGACAACATGAAGGAAAGATACTGAAAGATGTCTATAACTCTGAACTGACTTCATGAATAACCAGATATTATAATGAATTTTCTTCTTCTCTCTCATTACAAACTCCAGAATTTATGAATGTATGTAAATATTGTTCATCTCAAACGTTTAACTTCTGACCAAAATGATGTCCGCTACTTCTCAGTGTTTGTGCACTGGAGGCTTCAAGTTTGCACATCACGCTGGAGCACAACTGGCTACAAAACTAGTTGTGATGTCACAAATCATGCTCAAAGGTACATGCCTGACACTCAGATATAAGGTGAGCACAGAGAAACTTTCCCCCGTCAGCAGATGAATGTGAAAACAAACTCTGCACATACATCATTCTGCACAGTGAAGCTCAAACATTCAACTGTAGGCCATCTCAGTACCACTATCATTATTACTTTTTGCTTGTTTAGGGGATTTTTTGCTTTCAGTCTGGTTTTCAGCAGGTGAAAAACTTGCTCAGCTTGACTAACATTAGCTGTCTGACAGGAACTTTCCATTGTTTGGCTAGAACACACTCCTTGATGGTTGCCTTATCTATATGAACTTTTTAACATATGTTTGGAGCCTTTTATGCCTTTCTTTGAGAGCTGACAGTAGAGAGATGACAGGAAATGTGGGGAGAGACAGAGCATGACAGCCAACAAAGGTCCCCAGCCACAGTCGAACTGTCTTAAAATTTGGTTTCTATGTTTAACAAAGTGATGCAACTTGTCCTGCTCTGTTCATGCAGTATGCCCTTTAACTTCATTTCATTTCATACCCAACATGCTGGTGTACACAGCTAAAACAATGAAAATGTGTCACCACCTGAATACAAAAACATCAGGAAACAACTCTTTTTAAACCATCTTTCCCCTCTTTTCTTTCATATCCTGCTGCTCTTGCATCTGTTATTTCCCATCTTGTCCTTATTCACCTGTTGCCACACATCTGACACTGTCATCATACAGTATGTCTGAATAAGCTGGTTGGACGCATCTGAATACTTTTTCACCACTTTATTAATCGATTAAATAGTTAATAATAATCATAATAATAGTACTTTTTGGTCTTGGATTGAAACCTTCTTGCTACAAGCCCTTCTTACCAACTTTCAGGACACTGATGCTCTTATGGGGCATGTGTGTGTGTGTGTTAGGGGATTCGTGTGTGTGTGCTTGCCTACAGATGGTCAGGTTCCCTCATAGTCAGACAGGCTGAGTTTCCTGTTGCTGAACAATCGTGGGAAAATCAGAGGTCAAGACAAAGAGAGAAATAAAGAGGGAGAGAGGGAGACTGGGCCGCATCCAAATGGCCTGCGATAACTTCCTGCTTTGTTCCTGATGGATTAATACAATGTGACAGGTGAAACCAATAGCCTGCTGGGAGCGTTTGTATTGACCGCAGCAGCAGATGGAGACGTGAGAATGATGTGAGAACAGGAATAGAAATTAATGGAATAATAGAGAAGAAACCTGTGTTTAGCCTCGCAGATGGTCCCGGGACTGAACCCTTCAAAGTACAGGCTTTTTCGTGTGGAGATTGAGAATCCCCCCTGTGTTTTTCCTCTGGGTGCTCCTGCTTTGCCCCATACTAAAACACTTGCATGTTAGACTAATACTGTCATTGCCCTTGAGCAAGGCATTGGCCTCAGAACTAGAGGAGGCTGTAATATGGAGGCCAGCTGTTCCTGAATTGATATGTAGCATTTATGAGCAGTGCTGAACACTTAAAAAAACAGTTTTTAACACACTACAGTGTAGTTGTAAGCAGATAAGAGGACATTTTAAGTGCTTTTTCATTTATTAGCTGACGATCATAACTTCTCCAAGTTTTTATATCCTTTTTATGAGCCATTAATGAGTGACTGATACACAGTATAATGTAACTGTGTGTTATAAAGCATTTATTACTGCTTTATACGTATAGACAAATATGTACAGCAGTCGTGTTTAGATTTGTTTATGAATGTGTTCGAAACTCGTGCAGACATGTTGAACATGAAAGTTCCTTCTTGACCTTGGAAACAGCATTTTAACAAAAGATTTTTAACTTGAGGTACACCTTTGCACAGCTTTCAGCTGCATCTTATGGCCTTCATCAGTTTGCTCAGTTGTCATGGAGAGTGAATAGTATTTATAAACAAAATATTTTATCAATAGTAATATTAATAACGGATTGGGTACTGTGTGATATTATATTGTATGCTTGTATGTATGTAGTTATTGACAAATGTGGTCATAAACACTTTAAAATGTCCTTATATCAACTTCCAACTACATTATAGTGTGTTATAAAACATTTGTTCATTGTTTATGTACTTACTACTAATACTTGTTGAATGTTAAATGTCGGGAGGGGATTAAAATAAAGTGCCTTTATTTATGCCTCTTTCATTATCAGTTATCAATTAATTTCACACTTTGTTTATCAAGCAATTAACTGATTTGTTTATTGATCTATCACATAATTGATTATTGTGTTGCACAGATGGCCCTGATGATAGCAGGTAGTTTAATGATACTTAAATCATCACTAGTATGATATTGTGAGTGTTTTGCTTTTTTTCTTTGCCTTGATTGACAAACAGCCCCCTTCAGTGGTCATTCAAAGTCACTACACTTCTCCAGAGGCACAGTAAGGATGCTCATGTCCATGGGTCAAGTTGTGTTATGCGGTGAGCTGTATGGAAAATTGTGTCAAATACAGAGAAATGTGTTTAATGTGTGATAAGTGAAGAAACAGATAAAAGATATAACATACTGAATTGTAGTTTTCTCTGGACTGAGCACACACTGCTGTTAAGGAGAGAGTTTGTTACACTCTTTAAGTGATACTCCACCCAGGTTCTATCTTTTCAATTGAACACTCGGTCCCTGTGGTCTTGAAAGGTGGCTGTGGTCAGCTTAGATTCTTGTAGTGGCCACAAGTTAATCACAGCAAAAAAAAGCATGAAAGCCATAGAAATGTCTCAAATGTCTCAGAAACGCTCTATCCATATCCTCATTGTGTCCCAAACACTCACATCTCTGCTCTGATCTAGCAGGACTGCTCTCACCCCCTCCACCAATCCGTCCAGTTACTGCCATCAGGTCCACGCTACAAACTCCCAACGCCCCCCCCCCCCCCCCCCTCCCAAAAAAAAACCCTACAAAAAATCTTTTATTCCCTCTGCAATCATCACCCTGAACAAACTAGCAAACTAAATTAGGCATTGTGTCCTGTTTAATATTGTCCTTGTCAGTTGTAGTTTTAACTGTATTTGTGTATTGTGTATTGTTGAGCCTTGTCAATGGAAAATTTGTTTTCCTTTTGTTACCTGATCTTATTTTTGTTGAAATATGCAAATTATACACTGTTTTCAACCTCCATGCAAGTGTTCAGATAGCAGAGAAATGGATTACACTGTAGGATGGTTCTTGCAGCTTTGTAGTTATGTTTTCATACTTTTTTGACCCCGTTGTTACCAGCAGGAATCCACAGTGACTGCAGCTGCTGTTGTATACTTAACACCATTAAAGTACATATAAAAGTTTGTAGAGGTGTTGGTGTGGTTGAATGTTGGAGTTATTAGAAATGAGTGTTCACTGCCCTCTAGTGGTCACACTGAGGCCCTGCAACATTACATTAAATTTGTGGTTAACACACTAACACACATTAGCAATACTGATGTTACTGATATTTTCAATAATAAAGCCAAATCTGGGTTGAACTTATTGATATCACGATTACATTAATATGAATAACAATTATACATATTAACAGTGTGTTAGCCATACATTTTAATGGGGTGTTGCATTTTCTCACTGTTACCACCAGAGTACAATGAACACTCACATTTCTTACACCTCATTAACACTCAACTCCAGCAGGAGAGAAGGTAGAAGGTTTGGCTGTTGCTTCATAAATATTTCATCTCAACCAGTAAGATAAAGGAGGCGTCCTTTAAGCCTACACACAAATTCTTCCCCCGTAAAACATTTTCTTAAAAGATTAAAAGTTGACATTAATGTATTGGGTTCATTTTGCTCTACACATCCTGACACTGTGCCTCATTTATTTTGGCATTGTTACAACACTAAACGACTGTAGCAAGAGGTTTCTAAGTTTATTAATGTTACATTTATGGCTGATTTTGCTTTATTGTAAAAAACATGTACTGTTTGGGTTTTTAAGTTACAACTGAAATAATGAGAAACAAGCTTATTTCATCAATCTTATAATATGTTAGCTAAGTTTCATATTCATAAGTGTAAATATATCCAACAAAGAATGTGCACGAGCACTTTTATCTTTCTACTTGTCTTCACCGTTTTTTTCCCTCCACAACTTTATTGAACTTGCAGGAAACAATTCGCGGGAAAGAGGAGAAGGACTCTACGTCAGTTTACATTTTCACTCCTGATTGGTCACAAGAAGGAGGATATTTGAATATCATCACCGATTGGTCGGCAGCGGCGCGCCAAACGTCACGTGGTGCCGCTTTTCGCGCGAAACTGTGCTGTGTTGTCGGGACCGCGGCGTGCTGTGTGTTTCTGAGAGGAGCAGGACGGCTCTGTGTGGTGCTCGACTGTTTGATTCTTTTATTCCAGTTTTATAGTGTTTCAGCATGGATGTTGCCACAGCAACCGCGGAGAATGCCGGGGAGATGGTGAAGGACGAGTTGGCTGAAAAATGCCAGAAGTTATTCCAGGCTTTCTTGGAGGAGTAAGTCAGTCAGCGACACGCTTTGTTGTAGTGTTGTCGGCCTGTAACACGAGATTTCCGCTTGTTCGTTTATACCTGATTCTCAGTAAATATGTGAATCAGACTCTCTGTTGGTTATACTTGATTGTTTTCGCTCTTTCTGTGTCCGTGTGCAGGTTCCAGACAGGAGATGGGGAGGTGAAGTATGTCCGGGAGGCCGAGGAGCTGATCAGGCCTGAGAGGAACACCCTGCTGGTGAGCTTCACAGACCTGGAGGGCTTCAACCAGGAGCTGGCAACCACCATCCAGGAAGAGTATTACAGGTGAGCTAACAACGTGAACCCTACTTCATGTAAGAACCTTAAATATTTACATAATCTGTGTTGTTTTACTGCACTGTTACTGTAATCTGGCCCCATGGCGCACACATCTGTATCTGTGAATAAACGACGACCAGCAGGTTTACAGCCATGCAGAGGCAGCTGTGGATTAACATGTAGGTTTCTCTGTTTTCAGAGTGCATCCTTTCCTCTGCCGGGCAGTGCGCAACTTTGCTCGGGATCATGGGAATGTTCCTCTCAATAAAGAGTTCTACGTTGCCATCCAGGATTTTCCCACCAGACACAAGTAAGACTCATAACAAGCTTCAATCAGCTGCTGGTTCACTGTGCACAGTCTTTGTTTACAGGTAATGTCAGATTGCTGTGTCTGCATACCACATGACATATTGTGACACACTTTCTCATTCAAGTGAATGGGAAGGTGTGTTTGTCTGGTACTGTGTTAGTGGCTCCAGTGGAAATTATATAGTGCTATAATTTTATTTTTAAAGTGCATTTTATCTAAAAGTTGATTCATTTGTTAAGCAAACCGAGCTTGTCCATGCGTGACTCTTGCCTGTGTGTAATCCAGGATCCGCGAGCTGTCGTCCATGCGTATCGGCACCCTGGTGAGGATCAGTGGTCAGGTGGTGAGGACGCACCCAGTACACCCTGAACTGGTAAGACATCCTGCCACGAACACACACACACAGATCAAAAGGGTAGTGAGAGTAAACAACCAACCAAAAGTGCTCCATGTGCAAAAATGGAGTCAGTGTTGAGCTTCTCTATTTCAGCATGTTCATTATAATGACTTCTCTATGGTTGCAGGTGAGTGGCACCTTCCTGTGCATGGACTGCCAGGCAGTGATCAAAGATGTCCCTCAGCAGTTCAAATACTCCCCACCAACCATCTGCAGGAACCCCGTCTGCAACAACCGCTCCCGCTTCCACCTCGACACACACAAGTCCAAGTTCATCGACTTCCAGAAGGTAACTATGAGAGGATGTATGTGTATCTACACGGAAGCAGAAAGCTTAAGTCTGAGATTTCTCATCCAGTCGAACTTGTGTTCAGGTGCGTATCCAGGAGACGCAGGCGGAGCTGCCTCGTGGTTCCATCCCACGCTCCCTGGAGATCGTCCTGAGAGCCGAGGCTGTGGAGACGGCACAGGCCGGGGATCGTTGTGACTTCACCGGGACCCTCGTCGTCGTGCCGGACGTGTCTCAGCTCTCCACTCCAGGTATGGTTTGGAATGCGCTGTTTGAGTCACTCGCATAATCATCTGTTGGGTTTTTGACACTTGATGACCATCTGTGTGGATGCACTCTCTCCAGGTGTGCGAGCAGAGACCAGCACCCGTGTAGGTGGAGGCCAGGGCTTTGAGGCTGAGGGTTTGAGAGGACTGAAAGCTCTGGGCGTCAGAGAGCTGTCATACAAGCTGGCTTTCCTGGCCTGCTATGTGGCCCCGACTAACCCAAGAGTAAGAAATGCAGACATGCAAACAATAAAAACATGTATTCCCATACACCATTGTTCCACCTGTCCAGATAAAGGTTTGATTAGTGTTTCCTCCTGTTGTAGTTTGGTGGTAAGGAGCTGCGTGAGGAGGAGCAGACCGCTGAGAGCATCAAGAGCCAGATGACGGAGAAAGAGTGGGAGAAAGTATTCGAGATGAGTCAAGACAAGAACCTGTACCACAACTTGTGCACCAGCCTCTTCCCCACCATCCACGGTCAGTGCTGTTGGCGGACCGCTGTGTCAGCTTCATCTGCTCTGCTGAGAGCTTGAAAAAAGATTTGTGCAAGAGTAGTTTTTGATTGAATGGTGTCACTGATCGTGCAGGCAACGACGAAGTGAAGCGCGGCATTCTGCTGATGTTGTTTGGAGGCGTTCCCAAGACGACCATGGAGGGGACCTCGCTGAGAGGAGACATCAACGTCTGCATTGTTGGAGACCCCAGCACTGCCAAGAGCCAGTTCCTCAAGTATGTAACACAAGCACATAAAAATGACTTGGAATTCATGTTTTTCCACATAGTGTCGTCTGCTCTTGGGTACAGATCTGTTAGTCATAATAGTAATACACGTGTGTGTTTGTGTGTAGGCATGTGGAGGAGTTCAGTCCCAGAGCGGTGTACACTAGCGGCAAGGCCAGCAGTGCTGCAGGTCTGACAGCCGCCGTGGTGCGAGATGAGGAGTCCCATGAGTTTGTCATCGAGGCCGGAGCTCTGATGCTGGCTGATAACGTGAGTTTCTTTGTGTTTCTGTCAGTGCAGGAGCTCAATAGATGTCTGCAAATTATATATTTTAAGAAAAATAAGAAATTGGATGTGTTACGAGTTATAAAGGTCAACGTGGAACATCACTAACTATGTCCAGTTGCATTAATAACAATGTTTGCCTCCAGGGTGTGTGCTGCATCGACGAGTTTGACAAGATGGACCTCAAGGACCAGGTGGCCATCCACGAAGCCATGGAACAGCAGACCATCAGCATCACCAAGGCTGGAGTCAAGGTAACGCAGCCGGGAAGCTTCAGTCCACATCATATGTTTAAGGCACCACAAAGCTCGAATCCAGTCCTATAAAATCTAGAAAAGTAGCGTGAACTGATTGTTTTCTATATTTGTGTACAATTACGTTTTGAGCCAGAAGGCCTCTCTGTCATCTCTGTAGTCGAATAACCAGACTTCTCCTCCCGTCTCCTCTAGGCCACCCTGAACGCTCGCACATCCATCCTCGCCGCCGCAAACCCTGTCAGCGGGCGCTACGACCGCAGCAAGAGTCTGAAACAGAACATCAACCTGACCGCCCCCATCATGAGCCGCTTCGACCTCTTCTTCATCCTGGTGGACGACTGTAATGAGGTACACACACACACACACGCTAAGTCAAGAGCAACGGACATTAATTGTGTTTGAGTCCTACTGATAAATTCCCCTCTCTGTGTGTGTGTTAGGTGACAGACTACGCCATCGCCAGACGCATCGTGGACCTGCACTCGCGTGTGGAGGAGTCAGTAGACAGACTGTACTCTCTGGATGAAATCCGCAGATACCTGCTGTTTGCGAGGCAGTTCAAACCTAAGGTGTGTGTGTGTGTCTATCAGCACTGACACTGTTGCATCAGATGTGACTATTTGTGATTTGGTTTGGCTAATGAATATTCCCCGTCTGTAGATTTCCAGCGAATCAGAGGAGTTCATCGTCGAGCAGTACAAGCGTCTTCGTCAGCGTGACGGCTCAGGGGGCGTGTCCAAGTCAGCCTGGAGAATAACTGTGCGGCAGCTGGAGAGCATGATCCGCCTCTCGGAGGGCATGGCGCGTATGCACTGCTGCGACGAGGTGTGTACAAAGAGGAATCTGCAGCTACTATGACCAGAATTGACCAATAAGTGCACAGATGATGCAGCATGCAATATAAAATACAATATACAGTTTAAAGCTAAAGAACTGCAGTGTTGGAATAGAGTGACACCAAGTTTGTATTGACTTGACTCAGTCTCATAAAATACTATACCATAATATGCTTTGCTTAGAAATATGATCAAAGCTCTAATAATAAGATAAAATGTTATAGTATTTTACATTATACAAAACCCGAGCTTTGCCCTTTCCTTTGTCTCCAGGTGCAGCCCAAACATGTGAAGGAAGCCTTCCGTCTTCTGAACAAATCCATCATCCGAGTGGAGACGCCAGACGTCAACCTGGAGCAGGAGGACGAGTTGGAGGATGAGGAGCAGCAGGAGGATGGTACTGTCAGACGCTAATACACACTCTCCTAGAGACAAACACACACAATAACATGTAAATGAGACACAACCTTCTTGTACTAGACTGATAAGATGCAACATTTTAAAGCTGCAGGTGTATGAATGAAATCTACATCAAATCAATAGTTTCTGTTTGCTTTCTTGCATGTATTTGTACTGGGGGGGGGGCAACTAGCATCATGAGGTTCCATCTAATGCAAACTTGTCTTTGCAGGAAACAATGTCCCTAACGGTGTGAACGGTGTAAACGGCCATGGAGATGGGATTAACGGGCACGTTAATGGCATTAACGGTCATGTTAACGGTGTAAACGGCCACGCTGAGCCCGGCAGCCAACCCAAACCATCTCTCCGCCTGTCCTTCAATGAGTACCAACGCATCTCCAACCTGCTGGTGCTGCATCTGCGCAGAGCAGAGGAGGGTAAGAAGTGTTCCCCCTTCATACAGAGAAGAGAGGCTGTTTAATTCCCTGTTTTATTTGTAATCTGCTACGTGAATACAGTGTTTTAAAATCTCATCTTTTCACTGATGTTCTGTGCAGCTGAGGAGGAGGAGGAGCTGAAGAAAAATGCGGTGGTGAACTGGTATCTGAAGGAGATCGAGTCGGAGATCGACTCGGAGGAGGAGCTGGTCAATAAGAAGGGACTGATAGAGAAGGTCATCCACAGGCTGGTGCACTATGTGAGTCCACGCTCTGCAAAAATACAAAGGAGTCATATCAAGCCAAATGTGGATGTAACTGTAGAATAAAATCTCCATGTGAAATATAAATCTGATCATCCATACTAAGTCCTGCATGTGTGTCTTTGTCCCCCCCAGGATCACATCCTCATTGAGCTGTCTCAGGCGGGCCTGAAGGGCTCGGAGTCCGCGAGCACAGAAGAAGAGGTGGTTCTGGTCGTCAACCCCAACTACATCCTGGAAGATTAAACTCCTTCTTCTATCCCTCTGTTTGGTTTTTCTCCACACCCTCATGACTTCTGATATTAAACTTCAACAATAAAGTTGACGTTCAAGGGGTTTCTAAATGCTCATATGTAACACGTACATAATAGTAGCACCGGAGATGTTATCAGACTTGTTTTTTTAGTTTATCATCTCTACTGTATAAAGATTAGATTCTGGGGCTCTTTAAGAAAAAGATTAAGGCGTTTTCTTAGTCAAACTTACTTTTGTAAATATGCTGCTGGCTTCTGTCTGTTTGGCTTTGAGTCAAGGGATCTGCCCTGAATTATTATGTAATTGTTTGTCCTTAACTGTGTATTAGAGGCATGAACTGAGGTGTATCAGTATGGTTTCAAGTTATATTGTATGACTTTTTGTAAAAAAAAAAAAAAATTTTTTTAAATGACAGAGTGAATGGAAATGTTTAATAAATAAAATATTGTTGTCATAGTAACAAATCTGGGTGGTGGTGTTCCTAAAAATGTAGTTTAGTGATTTCGATGTTCACTAGGTGGCAGCAGTCACACATTTGATGCCACTGCGCATGCCCGAATTCATTACTCAACAAACATGGCGGCATCGTTCTTGACTTTAGGTAGGACGGCACTGAAAGGTAAAACACAAATTTATTAACGTAACACTGTCTGTAAAAAGTTGTCTTCAATGGAGTAATAAGAGTAGCATATTAATAATCAGCAGTGGCTGCAGCTGATTCATGTGCTGAAATAACGTCAGATAGTGTTATGTTGTAATACTTTTGGAGAACGCAGGTGATTTTTCCTTGTTTTTACATGATATAGCCTGATTTAACCCTTACATACGATGCCGCAGAGGGGACAGAAGTCCTATCACTGAAGGATAAAGGTCTAATTTTTCCTCCCCAGGTATTTCCGGTCGGTGGCTCCTCACTCAGAGCTGCCAGACCCCGGCACTATGTCGGTGTTTGCAGCTGCAGGCTGCTCGGTGTCGGCTGCTGCATGTCTCCCCGGCTGCCTCCCTGTGCAGCTCCAGGACAGAGACACAGAGGAGCACACACAACACAACAGGCACACACGCCGGCGACAGGAGAGCCGGGGAGGAAGATGAGGAGGATGGTCCAGAATACATCCCCAAGAAAAAGGCGAAGAATCCCATGATGAAGATTGGCTATGCCTGGTGAGCCTCCTCTCTCTCTCTGGCAGAGTCAGCAACAGTAATAATATGTCAATTAGTTAGTGAGTTATTTATTGCACACACAAGTTGCCCAGCCTACAAATATACTATAAAATACTGCTGCAGTGGTGAAACATTTGTCAGACTCATATAACCTTACAATGCAAACAAACCGAGCTCTGCAAATCAAATCTGCCTCAAGAAAGGATACCATCCTAAAACACAACTCAAGTCACCAGAAATGTACATTTTATTGTAGATTGTAGCCCTTAAATCATGTTATAATGAGCATTAAAGAAGAGATGGACTTTGGATTTAATCTCACCTAAATCACAAAACCAGCCTTTTCTCTTCAGGGAAACCATTAAATCTGTTTCTGTAGCTAATGCTCCTGAACATAACTGTACACATAGGGACAATTTCTTGTTCTTAATATTGTTTTATATTTATGTGAATCAAAATTTAACTAAAAGTTGTCCAAGATCTCTATCACTCACAGTACCAATCAAAAGTTTGGACACACTTTCCCATTCCTTGAATGAGAAAGTGTCCAAACATTTGACTGGTACTGTGCATTGGGATTGCTCGTCCAGGGCCAGTATAGACAGGAGGATGTTTCCAAAAACAGTTTAATTGTACATATGGGCATGCCTGCATTGTTTTAAGATGGACTTGAAAAAATGTGAACCTAGGTCTACATACTGTAGTTGTTTTTCATGTGACATAATGTTTGTAATTTAAGTTTGTACAAAACAACATCAACAACACTGTTTGTCCTCATACATAATTTGTCTTAAAACAACAGTCAGGTGCCCATATGAAGATTGAAATCTGTTTTTTCTTGCGGTAATCATTCATCATTTTCATTTAATGTTCTGAAAGAAGAACTGACAACTCTGGCAGCCGATATGTCAAAACTACTAAATTATTAATTCTTACCATTCTGATCATTTATGAAGTGCTGGTGTCTCCAGTGACAGCTGGTGGACAACTAATGTTTGCCAGGCTGGCAGAAAAACAGTATAGGTATAAGTATATAAATATAACATAAATCTATAGGTATATTTATGTTCCAGAGCTCACCTGTAGTCAGAGAATGGGACGCTCCAGCCAGATTATACACTGTATGCCAGGTACACCACTCTAAAACTAATACAGTCTCATACAGTAGTCCTGGAAAAACATACCTTCAGAAAGATTATATGATCTAAATTATAATCTCTAGTCTCTTATATAAACAGTGGACAAAATATTAGACTCACCCCTGAGGATAACATAATACAACCTCTCTAAAACAAAAATCTTCATAAAGGTAGGATTTATTGCAGGACTGTTGCATTATACTGCATAAGTATTAGATTAGTGTACCTAATAAACTGGCAACTGAACTTTCTCTCCATTACTGCAGAGTGTATTTCCAGAGGGAAGAATTAATGATGGGATTACGAGAAGAAACATGAGCACAGTGGACTGAAATCCATTAGTGTTATCTTTTCAACCACAAGTCAAACACTTCTTGCCTTCCTTTTCAGTTTGCTGCTATGTTGACAGTTTCTGTACACTCATAGATATGTGTTGCGCTCTCTCTCTCTCTCTCTCCCTCTCTCCTCTGTCCAGGATGATAGGCCTCCCCACAGGTATAATCACCTTCCTCCTGGCCAAAAGGGAAGTGGACAAGAATCGACTGAAGCAGCTGAAGGTTCGACAGAGGATGCGAAGGTCAAATGAGGGAGACTACGAAGGGAGCCGCTACCGCCATCAAGCAGAGGATGTTAAACTGGACCAGTGATGTGCATGTGCAGCAGCTACCGTATGATTTTCGCCACATCCTGAATATCACTGCTGAGACACTGACTCCTGCACTAAAGACTAATTATAGAAGAGGTGTCGTGTTTATGAGCTTGTGTTAAGAACATCCAGAACTGGGTAACTCTTTCTTCTATATGCTGATGCAAGGAACCTGGGAAGTAACGTGAAGCTTTATTCATGAAGATCTGTTCTTTGCAGATTTTTGACTAATATTCTTGCTAATGATGAGAGAATGATGTAATATTTATTAGCCATGATGCCTATGTTCTATAAATATGATGGAGAAAATGTGAAATATTTATATATTTGTGATTATACCATATATACAAGAATCATCACTGTTGTAACTGCATATGGATCACATCAAAACTCACAAATATATATCTTTATTTGATATGAAAAGGCAAACAAGACTCTTTTCAGCACTAATATTTATATTTACAAACCCTTATCCCACAAAATTGCTGCATAAGCCGGAATTCGTCAACTTTCAGAAATGTCTCTATGGCACTGATTGTGCCATCTTGTATGGGGAAATCCACACTGTAAGCACTCAGTATCTCACCCAACTCTGACCGTAACACAAGAATATATAAACAGATGCCTGATTGTGGCGAAAAGCACATTATGTAACAATTATAAAAGCTTATTGGGTATAACCCTGTACTTCAGGAACATTGTTATTGCTAAGGCACTCGTGATGTATGTAAATAGTTACAACATAGCAACACATATATTAAAGATCATCAGCAAAGGGTTGCTAACATGAACCCAATGACAGCAGATCTGAGGTTGTCATCAGGTGCACTGAGCTGTACTTCAGTGGCAAATTAGAGCTTGAAGATTAGATCAAACATGTTTGCTCATTTTCTCCCATTTTATACACAGGTCATGTATAGCACCACATCTACATGCAGATATAAAATATACAGACACTGTCTGCCTTAAGTCCAGCAAGTGTGACTAAATGTTGCAATTCCAGTGTCTGTAGATACTGTATATTATTTTATATTGTAGCATTAGTACTTTTGTTAACCACTGGTAAGTTGCAGAAATATTTTAGAAAAAGTGCATTTTTTGTGCATAGGAATAACTTACACTATGACAAAATCTCAAATTCAGCCCTTAAGTAATTTTCCCTGGAGTGCAACATGATTTTATAAATGTATTCTGATTTTGACTGGAAACGAAGCAAAGGTTTTACAGAGCATGGGATGGTTTTGCAGCAGGGCGTCTGTGTGCACCCACATGGATTTATTTGGTCGAGGCGCCGATGATCTGCAGCAGGAAAAGGAAGATCTGGACAATGTCGACATAGATGGATAGCGCGGCGAACACGTATTCCTCTGGGTTGATGGAGTGCTTCCTGTTTCCTATCAGCAGCTGCGTATGGTACGCTAAGAACTGCAAAACATAAAGGAAACATTTAAATGACATGGTAAGAAGGTCTGTAGCAGAGTCAATGGAGAGTTTAAATGGAGGTCTGGTGTTATTCTTGACCCCAGCATCAAAGTAAAATACTCACCAGAGTGAAGACAATGGCTCCCAAAGCTGCATACAGCATGTGAAGCCACAGAATCTGCAACAAAACAGCCATTACAACGATGGAAACTTGAAAAAGTATATTGTTATGTTGTTCACATCAGCTTGTACTCACATATTTGAAAGACAGCACAATGGCTGTAATGATGCCGGTCACAAATATCACAATCCCGAGGACACAGAACAGGCCCTGGCACTTGGTAAAGTCAACCTAGAAAGAGAAACCGCCGACAGCCATGTTAATACACATGTGACTGCACAAATACAAGCCAGCTTTTTGAAGCTGATAAGCTCTCTCCCGCGCACACAGACACACACACACACACAAGTACACCCTACCTTTGTCTGGAAGCAGAAGACGGTGACGGCGATGCAGACGACAACAGTGATAGCCAGGGCAAGAAACACTGCTTTCGTGTTATAGTAACTAAAACCAAAAATCAACACAGTTAATACTGAGGGACACTGGCTGGATGTTTGGATCATATTGCATGGATTGTACTTTTTGTTTACCTGGATATAGATCCAGTCATGTAGGACAAAGCCAGAGTCTGTAAAAAAAAAAAAGAAAGAGTTGAACCAAAAATACAATTTTTGGAGCTGGACTGCAGCGTCCAGGGCAAAATTTGGCATCTGGAAATGACTCAACAGCACCAATGACACCAAGACAAAGCTGAATGACACCAGTCCACAAACACTGACCAACAAAACTGGTTCATGAAGTAACACATTGCTCACAGAGCTGATAAAAGACACAGAAACTAAATATCAAGTGCACTATGCAAACGCAGCCTCTGAGTCAGATGTGGTGACTCGCTGCTTAGTTCTGGTATCAAGGTCAAACTTTGACAACACTACCATAGGCGGGGGGATATCACTGGAAAGTATTTTGGAGACTACACTTGATCCAAGTCCAGAAAACTGTCAGTAATTATGTGTCTCTATTTTCTCATTCATAAGTGAAACCAAAAGCTGTCACACTTACAAAGATGAGCAGCAGAATGACGTTCCATGGGAACTTCCTCCTACAGAGAGTGTGGGATTAGACAAATTCTCAGAAGGTTTGTTTTAGAAATATTCCTTGTAAAAATATTCCTTGTAAAACTGAGTAATCGCACTCACCGGGGGCCCTTACAGCAGACCAGCACAATGTGGGTGATGATATACACGGCACTAAAACAATAAAGTGTAGAGATAAATACATTAATATCCACATACTCTTCCATTTTTCATTCTTATAAAACCACATCACAGAAGGATACTCACTACGATGCCCAGTACACAGCTTGGTTTCGCTGTACGAAAACTCTGACAGGCTCGCTGTGAGAAACAGAGACACAGTTACAGCACACAGACACATACAGTATATACACAAAACACACACTCGGTATACTCACACAAATGTGAACACAGCCACAATGGCTGTGGTGACAAGCAGCTGAGACGCCAGAATCAAATACACCTAAAAAACACACATGCAGACAAACGTTACACCCCAGAGTCTCTCATCTGAGCAGCTCAGTCCACCCTCAGACAGCACTGGCCCCAGTTTGTTTCTCATGCTTAACTATGTATGAACATCTTCAATTAATATATATAAATATACCTAATAATAGAACTTTTGGTTCTTGCTCTGGATTTTAAAAATAGCTAACTTAGGAAAACGCTTTAAAATCTTTTTATTGTGCAGGATATGATAATACACGACAGACACAAACTGGAGCTAAACCAGCACGGTGTATGTAAACAAGTGTGTTTTACCTTCCTGATGAAGGCGTGCCGAATGCTCATACTGTCCCAACCGCTGCCGCTCGCCGCAAACTCGTCACCTGTGTCATCAGTAGAGTGGAAATATGAGCTAATACTTCGCTACTAAGTGGTTCCAGTACATTACCCAACATTGTCCCAACAGGCCAGTGAGTGGATTAAAAAAAATGTTAGCACAAAGCGCAACAACGTGTTCTCCAAACTTTTGTCAAAGTGCACTACGAAGGAATCACAGTGTTTTATTTTTGACCTCTAACTATAGTGTCAGCACTAAAGTCTTACCAGAGTTCAGGACATCTGATGGTATGGTAGGTGGGATGACGGGGGGCATGGGAGGGTGATTAGGGTAGCCAGCTCCTGGAGGTCCAGCGGGGTGAGGCTGTCCTTGGTATGGTCCGGGAGGATAGCCCCCTGGCTGACCCGGGTACAGAGGGGCATTTGGACCAGTGGGGTAGGGAGCAGAGGGCTGGCCTGGCTGAGGACCACTGAAGCCATACGCTGGGGGTGGTGGGTAATTCCCGCCCTGAGGTGCATACAGCGGGCCGTAGGAGTCGTTGTACCCTGGAGGGTAGTCTGACCTGGACATGTTGCCTGTGAGGGGGAGTTGGAGAAAATACAGTTCATGTCTGTTTCACATTTTTATGGACACAAGGCGACAACAGAGAGACCTAGCAACAGGGAACAAACAAGGTGCTACAACACAAGTATCTAAAAGATAAAGTCTGGATGGAAGCCCGACCGATACATCCAGCATGACCAATATCATCAGCCGATTTTAGCTTATCACAGATATATCGGTATCAGCATATATGTCGACCTCTAAGCAATATTGTTAGATTAATATGAAATGACTTTGTGAATGACTGTGAACCTACAGAGAATCATCAACAAACTCTGTAGTCCCTCAGCTCTACGGAGCGTTTAGGCATCTAGCTAATTGTTTTTCGGTTTTTACGGCCTGCAACTTTATTGTTTTGATTCACTGTCAGCGCTCTCATAGCGTCGTTTTTGGCCACAGCAGCAGCTGTTTTCAGAGAAAAAGCTCTTAAAAAAACAAAAAAACAAAAAAAAAAACAACAACTATACACTACCTGCCCAGAATCAACCGTCACACAGACAAAGCTAGCAACTAGCTGGGGAACATGGTGGATCATGACCTGACTTGACTATTTCCCTCAGGTGGAAATTAATGGTGGAGAGTAATAATTGGACTTACATTCACCAGGTTGCCTGAAACTCAACTCCAAATGAATGATAATGCTGCTCTGTATGTATTGGATGTGTAAATATGTGTGTAAACACACAGCCATACTAACTTCATATCGTGATAATATGTTGACGTTATCTTTATGGTTTACAGTCTGTTGCATGACCAAGAAAGACTAAATGAATGCAGCTATAAATAACAACAAATTGCAGTTGAGAAATATGTCTCCATTACACAATTTGTCATCCAGACAGCACTGACAAGTTTATCTTGCAACTGTAAAATGTTGGGTCACAATTCTTTAATAACCAAATTTAAGGGATTCTTATACAAATAACAAACACAAAAACAAAATGTTGAATATCAGCTGACATATCGTATATGCTTTTAAAAAAATACATTTTATTTATTTATTTTATTTGCAGTTCAGTCACATTACAACAAATGTCCTACATTGCTGCACTGGCATCCATATTTGACAGAACCACATTTTCCATTGAAAGCAATTGAACAAATAGGGGGAAAAAAAGAAAGAGCTCAGCAGGAGTATCAAATCACAATAACCTAGACTCTACACACACACATACACAGACTGGGCATACTAGCCTTCAGCTAACATATGTTATTCACATGGCAACTGGCTGTATATGCTTTTTTTTAAAAAACTCATAAATATCAGTACCAACCCTTGAAAAACCCTCCTGTCATGCTATAGAACATTTTAGAAAAAAACTGTACATATTGTAATATAGTGTAAATTGTAGATTTTCTGAAATAAATACACAGAAAATCAAAGTATTTCCACACAGCAGTTTAACAAATTACCAATATGATATAATACAACCAGAGTTATTAAAAAGGTATCTACCTCGCTATAATGCACAATCCTACTTCAGCAACTAAAAAAAGAGCACAGACTGGCTTTAGACCTGTGTATTGGGCTGCTTGGTACGTGTGTGTGCGTGTGTGTCTGTGTGTGTGAGCACACATATCTATCCAACACTTTTTGTGGGGGGTAATAATCATACTTGATCTTGATTTATACTGTAGGATACATTCGGGGTTGTATCAGGTTAAAGTGAACATATGGTTCTGCTGAGAAATATGGTTCACATAAACCACCACAGGCTCAGGAACCACCGCATGCATCTCTGAGGGAAATTTCTAATAATAACACACACACCCACACACACCCACACACACCCACACACACACCCACACACACAAAATGTAGTCACATATGGCCCATTTTTTTCCATGTTCCTGCAATGAGTATTAAAAGACTTGTGGTAATTGTACAGGATACTTTAAGTGCTTTACCACCTAAATTAAACCTCTTTTACCACCACACTAAAATGACAAACCTTTTGTTTCTCAGTACGTTTTTTTTTTTTTTTTTGCTCAGTTATTTAGAAAATGCCAAATGTCCTCTGAGCTCCATCTTCACTGGGACTTTTAGGGGAATACGCACACTAAAGGAATTCAAGAGCTGGCTCCACCTCGTGCCGCCATTACATCACACCCCGAGCACCAAGCAACAGGACACAAAACACTAAATGGAAAAAGTGCTTCAGAGTATCTGCAGTAAAACAGTTACAGACGGAGCCACAGAGCTGATCACATCTTTGTTCATTGAGACAGTTTGTAGATGGGAAGGCTTAGGGTGTGCGTAAGTTGTAATGGTAAGGTGTAACACTTCTTCTGGAAAATGTAATATTTAGAAACTGTCACAGCGGGTGGCTGACAGTAGGGACTGCAAGCTGTAGTGGAAGATAAGCTGAAGTTGGTGGCTTAGTGGGGTTGATTATTATGTTTTTATTATTACCACTAACACCAAGTCATCATGTGGTTCTGAGTCACTGTTGTAAAGTATGCACCCACTGACAACTCTGTTTGTTTACCTCCATGTATAACCTCACACAGACTACAATTCCTCAAATATCTCTTCACCATCACTGGCAGCGAGGCTCAATCACAGAGAAATCCAGCTTGTTATGTCACGTGGATGGACAAAATAACAGAAATACCTTTCAAGACAATTACAGTAAAAACTGGTTTGGTCAAGTTGATCATTTTTGTTGTGAATGTCTATGGTTCTGATTAGTCTGTTATCTCCTTGTGTTTTGCCCTCATCATCATGACTTTTCAGACTTTCCAAATCAGTGTTTTACGTTTATGAATCTATTAACTTGTGGATTTATTGGGGGCTATTTCGTGAGCAGTTTCTGTTATAATTTCCATTTGAAGTAAAATTAGAGTCAACATGTGATCATTAGGGACTGTATGAAAATTATTAAGAGGGAAAAGGGGTCAGAAATGGGGGGAGGGTATTGTAATTTTTTGGCTGAAGATAGGGTAGATTGACTTCTTTATATTCAACTTCAGCCTTCCTTTACAATATGAGTATTGGAAAAGATCATGATTATTAAAAAGATAAGTTTCACCTTTGTGCCATGGTGAGGACGCAGAGGACGATAGTTCTGACTCTGTATCAGGGTTTTTATTCATGTGAATATTGGTGACGCACATCAGAAGTTCCATATAAGATATTAATGTTTAAATTTAGGTACATTATTTTAAAAGTTTACCAATTTAACACTTCATTTCTCCATTTTGACATGTTGGGGGGATGGTTGCAATTTTATTCTCAGTCAAGAGGAGGGTTTAAAGACAACATTAATATCCCTGGGGATGGCCTTGTTTTTTTTACAAAGTGAAACATGAGGTCCAGCCCCCATCACCTCCCCAATCATTTTCATACATTTCGTACCTTACAAAAAGGTCAGCCACTTCACCATAATGTGAGTATGGTGTGTCCCTTCTTGAATAGGTGTTTGTATGCGTTAGTGTTTGTGTAGGGGATGCTGAACGAATTTGAAGGAATTTGTCGACCACTAGACAACAGGTTTAACCTGAGGGAAACAGGTGTAATTCATTAATGAACATTGAAACAGGTTTTTCTTGCTGTAATTATTCCTCCTGTTCAGACTGGCCATTAGAAGATCCCTTCATCCTTCATAATGCACTTACAATGTAAGTGATGGGGGACAAAATCCACAAAAATGTATTTTAAAGTTATCTGAAGCTAATATGAAACTTCAGTCGTCCAAATGAGTCTAATCAAGTAGATATCTTTCAACGTTACAGTCTTTTTAGTGCCAAAGTCCCTGTTTTTGTTACTATACTTCCACCGCAGCTCAACCTGGGAAACACAAAGAGGGAATTTGATGCTAAAAAGACTGTAAATGTGTCAGATATCCACTTGATATGACTAACTCAGACTGCTGAAGCCTCATATAAGCTTCAGATAAACTTTTAAAAGCATTTTTGCACTAAATGACTGTGTGGACACACTGTGGATTTTGGCCTCCATCACTTACATTGAAAGCACATTTGAAGGAGATCTTTTAATAGCCAGTATGAACAGGAGGAATGATTACAGTGAGGAAAACCTCTTTCACTGTTCATACGAACACCTGACTGTTGTTTTAAGACAGACTTGAACATTTGTCAACCTATCCTTTAATATTGGCTACAACTACTTCCCCTTTAGGTGTTTCTGGTCTAGGGCTATAAGATTATATATGCTGGCTCACTGTCATGGCTTACTGGGAAATTTAAACGGTGTGGAACCATCACTAATGTTATTGGTTACACCTGTGTCTTTTCCTGGTATGACAATTCAAAACGTCTGCTGTGCTGCAGCAGCAAGAAATGTAGTAACGTTACACCATCAAACCAAAATAATGAGGAACTACACAGAACGTAAAAGTGAACAGGATGTGTGCGGTTCCCCCATTAAATTCATGTGTGCAAAACAAAATGAACATCATAACAGTTCCATATTTCGAGATTCAAGTGCAAATAATATTCATCACATTCACTTTAACTTGACTGAAAACTGAGATGGCTGACACGGTGGTTAAACATGAGGCTGAAAGAGCGCACAGACTGCACCCGCTCCACCCTGTAGTCACCGAGGAGTAAACCTCAACTCACAAAAAGCCTTTTCAGGTGAGGGACGTTACACAAACCTAGTCAGACTGCTATGAATAAGCATCAACACACCCAAGGCTACTTGATCAGGGGGTTACCGTCACACCACTGTAGCAACAGATTGAGTTAACTCTAGAAATGACACTTTCTAATGAAGATCTATGACAACATAACATCTTAAAATTCGCCGGACTTACCAAGTGAGAGATCCCAAGGACAGAAACAATCTGGTCGTTTTAATTCCCAGCGAGCAAAATGAGCAAAGTGGAAGGCTTTCCACTGCCAACCACGCCCTCTCTGTTTACCAAGAACACTCCCTGCTAATGTAGAGAATTTGATAAATGGTTTAATGTGAACTAAAGCAGCCTGCCTGTCTGTTCTCAGGCCTGTCCGGGTTTGTGTTGAGCAGCAGCAGCAGTAGCCAGATGTGAGGCAGCAGTGCAGAACATTTCCTGGAAAAGTGAAGAGCAGGGTGGAGTCCAGAGGAATCTGTCACACACACACACACACACACACACACACACACACACACACACACACACACACACACACAAACAGCTTTAAGAGCTGACTCATTTTTAACATGGCACTTCTCATGTTACTGTATAAAGGTGCAGCACGACTACTGGCTACATTTACTCAGGTAATTCAGTACAATAATGAAGCACTTGAGAATTTATATTTACTGCATTCATGTGTTTTACTCAATTTTAGAGTTGAGTATTTTTTTTAAAACTCCTTTTCATTCATCTGACAGCAGCAATTACTACTTTAAAATAAATATTTTACTATTATATTTTAATCAGCTTTAATAGTACAATGTTGTTTACACATTAACTTTACACATAAACTGAAACATATGTACTCATACATATCTTAATCAAGCTAAACTGCATGCATTCAATAATGGAGTATTTTTTACATTGTGGTTTTTGCTTCTTTTACTTAAAGATTCCCTCCAGGCATGTATTAAGACACAAAAATATCCTGCTTGGAACAATAATGTGTCTGATATGTTTTTTCCACAAAAAAGTTCAAATTACCACTTTAAAATCCTTAAAATGGCAGTTACTCCTTTCTCATTAAAAATTCCAGAAGATATAAATATACAAAATTCATTTCAGAAGTTTAACTGCTGGACACAAAAACTTCACTGTAAAGTCCATTGTCAGTGTTTGTGCACTGCAGGGTTCAAGTTTCCACATCACACTTGTGTAAGTTTAATATTGGACCACGATTGGCTTCCAAACTAGTTGTGATGTCACAAATCATGCTCGTAAGCCCACCCCTTAAAAATCTGATTTTTAATAAGCTTAGAGAAACTTTCCTCCTTCAGCAGATGAATGTGAAAACAAACTGCACACACATCATTCTGCACAGTGAAGCTCAAACATTCAACGGTAGGAACAAGAAAAAAAACAACACATTTTTGAGTGGAGGAGGTCTTTAATTAAAAGTCAAAGTACTTAACAGATCTGATTATATGAACAACCACTAACATGAACAAAAATCATTTGTATTTTAATAGAAGTTATTTCATTTTCTCTTATATGACACAATCCTCAAATAATATTGCTTTAATCACCATTATGTGCACTGTCATTTGAAATCAGTGTTACATCAGTTGAAAAGTATACACCAGTCTACAAGAGAGAGTTTGTAAACTGACACTCATCACCTGTTGAAGTGCATCTGCTTTGCTGTGGTCTGTAACACTGGTATACTGTGACAAAAAGAAACTCTTTGCAAATGATGTCTTATTGTTTATCTTTCCTAAATGTCATTTCAAAAAGCACATTTTCTCTGAATGACTTCTTTAACAATCTTTTTACCATGATGCTTTTTTTGTTCTTATAATTAACAGACATCAGCTTCTACAGATAACTACAAAGACATTCAAATTCATCCCACCATCTGTACCTTACAGAGAGATTAAAAACACACACACTCAACCACAGTCATACACACAGTAAACCAGAGTTGGGTCTTTGTGAATCTGGGAGTTTGACACATTTGCAGCTTTGCACTTGATCACAGTCAGTTTACACAAATTTGAGAACAAGCTTCTTGGTGAGGGTGTACTTGGGCTCTGGCATTTGTTTGTGGTTCAGATACTCTCCTTTGCTGACCTCCCTGTTCACACGTGTCAGAATAGTGAGGATATCATCATCCTGCGAGCTGCACAGAAAACATTGGAAACACATTACATATTGTATTGTATTATACAGTACATATTGTTTGTTTTTAGAAACATTCTGCCCTCTGATGAATCACATCAAAAGCACAGCAGATACATTTGAAAACACTAAAAGCAGACCTACAAAAACAGTGATGGGATTAATTTTTAATTATGTGTATCTCAGAAAACCTGGAAGATTTTCTTCTGGAAGATTTTGCGAAAAGGATGTCACCATCACAAGGTGCAGTTTATAATGGTGTTTAAGAGTTTATAGTCTGTCTCAAACTGGTTAACTGAGGCTGTTGGAATTGAAGGGACATTTTGAACAATTTCTTAATGCCCGTCCACACAGACACTGTACCAATCAAACATTAATCAATGTTTGTGCACTGGAGACTTAAAGTTTCCACATCACACTTGTCTAAGTTGAATACTGGCCCTCGATTGGATCCAAACTAGTTGTGATGTCACAAGTCATGCTCGTAGGTACACGTCTTAAACTCAGATTTAAGGTGAGCACAGAGAAACTTTCCCCCTTGTGGAGGGGGACTTAAAAAAAACTAAATTTCAGCCTGACATTAACAGTCACTAAGTGATCATCCTTTATGACAAAGGTTGTGGTTAAGCTGGGGTGCAGCCTGGTTTTACAGACTGACTTAGCTGGCCAAAGCTCTGCCCAAACTCTAGTTAGTGGTCAAAAAGCACATTGCCAGCTTTGAATCATGGATGTGTCTCTCACCTTTGTGCTGATCTTATCAGCTGCCTGCACAGCTCCTGGATGTAGATGGAGCCTGTAGAAGTGTTTCGAAACGACTTGTACTCTGGCACAGTGGCCATACCCAGCAGGAAGTCTGCGTCGTAAGGCACTGTCTCGCCTTCAACACGACCTGCGTCTTCCTCCAGGCGGTCCTGTCTGTTCCCCTCCTCCTCTCTTGGCCTTGGAGGACATGGCAACGATCCTTTCTGGTAGCCGTTTCCCTGACACGCTTGGATGAAAAACAGTTTGGGCTTCCCTGCCAAGGTGTGGGCTTGTCCGCTCTTGAAGGGTTGTGTCAGTTCTCGTAGGGACACCGGTTTCTCGTCAGTCCCAAAGACAATTCCCTTTTCTCCATGGGAAAGTACGCACACCACCTAAGATCAAAAGCAGCCAGTTTTTTAAAATTCTGTTTCTAATTATATATTATTTTAGATGTGATTCCTCTTAACATGTAGAAAATTCAGCTAGAGTTAAATACAGTTTCAATATGTGATTTAGTATGCCAGCCATCTATACTATACTATAATTAAAATGTAAAGCATGTGTTTTAATTGTCATTGATGATACAGCTCTGAAGGTGTGCGGTATTGCTTACCAAGGCATCATCATCCAAAAAATTTTTTTTGCCCAGCTTTTTTAGTTCTCTTTGCATGGCTTCTGCAGTCAAGTTGTTGTGTATCACCACCTTAAAGCCAAGACGGGTGAACACTGAGTGCAGAGCCTCTGTGTGACCGAAAAGAGAGACAAAATAATAAGTAATAAACAGCATATGCACAAATAAGATCACATGGCCGCTCAAATACAAGGATACATACTTGCATCCTCCTGAGTTCCTCCTCGTTTGTTCAGCTCTGGTCCCGAGAAGACCTCATTGTTGATGACCATACACACACCACGAGGGTTATGAGTCAGAGTGTAGTAGTCTACCTACGACACAAGCACACCCACATACAGAAATCATGAACATCAATGTTCTAATGAATGAATGAGAGGTATTGGTGATTGTGTGAATGGTTACCTGATCATAAAGATAGGAGGACTCTGTGTTTGGTTCTGCATCGGAGTAAACACGCTCTCCTTCATCTGAGGAACAGAAACAGTGCAGACTTACATCCCTTGTAGGATAGAAATAAAAAAAACTTTTAGGTGTCATTATTCTATAGCTGTGTTAGTGATGCGGTGAGGAGAGAGACTTACAGCTGGACTGAGTCTCAGATATAGACAGGATAGCTTGTGTCGACTGAGGGGAGTTGTTGCCCCTCTGTAGAAAGAAAGAAGGAAGCAGTCAGTAAACTGTCTTATTGCAGAATAAACCGTACACAAACACACATTTACACACACCTGGGCGTCCATGCTGACATGAGAGGGTGATCCAGTTTGACGCTGCTGGTTTACCCCTGCAAACAGTACAATCATTTGATGAACAGTAATGAGAAATTTAAATGTGCTCGTGTGTGTGAGTGGGTCTACCGTCTTGGTAGCGCTGTACAGTCAATGGCAGTTGTCGATCCAGCTCCATCAGTACTGTATTCAGCTCATGAAGATTTGTATTTGACAGTATACCAGTCTTTTCCATTTCAGCAAACACATCCAGCGTGGTCTGTAATTAACAGAGACGACTTGTTTGTCTGTGTAAAGGCTTTGCAGTTGGTCTTGAACTAAAGCTAAAGGAGCCAGTGAACAAAAACAGCACAGCAAACAAGGTCCGAGTGCAAGTAGTGGTGCAAACAACATAAAAAATTAACCATAATTCAATTATAATTTGATAAAGGAAGTATGTGTCTCAAGCTGAAGGTCTCCGAAATGGCCACGAGAGGGTGCTTACATCATCTTGAGTGGCTTACTTTATATGGAATTGAAGTTGATGTCATCCTTGCCCTCCCCTGCCTTCCTACACTCCTGTGTCTATACTGCAGATCACTTGAAAACTACAACCCAGTTATTATTTGGAAATATATAAATATATATATAATAATTTAATTGAGAGCATTCATGACTAAAAGTATTGTATGTACAGTACTGTATTTTTACATACTAAACTATGTTTGTGTTTGATAAAAACCTGACAAAACCTGAGTCTGACTTTACCGATTATTAAGCAGGGAAATTCACATTTAAACATGTTGGTGACTCTTTGTTGATTTTTAAAAAACACTTTGGAAATGTTATAAGCAGTGGTAGTTTTCACTTAAAAGTAAAAAAGTGATATTTTGTTATGTATCTGTGGGTGTGGCAAGGTGTGTGTGTGTGTGTGTGTGTGTTCTCACATTGCAAGTCTCTATTTGTATTCTAGACAGCTTGTCGCTCAATAGAAACTTCATCTTTTTGAGATTTTCCTGTGTCATGTCTTCATAGATTTGGTACAGCATCACCCTGACAGAAGAAGAACAGAAGAGTGGAAAAGAGAGAGAAAAAAGGGGAACACAAAATTAACAGCAGACACTAGACTAACACCTTTGGGAATAAGGCCCTGTTCACACCTGGCATTAACACGTGTCTCCACATGCGTCTTAAGTGACCACTTGTGATTGGACCTCACTTCCCTGCTCTATATGCACATAAAGACGTATATCATTTCTGTTTGCAAAGACCAAATTTGTTGTTGTTTTTAACCGGTGGGAGGACTGGGGTCCGTGTTGATAACAGGATAAACAAATATACAGTGCATTGTGTGCCCCATCCTATTGATTTGCTCTAGTACCGCATCTGAACAAACATATATATATATATAACAAATACAGAGTTATATGCAGCGACCCAAAGCTGTGTCCCCCAGAGAGATGCTATGTGCATTTCGCACGAGGCACTGCAGTGCGGTCAGGATCTAATGTTCATTAATGTCCTGTGTTCTTCTACACAGCCAAAAGGTCAGCTGTTACACACAGTCCAGGTTGATACAGTGAAATTATTTGGAGTAAAGCAGCTATAAATCATCAGCTGTAAAAACTGTAGTTATCAACTTGACAGGACAGAGGAAACTATCCAGGGGAAACAGAATTAAACGTTTAGCTTCTGAAATATATTTTTAGACAGACAAGCGAAAAACAAGTTATTTTCTGGTTTTGGTTTAATTTCTACTCCAATTGCCGATTTGAAAATGAAAACGGGTTAGGGGAACAGGAAAAACAGGAAGTAGGTTTCGTTTTTTTTAATTCACATGAAAAACAGAAAAACAAAATAATGCATTTCTTTATCCTGTTATCAAACAAGTTGAACACAGCTTTGGACGGAGGGTTCACAGACCGGGAGGCAGCAATGAACTTCTTGTGCCTAGTCTGCCGGAAAATAGAGGATGTCAGTTGACTAGATGGTCCTTCAATGTGGTCCAGGACACATTGCGTTCACACCGCTAAAAGAATGTGGCCACATGCGGCCCAGACCACCTCCGACAGGTGGTCTGAGTGATCGGATCTCAATGCGTCCTGAATGTGTCTTAGGTGCGTTTACACCTGTACTTAGAGCTGTCCACTTGTGATCAGATCACCTGAGACGCATGTTAATGCCAGGTGTAAACACGGCCTAAAGCTGGCTGCATTTTTATCACTGCTTTTACCTGTAATTTGACAGGATGGGATTTGCATCCGTTTCCTGCCAACTGTCCGTCTCCAGCAGTCTGAGGAGATCTTGTCGCCGGATAGTGTGAAGCAGCTGAGAAAGGAAGACATTGTTCTCCAGTAGACCTTTTTCTTCTAGTCTCAAGAACAGCCCTTTTGCATCCGTGATCTGTATAAGAAAGGCCAAGAAATACACACACATACACACACACACACATTGGTTTACAAACCTTTGAGAAGAAATGTAGTCCTTGAAACACATTGATGGTGTTACTACATTTTGTAGTCTCAAAAACTGTATTTTAAGTCAAATGAGAGGGAGTGCTGTCTGGAGGTAGAGAAATATGAAAGTCCCAGAAAGTCAAGTTTCACAGCTGTACTTTGATACAACGTGTATTTTTTCTACTTTTGCCGTTTGATGATGTCCCCTTGTTTCCTTTTATTCTTTAGTTTGTCTTGATTATAAGCACTTTGTGAGTTTTGCTTTGGTAAAGCTGTGGTAAATATTAATAGATGTCAAGAGAAAGGGGGGGGGGTCATTTTTACCATAGAAAAGCATTTTTTTGGTGATTGTGACTATGTTGAATATTTGTAGGGAAACCCAACAAAAACTGTCCAATGTAACTGCTCAATATGACCTTTTCCCTCAGACATGGGGTTAAAACAAGTGCCAAGACAGTGGCACTAGGTTTGTGGCGCTCACCCCCTCTAGGCGTTTCCTGTTGACAACATCCCGACACAAGAAGCAGAGAGCTGCCACCTCAGAGGACTCCAGCTCCTCATCTATGCGAGACAGCATACGCCTATCCATCACTCCTACCAGCAGCAGGCCTGGTGCTTAGCTCACAGAGATCTGCAAGTCGGCGCCATTTGAGAAGCAGAAACAAGGAAAACGGAGAACAGAAAAGTAAAGTGTGCATGTTTTGTTTTGGAGCAGCCAAAATAAACACATTTTAAACTCCATGTCTAACAGCACAGGCAGTAAAACATTACATGAGCTAGAAAGACTGGCTTGATAAACTAGCTCCTGAAAGCCCACTTTTACTGTAAGGCTTCATATAATTCAGTTTTATTTGGCCAGTATATAAGAGGCCATAGTATATAATGAATGTATGTGTGTGTGTGTGTGTGTGTGTGTGTGTGTGTGTGTGTGTGTGCGTGTTAGTGTGGTACATTGGTATTTTATTGGTCTCTATAAATATTTGCTATTTTTGTTTTATGTTTGCCTTCTGAAAAGCACTTTGTAATCGATTGTTGTTATAAGTGAGTTAAATCAAACTTTACTATTATCATCACAGTACTTATAGTAACTCTGTAGGATCATTTTAGTATTTTAATCACTAAGTAGACCCAACGCTGCGGTGACGTCACTGAAACATCAGCCAGTCTTGACGTATGTTTCACGTCACAAAATTAAACTTACTAAAACTATAAACTATAAACTAGTATATAGTATACTAGTATACTATATACTAGTTTTGAAAAATGTAACGTCAAATCGGTTAAACGTTAGCGTTACGTTACCGTCAACTGCCAAACGTTTAAGTTATACCATAAAATGTAAGTTAGGGTTAGTTAAATGTAATGTTACAGGCTGTTGAGCTAACTACGGTCTGACACTTACTTCAGGTGACTTAACGTTGACTTTACGTTAAAACTTATCGTTAGCGTTTCACTGTCAGCTCCCGTCCAACAAGCAAACAGAAGCGTCTCCTCTTACTCAAATTCAATTCAGACGAAGTTCTTTTTGAGAGAGAAATATTCCGACACTAAACTTCAGCCGTTTTCCTGTTTTCCTTTTGCAGCTACTTTCAGTTTTTAGAGGAAATATGCGCCAGAGTGGTAGCTTCCGCCACAAACCTTCAAAATAAAAGCTGTTTATGGAAGATGCAGAAAGATTTTAATTATTATTCATTTGTACTGAGTAGAGTATTTTTTTCTTTCGGATTATATCACGCGAAGTTGCTAAACCAGACCAGTCTGCACGACTCTCCTACAAGCTTCAGTTTCACCTTACAGGAGGTTGTTGTAGCACATGTCTTTTCTTTTCTTCTTTTATTTTGAAGAGCTCGTCAGGTGAGTCAGCACAGCTTGTTGTCTCATTGGTCGGACCATAAACTGTCCCAGACAAGACTGACAGCGTACCAACATTGAACCAAACTACAAACACTGTGTTTGAAACAAACCACTTTATTCTGATCACTACACTTTTTTTTTTTGGCAAGATCACAAAGCTCAGGTTTGAAAGTTATTGTCAATCTTCACCATGTTTCCTGTTATACCACTAGCCATCTATCACTCAGAAGAAAAGACAAATGCATTTTCTAAACATCAAGTTAATTTGATAAGTGAACTGCTATTTATAAAAGACTGTTTTTGAGAATGCGGAGATGTGCCCCTGGTTGTGCTTTCACAGTGACGGGTCTTTTAGACGTGGTTCTGGAGGACGGTGGGAGGCAAATGGGAGGAAGTACTCTCTGGCAAACTGGAAGACATAATCTGGTTTCCTCAGCAGCAAAAACTGCAAGAAGTCAGATATGAGGGCACGGATCTCTGGATGCTGTCTCAGGTATGAGGCATGATCCGCCTTCAGCTCCTCCTGCCACACCGAGACATAAACACACAGTCATGTTCTGCTTAAATGATTTGTATTGTATGATGAGATGAATTGGACGAACAGTATTATTCAAGTACAGTCGGTCTGAATAAATGAGTCAAATATTGAGCCAGTGTCTTCATCATAAGTGAACATTACTGCTCACCTTTCTGTCCAGGAACTTGGAACGCATCTGCATGTCTTCTTCCCAAACCAGGGGGATGTTCTCAAAACCTAACATTCACACACACACACATGCAAACATCATCACTGACTCTGTTACATATGACAGTGAGTTTTTATGTGTGTGGGAAATGCTACCTTCTTCTAGCTGTGATGGCAGCCGCAGAAGCCTCATTGTGACGGGTGATCCCACCTGCACTCTGCTGGCCAAATGCCTGATAAGAGAAAAGAAATTGCTCAACAAATTCAACAAGTAATATTAGCTAATTTTTTGATTTACTGAGTGTCAAAGTCATAAATGCATGTCCTCATTGTGGATACAGGGGAGTTTCACCGGTGGCGCAATAAACACCCATCTAAACTTCTATCTTTCTCACTCTCTCTCTCATACACCCTCACCCAAAACAACTAAAAATCGCTTTATTAATTATATAGCCCACTATCGCATACCATGTAGAGCTGTACAGGCCCACAACAGCAACAATTCCCAACTGAGCAAAGTTCTCTAAGACAAGAAAAAACTAAAAAAAGAATACAAAAAAAAAAAAAAAACCCAACAAACTTTGCATGTAAGGGAAAAAGGGAGCACATCAACATGAACACAACTAAAGGTTTACATGGAGGCAGTTAGAAGAACAGAATGATGCCTTCATGTGTGCTGATGTTCAATAACCGGCCCTTGGTGCTGTAACACAATAATAATTGTCATTACTGCTTAAATGTTGTGTTGTTGTTTTATATGCTTCATAGACCTTTATTAATGCTACATTAGTTATGTTTGAATGATGTGGAGTGTCAGGTATTAAGAATAACTTAATCATTAGCTAAAAATATTGCCTTAGGAACAGTTTTAGTTTTTAAAACTTATTTGGGTAGAATTGCAAGGATAATAAAATGTCTTGCTATTTTCTAGTAACTTATACCACCGCATAACTGATGTGAGCCCACCTCATTAAAACCTGGATCTGCCCCTGACGTGTTACACAATCTGTCTGTCTAATCTGTCCTTGTATCAGTCAGTAGTGTAAGAGTCACCATCTGTGTCCTCACATCAAGTGATATAGAGTGACAGAAACAGCCAACTTAAATCTGTCCTTCTCTTAGTCCTCCAAGACACAAGTAGTTGCTGAAATTGGCCAGATTTTCAACGCATTACCATGACACATTTTTACATTTACATTTTTTACTTAAAAATAAAGATAAGCATTCTTTTTCATTCAAATTGGCAGTGAGATTGTTGAGCTTACCCATCAGGCAGGAAGTAGCACTGCCAGGTAGTGGGGCTGTCTTCCACAGAGTGAACAATCCTCTCTATCCCGAATACCTCCACAGTTTCACCCTCAACCTCCATCTGCTTCAGACCCAGCTCGCTCTGGCCGCAAACAGATAATCAGAGTTCACAATTACACTTTTTCTGAGAGAAAAAAAAAATCTTAACACAAGCTCCACTTACTCACATTCAAAAATCAGACACTAAATGAGCGAGAGGTGTCACACAGATGGAATTACTTACAAAGGTGGTGTGGATGATGCGTAATTCCTGGTCGAAGGAGATGAAGGTCATGTGTTCTGGCACCTTCTTCCTCAAAGCGATCAGACGCATCAGCAGTAAGTTGGAACCCTCGGTTAGCAGCCCTCTTAGGGCAGACATGGGATAAGAAACACTCTCCTTTGTCACTTCCTGCACAGACACACATACAAAAACAATTATACCTTACAGTAACCAAGCAAGAATTTTATGATTGGTGGTGTAAAGTTGAGATAAACAAGAACTAAGTTTTCATAAAAGTATATCACCATGGCAATGTAAATTTAAATTTGTATTAAAACAGTTATCAGATGGACATTTAGATCCCGATTTTGCAAGATGGTACGAATACAAGTTGTCTCAGATTTTAGGCTTTTATTAGCATCTATTTTATATAAAAATTTTTACAAGATCTGGGGCAGTTGACTCTCACAATACTGCTTCTTCTCTCACCTCTCCTACGGTGGTAAATTTATCGATCACCATCTGCCCGTCACGTTGCACTGTGTGACACCTCTTGTCCAAACTGTGGCCCTCAAGCTGAAGAAAGGATTCACGTGTGTTTAAAGGCAGGAAATGCAAAATAAAAACAGATGAGATAGCATAAGAATGGAAGGCAGGCAAGTGTCAGGGTACAATGTTTTCACTTAGTGCAACAGCTGATCTACAGTGTGTATGTTCAAATGAGACAGTACAGGAAAGCTTGCAATGACTCACCTTGACATACTCGTGGTAATCTTCCTCCAGCACCTCCAGGTCTGTGGTAAAGTAGGCTTAAATTGACAATGAAGGCAGGAAAAAATAAATGAAGACAAGGTATGCTGACACACATCTGTAAATGGACAAAACAATGGAGATCGACCTGTCTTTGTATCCCTTGCCTCCCCTCACCTGTCACTGTTGTTCCACAGGGGGAGTCATCGATGGCTCCTTGGCTTTGGGCGTGCAGCAGCATACAGGGCTGCTGGACTCTCAGGGCAAACTCCACTGTCACACTGAATTTCCCCAGGTCTCTGCCACCCTCTGACACAGTCACCAGAGAGTCTGGAAACACACACTTCTGTAGCTCTGCAGGCTCTGAGGAGGGTAAGGGAACTTTAGATTGGACAAAAGCTATAACAAGACAGTTTCAAACATTTCTTTAGCTTACTTTCTGCTAATTGCTTATTAGAAATGAACAGCTTCCTCTGTGTAGCATCTCAAGACGTGCCAAAACCAGGTGGTGCTAACTCTCAGGCGTACTCAGTGCCTGTACCCTTTGACTCTATAGGCTGGACTAGAGAGAAAACAAGTCAACTCACCAATGCTGGACATGAATGTGATAGCTTCGTCAGAAGCTTTCAACTCCTCTCCGTGGTCGGGTCCTTCAGTCCCCGTTAAGGCACCGCCAGGAGTCTCGTCTTCCAACGGGACTTCCATCCTTAACTCTGCCTTTATTTAAGGCAGATACTCCCGGTAGTAAAATAAGTCCGTACGCAGGTGAATCAGATTTAAAAGACAGACCTTTGTGGCGACAGATATGTTGTTTTTGTCATTTTTGTGCCAAGCAGCCTTTTGCTGTACTTGCATGTACAGCCTCTTTTCGGATACACGAAGACGAGCTGTCATGGCAACGACGCTGCAGTACCGTAAAGATGGTTGTATGCGTGCAGCCCAGTCTGGACGAGCTGTCATGGCAACGACGCTGCAGTACCGTAAAGATGGTTGTATGCGTGCAGCCCAATCTGGACGCTATTCCCCACCAGCGCAAGTGCACACAAAGAGGAGGCAAAAACAAGCAAACAAAAACAAAACAGTGATAAATGGCCTTTTTCTTAATCTCAGACACAAAGACATTACCTTACTACTATAATGCTAGGGTCAGCAATTAGGCTCAACCGTGGGCCAGTTTTTTTGTGCACTGTTGTACAGGCGCGGAAAGAACAGCACAGTATGTTTTTAAATTGTTTTGTTTGTTTATTTCTTTTAATTCATTCAATAATAAAATTGATTTTTTTAAAAAAGTTTTAGGGTTGTACCTGAGGGAAGATGTCATAATTCCCATTAGTAAATGAGGGCTACCAGAGTTACAGCAGCTTATGTTATCCAGTGGTGGAATGTAACTAAGTACGTACAAAATTGTACTTTAGAACTTAAGTACAAATTTGAGGTGCTTGTGCTTTACTTCCATTTTATGATACTTTAATTTGACAGCTTTAGTTACTTTTCAGAAGATGACACAATGGATAATATAACAAGCTTTTAAAATACAACACATTGTTAAAGATGAAGTTGGGGTCACATTTCAGATGTCTATGATTTGTTACCAGCTTCACCAAATAGTGATTTTTCACTCTAAACTTCTCACATGGTTTCATTTGAGTAAATGTTCAAATGATCCAATATTTCACCAAAAATCAAAGATTAGAGAAAAAGTCCAAAAACTGAAAACAGATCTGTGTATCAGAACTTTGTTTTTTCTTCTTTCCTCTCCCATTAACCATCTCATGACCTCTCTAGCTAACTGTATATAAAGTAGTTGAAACTAGCTCCACCTCCAGCAGCTACAACAGTAACATGCTGCTTACACACTGATGCTTCAGTATTAATAATCTAATGATGTCATATATAATAATATATCAGTCAGAGGGACCAAACCACTACTTTTACTGCAATACTTTAACTACATCAAGCTGATAATACTTATGTACTTTTACTCAAGTAGGATTTTCCATGCAGGACTTTTACTTGTAATGGAGTATTTTAACATTTCTCTACTAGTATTGTACTTGTAATATTTACATTGCTGTATTGGTACTTCTACTTAAGTAAAGGATCTAAATACTTCTTCCACCACTGATGAACACTCATTTGGCAAAAAAAAAGACTCATAAACATGAACATACATGAGACTAGAAATGTAATTCATAGTTTTCAACATGCAATGAGCAGTGTCCCGATTCATTTATGGGTGAAGCAAAGTACTGTCATTGACACAAATCTGTTCTGGTTAGACAGACCAAATTATGTTATGTACCTGTGTTACACAACTTTTAAGATGTTACAACGTCATATGTATTAAAATTTACATAATCCTTGTCTTTATGTTGTTATCTATGGGGGACTTGTGAAGTGAGTGAAAAGACTGGATGTAATCTACAGAAGGAAAATCTTCAGCTTTCGAGGGCCAATTATTTTTGTTGGAGGGCCAGATTTTGCCCACGGGCAACTATTTGCCTACCATTGCTATAATGCTATTATTGGTTATGGTCTTTTTGACATTTTTCATATAAATGTACTGAAGTTTTCTGTTTTAGTTTGAATAGTAAATATTTGTTCTAAACCATGAATATAAGCCTAATTTGTAAAAAAAAGAACAACAATATTTACATAGATAAATTCGGAATGCATATCACAAGTATTCAGGGCTTAAAATTAAAATCATTAAAACTTAGATACCCAGTGATCACAATAATCTGAGAAAATAGGTTTATTAAGAAAATATACAATATAACATGATGATTGAATGTGATGATTAAAAAATTAAACATTTAGAGTGACAAAGAAAGACAAAAGAGAAAGAATACATTTTAAGAAAACACATTCCTAATTTAAGACATAAGGTATAATGTGTTTGCATGATTTGTGGAGATGAAGCTTCAGTTGCGAAACACAAGTTTCTTCCTCAGGGTGAACCTAACTTCAGGCATCTGCTTGACTGCACCTGGTTTACTGGAGCCCTCTTTCTGGCTTACTTCATTGTTCACACGGTGAAGGATTGTGATGACGTCCTCACCCCTGAAACAATATGCAGTGTACAAAAACATATTACTCACTATCAGTGCACATATTATGATCAGATAAAGGGTATAGTATACACTGCATTAACTAGAATATCAACAGGTTGATGAAATATTATGGATCAGAGAAGGCTTCCGTTTTTTATTGGTAAGTATTTCAACATATAATTTTGAGTTTTACATTTACCTCAGACAGCCCTCCTTTAGCTGCTTACACACAGATTGGATAAACCAGCTCCCATCAGTTGTGTGTCTTATTGATTCATAATCTTCAACAGTGGCAAAGGCAACCAGAACATCGGCTTCCTCTGGGATGAATACTGATTCAGAATTATCAGCCTGCAGATCTGGTGATAACACTCCTGGATGTAGACCCTTCCCTCGGCAGGCCTGGATCAGGAACACTTTGGGCTTGCCGGTGAGGGCTGAGTGATCTGTCGCCTTGAATATTCTAGTCATTTGTTTAATGCAGAGGGGGTTCCTATCAGTTCCTAAAACCACACCCTTTGATCCGTGACTCAGAACACAGCAGATGAAGGCATCGCCATGTTTAGGAGCCTGCTGAAGATCAGTGAATCCATTATCGGACCACTCCTTTACATTGAACTCCTGCAGCTGAGACAAGTCGCCCGGAGAAGCAAAGAATTTCAGTGTGCAATCCATCTGGTCCCTTGTTTGGTCTTTACACATCAGCACTCTGAACCCCAGCCAGCTGAACACCTCTGCCAAACTTCCTGCAGAAAATTTCATTTAAAAAACTTTAAGTTTAAACCACCAACAAACAGGACAGGAGTGTAAAACTGTCAATCTGTCTCCTCAGTAACATACGAGCATCTTTGTCAGTTCCTCTTCTCACTGTGCCATCAATGAAATTCTCGTTGTTTATGATCACACAGAGGCTGACAGGCTGGCGGTTCAACTGATACTGCTCGTCCTAAAAACAATGAAAACAGAACTGCAGTTGACACTTTTTTACAACCTGATGTGGAAAATGACTGGAGTGGATAATTTCTGACATTCGAATACTTTACTTAGAGTTTTACTTAAAGGACAGGTTCACATTTTTGACTAGAAGACTAAATTCGGTAGATACTTGAAAAATTGTGAACCTCTCCTGTAAGGGATTATTTTTCTTTTTCTTTCCTAGTGTAGCTCTTATGAGATATAACAGTATTACTAAGCTAATACGAGCTAATAAGCATGTGTCTTCAGGCCTTGAGATGACAACATGTCTTGTAGTTATCTGTGAGGATAAAGTATTTAAACCCCTTCTTGTCTTCTTGTCTTTATAAGAGAGCCTAACTAAACATACTGACTCAAGCAAAGTGTAGTGTTTCAACATTAGGTAAAGGCCTCACCTCCTTTCGCCTTTTGCTCTCTGGTGAAAGACCATCTGAGGAAATCAGAGTAAAACAGAATTACACTTCCAAACAGAAAATAATTTTTGATGAAACCTTAAGTTGCTAAATGTGAAACCCACTATGGGCTTCTATATGAGGAATGCTACACGCAGTCATTTCTATACTAAAATTGTGTTTGTTAACATACCACTGTTATCTGAACGAGATGCTTGGAAGGGCAGAGGTAAAAGGCAGGTGTCATTCCTTTGTATGTTCTTCAAGTCTGGGTAAGTTGTCTTAATGTCGTCGTCAGTTTGCAGGAGGTTCAGGAAGGCTTGGCATGTGTCCTCTCCTTTACCTATGATCTTATCCACAAGTGCAATGACGTGGCCCTCTACATCTTCTTTGTTGATGCTTTTAAGGTTGTTGTACTCACGTTGAGTTATAAGTTTCTTCTCATAAATCTTGTTGAGGATCAGCCTTTGGTCTTCAGACAAAGTTGCCAGAATTTTTGTTTTATTACCTCTCACTGTGTCTTTGGCTGACATGATGAATCTGAAATAGAGACACAGAGAAGAACAAGATGATTTTTCTGTTGCTCATGAAAGTGCACCAGTCAATACAGACTGGGTTTCAGGTTTATAACCCTTGGAGTCAAACCCTGTTTTCTGAAAAGAATAGGCTATAGCTGCATTGCTTTATCACTCAGAGCCATATGGCACATATTACACTGTAATTATTCGTTTTGTAGCATTTTTACTCGAGTGAGATTAAGGCAACAGGTTTCTAATGCCAAATCCACTTGCATGTTGCAGTTTGCCTGCAAAACGGGTTCATATGGATTTTAAACTAACGTTAGCTAGTTTGGATTCAAGCAATTTCTGTCGTTTAAGCCTATAAAGAACAAGATCATTCAGGAGAAGAACTAGTCAAACACCAGTCAATACCGGGTTTTTGTTTATAGAGTCAAACCCTGTTTTCGATTTTTTGGTCACTTACTGTAGTAGCATTGCTATAACTACCACTCAGAGCCACTATGGCACATATTTACCTTTTCATTTGGTAGCTTCTTCACTCACGGGGCAACAGATTTAATGACAAATTCAGTTGCACGTGTGACTAGTTTGCCTGCAGAATGAGATAATATAGCTTTTAAAATGTAACTAGCCGGTTGGGATTCAAGCAAACTTCTGTCGTTCTCTATATTTTACGCCAAGTACTACACAGCGTCAGAATGTTTCCTGCTACCTTTACGCCTTTTCTACGACGACAGAATCCAAAGTACCATATAACAACTAATGTTCTTCTAAACTGAAGCATACAGTTAAGTTAACTTACTGTCAGGAAGTCTTCCCTCTCGATTTTACTGTCGCTGAAGTGGGCCTTGGTGGAAGTCCCTGTACTTGCGTCGCTTTCGTTTTCAAAACTCCAGCTCAATGATGATTGAGGGGGGAGTTTTTTTTTTTTTTTTTTTTACCTTAGCAAAGGTGGCTTCTCGTGAATAAAGAGGGCTGGTGCGATGTAGTCACAGACAACGGAAATACATGAGTGTGATACGCGTCCACCACAAGTGGAGGACTTGTGAAGTGGCTGAACAGCCACAGCAACGTAAACCACCGCCAAAACCATCTGTTTTCACTCCCGCGGCCACAAGGGACAGTAATGAGTATCACAGTAACGTGAGTATAAAACGATCAATGACGCACTCGACAATTTAGTAGACAAGCTGCTGATGCACAAAGGTGAGGTTTATGCCTTTTTGGAAGTGGTCTTGCTTTTACAAGAGTAGAGGATAAAACGTCGAGGAGCAGCTTTCTTTTTTAACAAAAGATTGTTTCTCAACTTTGTCGGCAAAAATGTAAGTATCAAGACCACGAGGTAGTAACGTTGTATCATCTTTATATAGTTAATTCACCGTTATGGTGATTCAGCGGTCCCTGGTGGTCTAGTGGTTAGGATTCGGCGCTCTCACCGCCGCGGCCCGGGTTCGATTCCCGGTCAGGGAACTACTTTTGATATCTGCACTGAGAAATGTCTTTCAGCCTTTAGGAGTTGTAACACAGACTACAATATCAGACTGTCCAAAATAATGCAAATGGTCAGGATAGTAATTCATGTGCAGAATTGTTTTTTGTTGTCATCTTTTATATTTTTTAGTCATTGGCTAGTAATTATCTACCTGTTTCAAAGATAAACATGGAAAATAATGTAATGTAGATATATCAGTCTGATCTCACTTGATGATATGATGAACTGAGCTTTTCTACAGTGCTTGACTTTATAAATCCAAAGAGCGATTTGTTTCTTTCATCCTGTTTGCATAGAGGTGCTATACTACAGAGCAGCAACCTAGCACAAGGACACTTAAAGGGGACCTATTATGCTTTTCCTTATTTTTAGTCAAACATGTAGAAGTAATCCCTGTAAGAAAAAAAGCTCTGGCTTCAGACTGATCTGAACGCTCGGTTTCCAATGTTTTTTTCTACTTTCAGTTTGAGCTGACATCGGCCCGTGACAGATTTTTTATATCTTTATCATCTGCTCCATCTGCCCCGCTTAACATTATGACATTTTTCCATTGTTTTGGGGGTAGTCACGCCGAGCCATGACCCGAGTCGAGCTGGCACGCTGTGAGTGTTTTTCCATTACACAGCACTGCAAAGTAAAATAAGTAGTTTACCTGTGGGAGGTGTGCTGGTTGTCTGCAGCTCTTCATCGAACATCATCATCACTGCGGCTGTTCTGCTTGTACTAATTCTCCCTGCATTATTTCTAACTGATCTGCTGAACAAAGAGCTCCAAATACCTGAATAACGCCATTAGCGAAGCTCTGCTAATTCGAGGAACATGTTTTGTTTCCTGTATATTCTTCACGATAAAAGTCTCCCATTATTTAGTCATTTAAAAGCTTTTACTATGAAGCAGTAAAGCAGGAAATGTTGAGTTTTCATCTGCAGTAACTTAACACGACTCTGATACATGCTGCCCCTCGACAGGCTTCCGGAAAGCTGGCCAATCAGAACAGAGTGGGCTCATTGGGAGGGGGGCCTTAAAGAGACAGGAGCAAAAACTGCCTGTTAGAGACTGAGGCTGAACTGAGGGGCTTCATAAAGGGCCAGTATAAGATAAATAAAGTTTTTTTAAATTGTGAATCATGCAAAGCTACTCTAGTGGAGTCCAAAAATAAAAATATAGAGCTGGAAATGAGCATAATAATTCCCCTTTAACAGAGGGAGCATGTGTTGTCAAAGGAGCTTGAAGCCATCTTGTATGATCTCCATTCATACATTTTATACTCCCTACTACCCTAATGTCAGAGTAGTACTCATGTGACTCTACCTGGACAGATTTTCCTAACTGCTGAGTTTAGTGCCTGTGACTTTCTGCTCAAAAAGCTTATATCTATACAGTGCTGCTTGAAAGTTTGTGAACCCTTTAGACCTAAAACGTGATCAGATTTCCATCCAGTCCTAAAACTAGAAGAGACATCAATTAAACAAATGAGGCAAAAACCTTACACTTGTTTATTTATTGAGGAAAATGACCCAATGTGAAGTCCTAAAACTAGATAGAGGGAACCCATTTAAACAAATAAGACAAAAACATTAAACTTATTCATTTATTTACTAAGAGAAATGATCAAATCTTGCATATTTGTTAGGGATGCCATGATATGAAATTTTTCCCACCGGTTAATAAACTCATGACAACACCGGTATTACCGGTTACACCGGACATTTTACAAAATAAGATATGCGTCTGACGCCCATCCATAGAGCACTTACTTTGATCGTTAACGTTAGATTTTTATTTTAGATCTTCCCCTTACTTAAGAGTTAGTACTGGCGGACTTCAGGCTGCTGCCAGTGGGTTGTCTTTTTGTGTACAGCCAGGCTGCACACAGACGGGGGGACGAGCCAGAGGACGACCGCCGCTTGGAACCAGAACTGGAGCAACACGCCTGACACCCAGAGAGAGACACTGAGAGTAGGCTGAGCTGGTAGAGAGCGGGAGAGTTTCTGTCGAAAACAAGCACAGAGACCCGAGGAGACATGAGAGCAGCTGCTTGCTAACAGCTAGCCTCTTGTTTGTTTACAGCAGAGAGCTACTGCTCTCTGTTTACTGAGTTTTTTTATTTGATGAACATGGGTCCTGATACGTGAAAATGAACTAAATGGGTTTTATTTATATAAAAATAAGCAAAACACTGTGTAATACCAGCAACTATAATATTTGTGTGGCCTCCCTTTGCAGCAATAACTTCAACCAAACATTTCCGGTAACTGTTTATCAGCCCTGCACATTGGCTTGGAGAAATTTTAGCCCATTGTTCTTTACAGAACAGTCTCAACTCGGGGATGTTGGTGGGCTTCTTTGCATGAACTGCATATATGTAAACATATCTGAATGTTATCATCAAGTCACTGCATACTCTCTGAGCTGCTTAACACCAGGAGTGCAATCTGTCATTAGTCAACCATTTAACTATTAAAAAAAGATTTGAGTGTTCCTGCCTATAGGGTCTATAGCAAGACACCACTAGCCTTCCTTCCTCACATTATCAAAACAGACACATAACAGAACAAGGACACACTCAAACACAGAAGTCAAATATTTGGTTATTATCTCAGACCGTCCCTCAGGATCTGAGCTTAGGGGACCATCCAACTAATATCAACTTTAATTGGGTTTAATGCACAACTCTTGTAAAAGCTGCTGAATGTAGCTGTATCTTGATTAATCAAATTAGTACTAGTCTTATAACTGGTGCTTGTACTATTATATATATATATATATATAATTCAATTAAAAACTAATTAACAGGAGCCAACTGACAGCTCCTGAAATACAAACATTTGGTATTGGGTGGGACATTCAGTATTCATATAACAAGTTTCTGATTGAAGTTTAACCTTTTTTTTAAGTTACCAATTTTATGAAAAGGGTTACCAATTTTTATTATCTCACTGAATTTGTTTTTTTTTTTTTAATTTTAAAGTTGCATACACGACATTGATGACATTCAGCCACTAGATGATGCACTATATACCAACGTCTCAGACCAAAAATAACGTGTCGTTTACTCAGTAAAGTTGAAAAAAGAAAGCCGACAACTCACAAAACTCAGATCAAACTAGGCAGAGCTGATCCAATATGGATCTAGATTCCGTTACTGCATTGCCTATTTCTCGCCTCAAATGCGTTCAGAAACATATTTTAGTGTACTGCTTAGCTGTAATTTGAGAAAGTTTGTGGAAACAGACGCGGAGGACACGGAGGGACTCACATGCACACTCACATGCACTAACATGCATGTGCGGCCGGACCTGCTACCAAAACAAAGAACAGAGAAGCTCTGATAACAACACACACACACAGAGGCATGTGACTTCTTTCACCAATAAGGATGCCGTTACTTCGCAATATCTCTACATAGAAAATAGTTGTTTTCTGACAACTAATATGGCTAAATATCACTTGTTGCAACTTTAATTCTGTTTAAAGCTACCAATTTCCTTTAAAAAGTTACTAATGAGGTTACTTTTCTAAAAAGTTAAGAAGTAAAAAGAAAAATGACTAATGACTAATTTAATATTTTAAAATTACCAATTTTGTTATGACAAAATTTGTCATAATACTTTTTTAAAAAGCTGCCAATTTTACTTAGGTTCCTAATTCTGTGACTTAAAAATGTATTGAAAAAGTTGCTGGATTGGTAACCTTTATTCCCCAATTTTATTGAAAAAAATACTGATTCGGTCTTTTACTCATATCTAGTGTATTTACCACGAGTCCATCACTTGGGCTTAAACCAGAAATGTAGAGGGTTCAAAATCTTTTGATCTTGCTGTTTATGTATGAGAATAAGAATAAAGATGGTTTCCTGTAGCCTACAGTATGTGACGTCATGCTTCTTCTTTCCTCAGAAATGTGTCATTCTCTCAGAGAGCCACAGTCAGCGACAGCGGGAGGTAAGGGCTTCTTTACAATACTGCTATTTACAATAATGGTGTTATAAAATATAGTATTCTGTGTCACATATCATTCATAACAAACCTCACACCTAAAGTAGATAGTAGTTCATGGGTATGCTCATTTATTATTTTTGAGAGAGAGTGGTGTAGCCAAGTATGTCAACAAAACAAACACTGATATTCTTTCTGGTTATTCTTTCTTTTTTTGTGGAAAATGTCAAAGCTTTTTTAGGCAGTGGAATTGTACATGTTGTTCAAATTCACAATTAAACGTAACAGAATAAAATTAACACTCGTGAGAAAAGCTGTGTATTTTTATGGTGTTATATTTAGATGCCTAACTAGCAGCCAGCCTCTATGTTGAGCATTTAAAAAGGGGAAGTATGAAAAGCCAGGAAATTACTTGTGTGGACGGATACTCTCCATGCCTACTGTATGTGCCCAGACACTGTATGCTCAGTAGTGAGTGTTTATGTACATCTATTTGTCTTTATATATGTGTGTGTGTTTGTGTATGTGTGTGTAAAACCCCTAGATTGGCTATGAAGATGATATTCTGGTCGAGTTTGCTGATACTGTTCTGGTTCTGGATCTCACAAAGTGGTGGGTGACTACTCTCTCTCATACACACACACACACGCGCACTGCGGATATGACTCCATCCATGGCTTTCAAAATCGAAACAGATTATTTACAAAAGATTGGCTATCTTGCTTTGATCAGGGTGGTGTCTGAGTTGGTTTCCACTTTCCTTGTGGAAAAGAAGGACACGACTTCCTCCACCTTTTTAATGTTTCATTGCCACGTCAACACAATTGATAGGAATTTTTCCACAGTACAGTTCTTAAAAACAGATAAAACACACACATTAAGTAGATAAAAGCAACAATAGATGAAAACATTTGGGTGAATAAAGCACAGCAGTCAGCTCCTCGCTGTGCGTGCATTCTCAAAGGAAGAACTTACATAGCTAACATCAGTTCTACTTGTGCTTCTTTTGTGCTCGTCTAATATAATCTATTGTATGTTCTCTTTTAACAGAGACAGAGGCCAACAATCCAGATTTCTGTCAAAATGAGCCGGACACATCATCAGGCGTGAGAATGTTTTTTTTAGCTTACAAAGTCAAACAGCCTGCTGCTTCAATACAGATTTATATGCACAGTGTTTGCCCTTTACATGTGTGTTGTTTTGTTTGTGAAACTATTTCAGCTCTTCGTGGATAAATATTCGGAGGTTGAGATGGATGATATAAAGGATATTGGGGAAAATAAAAACTTTTCCTGCTTCCTTTCCCCAACAAATATACTCAACTGCTCCTGGTCATTCCACACTTTGCAGGAGGATATTCAGCTTTCTGTCTATATTGGGTATTCATTTTTTAAATAAAACATTACCCATATAGCATAATGCAGGTCTGATGAGTAACAACAGGAGGCAAAATTGACTTTTCTTCTTTGTTTGAGGCAACAATTATAATTCACTGATCAAAACCAAATTTACCCATTTACAATACAGACAAGTTCAAATGTATGAATTGCTTTCAGTGTGTTTCTCTCTGTCTATTCATCCAGTATTTGTGATAGTAACATAACAGTTCACCCTCTGAGCCTTCTGTCTGAGGACAGAGTTGGATCAGAGTCTATGGTTCTGCGCGACTATGAGACGTTATATGTAATCCTCCACTTCAACGTGTCCCTGCACGACAAGTGGGCAGTCTACTACTACGCATACGACATTGACCGGCTAGGTAATACTACAAAGACAAAAAACTGTTATATTTGCAAATATTCATATGATCTTCAATGGCATCCATATTTTTAATACTGCACTTGGTATCACTTTATTTTGGTTTCATCACTTACTATGATAATAGATATTTACCATCTGTTTATCAGTACAATTGCTTTTCAGTGGACTGTTTGGTATTTCAGATAAGTAACAAATGTACAAAATACTATCTGTAAGTTAAATCAGCCACGCCAAATGCAAGGCAAGTTCTTTGTGAGGTCACCTGATACAAACACACGCACAAAAATTATAATATTAGTGTGTGAATGGTAGTTTGGAAATTGGTAATCAGCTGTCTGCTCAGTTTAGTTGAACTTTCATTTGGAGGCAAGGAATGCTCAGTCAAGATACAGTATGTCCTTTTTTGGGTGTAAAAGCTGCACAAATTAGCAAGTAAATGCGGTGTTTACCGTAAATTAGACAACATACAGTTCCTCATTCTTATGTCTCTTCCTGGTCTACTGCATCATCACATCTCTGATGCATGTGATTTGTGTTTGTCATTTAAAAACTAATGTACTCTATATTAACTCTGCATTTTATTTAGTGTGAAATATTAAATGACAAATGACATTACTTCAAAACTATTAAAAAAAAAAACATACATATATATATACAAACATATGTATTTTGAAGGCCAGAGGTCCATACTAGAAGTCTTATTGCTGCCTGAGGATTGAATCTTGACTTTGTGTCAGTATTAGGGCCATTATTGGAGAAACAATGTGAAAGAGTGAAGTCATAATGTTAAAAAAAAATTTAAAAAGTCAATGTTATAACCGTGATGTCATAATATAATATTAAAATAACAAATACATAATTTTACAGCTATATTGTTCTGAGATTTTCTCCAAAAAGTCAGACTTTATCTCATAATATTGACTTTTGCTCAAAATAACAACTTTATTCTCATAACATAAATCCCATCCTTTTTCTGATTCAGCATTTGCTTCCAATTAATGAATGAATTTGGTAAGCTGAAGGTTCCAGGTATTTTATTATTTTGTTTGTTTGGGGGTTGTCTGTGCCACAGCGGTCCTGTCGCCACCTCCAAACATCTCTGCATCAGTCGAAGATGGAGACCTGTTGGTGACATGGGGTGAGCCCCACAGTCGAAGGCCTTTTCGTGCGGGATGCTTTGAATACCAGCTGGACATGGGTGACCAGGTAGAGTATGTCTATTGGTTATTCCAGTAATAATATATACTATTTAGTGTATTATATTATGGGAAAGACTAAGCACACATATCAGCAGGAATAATGGGCAATAAACAAACTCGGGAAAAAATCAGACCTGATCAGCTAAGAAGAGTTTAAATGTGGTAAAAGTACTGAGTGTTTACTGGTGAATCTTTTCAAAGCAGGAGACACCTATAGACCTGCACCAGCAACGGTCTTATACAAAGCCAAATGCTGATCCCAAATGCACCTACAGAGTGAGGATAAGGGCAAGGATTGCAGATGATTGCTCTGGATCCCCTAAGTGGAGTGACTGGAGTCACACTGTCGGTAAGTGCTGTTTGTTAAATTAATCTTAAACACTTGTTTAACCAAGGGCTGGTGACTGAATGCACTATGTTATATTAACCTCAGTACAATGATCACAACCAGTATGTGTGCATGTCTGTTTGTGTCTGCAGTGGTGGAACAGGCAGTTTACAAACTCAATACTCTGGTGATCATCTCAATTTCACTTGGAATACCCATGATCCTCCTGGCTGTGCTGCTGCTGGTCCGGTATCAGAGGTACTGTTTCTTCCTCTCTGTCACGTAATGAATGACAAACCTGTCGACTGATGTGTGATTCACACACACGCAGACTTCCTATCTCTCTTCACACCTGTTTTTTTTTTTCTTTTTTAAAATTCACTTCAGTGAGCAGTTTCTCACCTGATACATACATTCAGTCCTCTTTTTTTAAATGTGAAACAGGGCAGAGTCACACAGAGGACAAGGTTTGACAGAGTGCAGAAAGGAGAAGTGAGAAGAGTGTACGTTTGGTGGTGGTTCTGAAATACCACTGCAAAACATCCACCATAAACTTCCTTGAGGTGCTGACAGAAACCCCCTGCATGACTTCTAAAATAGCCAAACAGGAGAAAAACTCAAAATGAAAGAAGATGCTAAGCAGATACAGGAAGGATGTACCTCTTTTCTTCTTCTTTGGCTGTTTCACTTTTTTGTCAACTATTTGTTTTGCAACAAAATAATAAAAAAGCTAAAATTATTATTTTATCTAAAGTAAATAGCAGCAGAATGAGTGTGTATTGACATTCTTTTTCATTTTGTTTGTGTTTCAGGTTGTCTGAGGTCCTGTTTCCTCCGATTCCTCGCCCCCCACCCAAGTACAAGAATTTCCTTGAAAAAAATGACACATTCAATGTAAGTACGGGCCCATACTGTATATACACATGTGCTCACATCCCACACCACTCACCCAACCACAAACACTTGGGAACAAATGGTACCAAAGTATTGTTTCTTGTGTTGTGTTTCCAGACTTTCCATCTTGCATCAGCAGAGGAAGAGATCACAGAGGTGGAGGACACGGAGCAAAATCCCAGAAAGACATTTTAAAAGCAAACAGGAAGAACACATTCACAGTTTAAAAACACCTACCAAGGTCACATCTAATGCCATTCAGCAAAACATAAATGTGGTGAATGCTTTTTTTTTTTATAGCTTTACAGTCTAGCAAATCCCTCTCAGGTGTTTGGTTTAAGTACATTTGTAAGTTGGGTCATTGTGCCAGTCATAAGAAAATCAAACAGCAAACACTGCTAAGTATAAAAATATCATAAGCAGGAGGATGTGGTTCTCTGCTTGGTCATGTTGCCCAAATGAATGGTAAATTTAAATTAGACAAAAGGGACATGTCTATTAATAAATGTTTTTTTTATGAAATACACTTGAACTTGCCATTTCACCGACCCTGAAATGTGGATCTAGTGCTTCTACAAAATGTGCATACCTTTTTGAGCGTTCAGTCTAGTTGTGTGATATGTTATCACCATGCATTCACTTTCATCGATTGTATTTCTCTAAAGTTAAATTTGCTCAGATGTATCCTACTGTAGATACTATATGTGATCAGTGCAGAGCATTCCCTCCCTCTCTTGCTCATATGTTTTGACATAACTTCTAAACTCTCAACCTGGATCCCTTGATACTTTCTGAGTTTACTTAGTCTCAAATTAGCACCACATTCTATGTATTGTATTTTCACTTTATTTTATCTTATTTTTATTAATGTCATCAAGTGGGTTTTGTTTTCCATTTTATGTTACATTTTACATGCTTTTTACATGCTTTAATGTTCTTGTTATGTCCTTTTCATGTGAAGCACTTGGTGCATGTAATTTCTTTTGTTGTAAAGCACTTTGAGTTGCATTTCTTATATAAAAAAACTCTATACAAATGAAGTTGTTATTATTATTATCAACTCATTAGTGTATTTCTGTTGATTTCTGTAACAGTGTATTGTACTATTGTACTGTTAAGATTGTATCCGCCCTTTTCTGTGTATTATGTTGCTTTTTGGTATTGGTATGTTCAAAAACCAATAAACTAAGAGTAGTAAATTCATTTATTCAACCTTTATTTATACAGGACAATTTGGTATATTGGGAGCGCTGTGTACACAGGACAATCACAACAATAGCAAAAAGTCCAACATGTAGATACACATTCAACTTATAAAACTGCACATAAAAGACAATGATAAAATGATGAGAGGGTAAAAAAAGCCATCAAACCAGCATTAAATACATTTTGAACTCAACAATATATGAGAAAAGCCTAGTTAACCTTAAAGGTCTCTACTTAAGTCAGATGTAACCATTGCAGATGCAGGTATTTTAAAAAAATTTTTTTTAGTTTTTTAAATCTGGTGGTCCACCTTCAATCCCTGCTGCAGTTTTTTGCCTTTCATTTTACTTGCTGTAATATCTCAAACGATTGAATATCGATATTGTAGATTGGATATTGGATATTGCCAATGACCGAGATGACTCTTGTGTTGCAAATATAAATAAACACATATCACATGGTAAAATGCGTGTGCTCACAATAAATTTTATGATTCACTACTCATGCATTGCTACATTTCCTGTACTGTCACATTCAGTGGGGCGGTTGTGGTGCTTTGGCTTTAGAGAAAATATATATAGACAGACTGTACACATCAAATATGCTACTGTACATTACTGTGACTTCCCCAAGCGGATATAAAACACAAAAAACATCTACTCAATCTATGTGTGTTTGAGGGGGAAAAACATTACTATAAATATCCACAAGTGTGTAAAATATCTGTCTTTTATGACACAAAACATCATGATAGACACAAACAACCAGTAAGTTATGTGTTGACAGCCAAACACACCCATTCCCACACACAAACACACATGTGCACGCACACACACACATACACAATGACGAACCATATGTGAAGAACATAGGCCTGTGAAAAGGAAACCACAACAACAGAGATTGTGTTATTTTCACAGCATCTATTAAAAAAAAAAAAAAAACTGTCTTCCCATTCAGACACCAGTTTTAAAAACATTTCAATGACTTGAGTTGATGGCGAAATGGCAATGTATTTGAAATTGGCCGTGTGGTAAAATAATATTAGGCACCTCTTCTTTATATGTTTATGTCAAGTAAAACACCCCATGTGAAAAAATGAAAGGCAGTACACAGATCATTGATGTGTCACATACTTCATGTTTCTTTCATCCTCAGTTTGTCTGCCTGGTTAACAGTGTTGGCCTGCTGGGCGAATAAGGGCATGAATTTCAATAGATAGAGCTGCTGGTGCTGCACATATCAACGTAGACAAAGTCTGTGGAGGATTGAAAGTGTGTTAGAGGTGACTGAGTAGGCTGACATGTCAAAGCTGAAAAACAACTCTTTGATGTACCGTAAGCACAAAAAACTGTGTCTGTGCCAGTGCGTCTACCACATTTAACTGATCTATAGCGCTGAAGGAGAAATTGACACAAAGGGAAATAGACAGGTATAAAATGTGGAATTATAAAGTAGCACATAAAGTGTGTGTCTGTGGTTTCATACCTTTTCCAAAGCTGAAGTCTTGTAGCTGCGTTTTGTCCAGTGGATCTGTGAGTGGGACTAAACCGACATCAGAGGCTATGCCACTTCTGAAGCTCTCTATCATTGTTTCCAGAGTCCTAAAACTCTGCAGTCTGATTCCTGAACCCTGCCAATCACACAAACCATAAATACCATCTTTCCTTATATATGTGTGTGTGTGTGTGTGTGTGGATATGTGCAATCTGCATGCAGATGTTGACCCACCTGAAGAGACCAGCCAGCAGTGGAGTTCACAAGCCTGTAAGTGTGCACAAACGGTGCTTTCCTGCAAAACACCAGTGATTTGGTGTGAATATGTAACATCTGAAACTGCACCAACACACACAGTTGTTCCAATGTAACAATTACATCTGAAAGTGAGATTGTATTGTGATCTGAGGCAGAGGGTGACTCACTGAGCTCAGTTTTGTGTTCGACATGATGGAGGTCAAAACAGTCCTCGGTTACTCATAAATCTTTATGCAAAGCAGTGAACAGTAATTTGGAATTTCTATATATGCTCATCATATTTTCCATCTTTCTTTCTTGTACATTTTCCTCATTACACAAGCAGCTAATTGTGTTTATCTTTCTCAATTCTATATATGAAGTTGAACTAATGATGTAAAGACTTGATTTAAAAAAAAAGTCTTTTTGAATTTTTTTTCCTGGTATGTTTGTATCTGTACTTTTCTAAACAAAGTTTGTAGAATATATATATATATATATATGAATAATATATATATATATTACTGCGCATGTTTTTAGCTTTCTGCTAGTAAAGTGGACATACTGTTTCAAATGGTTTTCTTTTTTATATTTTTTTATTTTTACTCGTGCTGCTGTTAGTTGAGTTTCACTGTAGTTGAATTTGGCGATGGCCTTTGACACAAGCACAAACACATGTCCCTGAAGGCATTTTGACAAAAATTAGACTTGCGTGGTTGTGTTTCCGATCAGCAATGGAGTTTGAAAATGACCAATAATCCTCCTAATTCTCTCTTCCCCTGTAAATGTAAATACTCCATGTCTGTTGTGATGAAGTGTGGGGAAAATTTGTTGAAATGATTCAATGACCATTAAATGTCTGGGTTGTTTTATGCTTAAATGTCTATCGACATTTGAGAAAAACAATGTTCTGTCTGCGGGGTGAGGCTTTACTCAAAAATTTTCCGTGAAGTGTTGTGTCACAACACAGAAAGGCAGGCTGACATCTTCAGCGCCAGATGTCCGATTGTTATAGAGATAATGACATGCTGTTTATAAATATTGCACATTTCAGTTAACATTATCTGATGGAGATACACACTTTAACTTGTGGTTAACAGATACATGACATGAAATTAAATGAAAGTGCACACAGCATTCAATTTTATTTCTTGCATTAAATAAAGAATGATCCAGCAAATTCGTAAGGGTGCAACATAACTGAATAAAAATGTCACTTTTTGGTCAAATTTGTATCAGCCTACCCCACTCACCTCACACACAGGCAGTAGGCCCCCGGCATGGTGTCGCTGTCCCTCAGCAGAAAGCTGCCGTCATGTCCAAACCTCTCCAGCAGCCTCTCTGTGGCCTCACTTCCAATTCTCCCAAAGTAAAAAGACCGGACCAGCATGCCCTCCCTCTCCATGTTGCCTCTGTGGCAGACACCCGTGTGTGACTTGAAGGTGAAAGAAGCAGTAGAAGCAGATGAGTGTGCGACAGGTTAAGCAGGAAAAGCTTATCTGGTTTTCACACTTTTTTGGCATGCAGCTGCAGCTCACATGACCCACTGTGCATCTAACCTGCACAATGGCCTTTATCCGTTGAAAAGTGAAAGTATACTGTCTTGCTTTGTACAAAAGGTGCTGTTTTTAAATGAAAAATACAGTCAACTAATTGCTCAGTTCTGCTCTACAGCCCCTCTTGGAACAGACATATTTCATCAGCATGTGTATTTCTACAATACACATTTGAACTTTGTCAGTTGTACACAGTAGCTTTATTTCCCCCTCAGGATGTGGTGCAGACAAACACTGTGCTGGGATTTGAAAGCAGTATCACAAGACAGATAACTGTGGGTTTAAGCAGACAGTTATGTGCATACAACAGTGTCCCAAAACAAGACATCAAACCTATCTGTGGTTTGATGCTGACACATTGTGTAATTACAAGAGCTTTATACAAGATATATTTTAAAGCAAATGCTTTAATAAAATCGTTACATTCAGACTTGGATTGTTATCTTTCACAAGATCAAACTGACATGATAACAGTATGTGAGGCGTGTACGAAATCATTCATCAGTTATTGGTGCATGAAACTGTTCTGTTTCATGAACAGTTTCATGCACCAATAACTAATCATGAATCTGTGAATAAAATAACCCAGAAGCTGACTTCATGCTAGATTGAGCATTACTTACATTTTAAGTAATACAGTCATAAAAAGCACTGCACCAACTGACAGAGAGGAGCCTTTTTCACAGCAGCCTGAGATGTAACAATCCATACAGACATAATGAGAATGGTTGAAAAGAAAGCATGACATGTAGGGGAAAAAAAGGCATTTTAAAAGTATGTTTACAAAAAAGGCACTTATTAAGTATAAATCTTTTACATAATACATATTCCAATAGCCTCCATTTGGGTATACTGGCTGCTGCGGCAACGATGGACTCTTTTTAACATTCAGCTGCTTCTGGATAATAATTTCACAGTTTTCCTTACTGAGCTGAAGTGCCACCTGGTCTGACGACTGAAGCCTAAACAACCATCACTAAATGTCAGTTACTTTTAGCTTCATGCACAAGAACTTTACATTCAGAGTAAAATAACAAAAACACTGGAAGGAAGGCAGCACTCTCTCCACTCAACTAACTGGTCTTAATTCAAATAGTTGTTCCTGTTAAATGTCCAGCAGGTGGCAGAGTAACAAAACCTAACAAGAGAACTCTACACATTCATAAAATACATACTAAAAAACCCAAAAGCAATGTACAGAAAGGGAACCAACAATTGAGAAACCAGGGACAAGATGACAGCATAACGCCTATTGTTAACAAAAAAGATAGGAACACAAGCAAGGCAAAAGTAGACTTAAATAGGATTGTCAACAGCAAAGTACATACAATGAGTTATAGTTAAGTGTGTCCATTCATCTTTAAATCGGATATGCCAACGCAACATTCAATAATTTGGGAGATCAGAAGCAAAATCACTAAATCATCAGGGAATAATGACATCTTGGCAGGAAATCTAAGGGTAGAGATTATTACAAAATGTAAAAGTCTGTCAGAGTGAGAAGTAATCGAGGTAAATGTAGGAAAGAAGATGATATTTTTTCTAGTTTAAGATTAGGACATACAGGACTCAATGCTGCTTTATATACCATGAAAAAGACTGTGTCAGATTAATGTGAGTAATTGCATGGAAACTTGAACATGTGCAGATAGGTTGTAGGTAGATATGGGAAGGGAGTGGAGCATCAGAGGTCTGTTAGGGGATAACCAATAACAGGTTCAAAGGGCTTTATTTAAATATTCAAACGAAATAGGTTTAATATCCAGAATATATATTCTTCTTTATAAAGTTTTGTTAGTTTTTGTTGTTTAAAGTCATTATGTTACACGCTCCGATACAGTAGGTGGCGGCATGCACCTTTAACGTTGGTTTGTAGTCCGCAGTAAAAGCAAGGAAGAAGAAGAAGAAAACGAAGAAGAGGAAAAAGGAAAAGAAGAAATAGAAGAATAAGAAGGGGAAGGAGGAGGAGAAGAAGAAGAAGAAGAAGGAGGAGGAGAAGAAGAAGGAAAACGAGGAGGAGGAGGAGAAGAAGAAAAACGCTCAATAAAGTTGAAGTCCTGTGCACGTGACATCACAGTAGGCGGAAGTCTCTGGGTTACTGAGTGGCAGCGTTAGCTTTCAGCTTGAATGCCGCGAAAACACAAAAATCACATCTAAAATGGGAAAGAGCTGTTGTGCCATTGACTGTACAAATAGATTCAACAAGGAATCGGACCTATCGTTCTACAGACTGCCGAAAGCTTCAGAAAAGAGAAGCAAATGGATCGCTGCAATTCGCAGAAACAACTGGAATCCAAGCAGCGAAACATGGATTTGCGGTTCCCATTTTGTGTCAGGTATGTTGTATTTTTGGGTAAAATCATACCTTAAGTTATACTATACTGTATCGACTACTCAGCAATTAAGTATTTAGCATCTTTGATTTATATTCTGTGTAACTGTAAAGTTTTGTCAGCATTTATTATAATAAGCCTTGTCTTCTACAAACAAAAAGGGGTTACCCAAGACAAACCCAGTTTTCCTTAGAAGGGGGTACTCCACAAAGCAAGTTTAGACAGTTAGTCAGACAGCTTTAAAAGATCTACAAAACGTGTTGAAATTCTGTTTATTATTATCATTCTTATGGATGGCTGAACCACACTCCTGGGCTACCTTTGTAACCCTGCTTTGTGGAATAGCTCCCAGGTACACAAATCAAATGTAATGATGAAACCATGTGTAATTCCTATGCAGAGATGTAAATAAATAGTCAAACTTTTTGTTTGTTTCAGGGAAAAAGAGCGATGATCCCATACACCCTGACTACGTGCCAAGTTTATTCAGTTTCACCTCCACCGCTGATCGAGCTCAGGCTGTTAACAGACTGGAAAGATATCTACGAGTGTATAACATTTTCCGTTCAGTGTCAGTGTCTGCTACTAAAACTCCAGAGAGGATGTCGATGGCAACAGTGACAGGCAAGGAAATCCACAAGAAATCTAAATATAGATTAAAGTACACGCACAGATATCAGCGAAGGGAAAGCCAATCAAACGACCATTGTTGTGTTCCTCTTTGCTCCAACTCGAGTCGTTACAACTCAGTGTTGAGCTTCCACAGCTTCCCGAAAGACCCATGGCACCGTGTCCAGTGGAAGAGCCTAATGAGACGGAATGATTTGGTTATAACAAATCACACGAAAGTGTGCAGCCAACATTTTAGCAGCGACGAATTTAGCACCACAAAGACCGGCAAGAGAACATTAAAGGTCGGAACGTTTCCGTCTTTATTTAAGTGGAACAACTTCATCAAACCGCAGACACAGTCCAGGGTTTGGGAGTGCCGAAAGGTCAGCAGCCCCTCGGGGACTGAGGCAGAAGAGCGGGTCAACACCGGCCAGCGCGCACTGGAGGCTGTGCCAGTCCTCCTCCTCGACCATGACTACTGTGTTCCCAGTACAGCCCTGCTCTTACAGCGATTTGCTGGACCACCAGAGGACATTCAATTTTACACCAGGTGAGAAATATTACCTGCAGGATCAGAAACCAGAACCAGGTTTATTGCAAAGTAGGTTTGTATATACAAGGAATTTGCTTTGGTGTTGTGGTGCATAACAGTCAAAATATACACAAAAATTAAGTAATCAAATAATATTTTTAAAAAGAGAAATTTACAATAAAATATGTAAAATATATTCTAAGCTGCCACAACTTTAAAGTTTAAATTGAAGAGAATGAAATGAAATGTACAAAATATTTACCAGGAATGTGCAAATGTTCATAGTGTAAACAATGCAGTGTGCAAGTATTAATAATACATGTTTGCGTTAATGTAACTCCTTGTTGGATCAAAAATCACAAAGTGCATATATAAGATTATGAGATGTTACGTCAATATAACGTGTAGTGTCCATGTGTGTGATAGAGTCCATGTCATTGGGGGTCCCGGGTCTTGTTGATGAGGCTGGCTGCAGTAGGGAAGAAACTGCAGTGATAGCTCCTAGTGGTGAAAAGTACATTTAAGTACAAATGTACTTAAATACTTACATACTTGTACTTTAGCTGAGTAGGCTACTTGTTCCACCACTACAGTGTAGAGAGAGATATTGCACTTTTTACTCCAATACATTTATGTGAGAGTTGGTTACTGGTTACTCTGCATATGAAGATTTTACTTACAAAACACGGCAGTAGCTTAATAAAAAAAAAAAAAAAAAAAAAAAAAAATATATATATATATATATATATATATATATATATATATATATACCGGGTGCTCCACCTATGGCCTGACTAACTGGTTAGGGGGGCCTGGGATAAAAATGAACTGTAGCCCCACTATGGTGGGGTATAGCTGCTGTTCTTCTCTTGTGTTGTGTTGTGGTGCTGAGTGGAGACCTCTGGTAAAGCATCCTTTAATTAGTCTATTTCGACCTGGCTATATTCTTTCTCCCTCTGTGTGTGTCCATTAAAACGGCACTGCAGATTTTACACCTTGCACCTTTTCCCTGATGCTTTTCCTCTTCCTCTGCTGTGGTCCGTCTGTGGTGATGTCTGATGTTTTGTGCCTCTGAACAAGTACGCCTTAAAATACGTATATCATGAAACCAAACACAACATTTTTCTTCCATTTTTACTGGAACAAAATCTCAGTGTGGTCCTTGAGTGAATAAGGAGAAACACAGTTTGACTGTTTAGTGCCTTTAAAAGGGCCACAAATCCTTAAAATGTTGCGCTCAATATGTATCTTGGTCACAATTGCTAAATAACCAAATTCAAGGGATCCTTATTGAAAAATGTTTGTGGTATGTGTTGATAAAAATGACTACAGTGTACTGAATGTATCTGTTGTTAAGATTTCCCTCCCGTGATCATCTGTTGGCATTCTGGACTCTTATTGAACCAGCAACATCTAGGATGGTACGGACTACAAGGGTCAGTGAAGCCCCTGCCGATGAAGGGGAAGGAGAAAATTTTAGCAGATCAACAGTAAGTACATAAATGATACTGTGATCATCAACCCGCCCCATAGGAATACATAAAAACTGCATAATCCTAATCACACCTCTCTTTTCTCTTCAGAAACTGATCCCCGTAGATGAATTTTTCCTGTTTTTGAACTACCTGTCAACTGGATGGAGCCAGAGGGATCTTGGTCAGCGTTTTAACATCCACCAGACAACAGTCAGTGCAATCATTGTAGCATGGGCCAACTTCCTCTACGGCCTGCTGGGATCTGTGTGCACATGGATGACAGCTGAGCAGGTGAAAGCTCATCTTCCCCAGGAGTTTATGGACTACGCAGACACCCAGGTAGTCATTGACTGTATTGAGCTGCGCTGCCAAACACCTTCCTCCACGTTTCTCCAGAGTGACAATTGCTCCTCACAGAAGTCCCTCTGCACTTTCAAGGCTATGGTAGGCATGGCACCTCACGGCGCTGTGACATTTGTATCTGCACTCTATGAAAGTTCAGTGAGTGACAAAGAGATCTTCAAGCAGTCAGGCATTATACCTCTCCTGTCGCCTGATATGGCTGTTATGGTTGATAAGGGCTTCCTGGTAGATGACCTCGTCCCTGGCAAAGTTCACCGGCCTGCCTCTCTGTCCAAAAGGAACCAAACATCAGCACACAATGTTCCTGAGACCCGGTCTCCTTCTCCTGTGTCGGCTCATGTGGAGAAGTTATTCAGGAGAGTCCAGGAAAACAAACTGTTTGACACTAACATTCCCCTCTCTATCGCAGGGAGCATCAATCAGTTATTCACAGTTGCATGTCTCCTCTCCAACTATCAGAATGGACCTCTGGCCAAAAAAATTAAAGACGAAGTCTGAAGGTGCAGTTTGCCACCGCACACTGCCCATTATTCAATGTTTTTCATAGTAGACTTTAATTTTCTGCATCATTTATAATGGGACAAAGCATAATCCTGGTTACCCACTCACCTGTACCTGGATCATCTGTTTTAAATGGTTAAATGTTCTCTAAGTTCTAAAGGAAGTGTGAACTGTTTTTTGTGTCCCACATTAAATGGGCAATATGTCTTGAAATCAGTCAGAAAAGCCATTTTAACCTAACTTGCCAAAGTGTCGTGAGGCCTTTTTTAAAATTTTTGACCTGTTCCTGTTTGGCAAATCAACAGAGAAAAGTCTCTACCACAATGTTCTGTACAGCAGCATATTGCTGCCAGCATGACTAAAAAAGTTTCGTTATAATGAGAAACTTTTTAAATTCTAAATTATTCCGCTTTAACAAGAAACTTTTCCAGTAATAACAACAGACCACTTTATCGTGTTATAACGCAAAACTTTATCTTTATTTCACAAGATGAATGTATCTCATTCAAACAAACTTTTCTTGTTATAACATAAGTTGGTATGTTGTTATAATGAAACTCTCATATGTTGTTAAAACAAGTAAAAGATCCAGTCTGTGCCTATAAAGACGATTTTGTAGCCTACATCGGCCACCAAGCTGACCATCTTTCCTGCCAATAACCTGTGTATGTAGAGGTGGGTTTGTGTTACCCTGATCAGTTTTTCCTCAATGGCCTGAGCACATTTTATGTAACACTGTTGTAGCAAAACATTCAGTGCATTTACCTCCTCAGTTCATACTGAGCAGCTGAGACTTCAGTTACAAAGTGCCCTCACTGCTGTCAAGTGAAGCCAGTGAGGTCCGGGCGGGTGCCAGTGACACAAGAGGCAGAGGGCGGAGAGGAAGAGTGGCAGAGAGAGGAGAGAGTCCAGCGGCAGAGGAGGGGGTGGAGGAACCAGAGAGGGGAGAGGAGGCAGTGGGAGAGATGCCAGAGATGCAGAGGAGGAGGAGAGAATCCAGGTCCTCCAAAATGAAAGAAGGGCTCAGACTGAGGTTTATGTTTTCAGAGATCTTGGCATTTTATGTAACATACCAAATGAAACAACAGATGTCAGCTGCAACATCATGCAGGCAGGCAGGCAAGATTTAAAAGTACAGTCCATGTATTTTGGAATATTGAAGTATCATGAGTACAGTTGCGCCCACAAAGGTGGGTTCTAGTAGGACATTTCAATATCTGTGTTTCTGTGACAATAATTTATGAAGTTAAATATTAGCCTAATGTGGTGGCATCTGTGATCTGTTTACCAAGGTACAACAGATGAGCATAGTGGATCTCCGGGAATTGGCAAGTCAGCTTTTTTCTAGGGAGCCAGGGCTAGTTTTTAATGCCCTGATGATGCACCAGAACCAGCATGGTGCCCCACCGTCTGCTGGAGTGCCTGTTGCACCCTGGTGTATGTGTGGGAACTGCAGGGAGTTGCCAACAGACTGGGAAAGACAATCCTGTGGGCATGGGCCCAACCATTGCATTAGCCAGCTGCCACACTTCACCCTCTACTGTCTTGAAGATGGTTATTTGGTATCTCCAGCTGCTGTGTCTGGCGGATCAGGGACAAGTACCCTGATCCTCATGGCCAGTACACTGGTTTTGTCCCTCGCCTCTAAAATGCAAACCCTCTCCCTCTGTTTGCATTCCCATGCAAACCTTCTGGGGCCAGGTGCATCATCAGGGTATCAAACACTTCCATTTTCATTTATACATTTAAAAGAAACCTCACCCAGCTACCTCAATTGGATTTATTTATAGTTATACACAAGTTTATTCCAGTTGGTGTTTAACCTGATTTATGTTTATAATGTTGTTTGTTTTTTAAAATAAAGACTCAGAGCAGTTCATTCCTTATTCTGTACCACATGCTTGCCACACCGCCTGTCTTTGGTGGTTCTAATGTCAAAAAGTGAAGGGGCCTCATTTATAAAACTTTCTTATGTAGATATATTCACACATTGTACACGCAATAAAATCCACACCAACATTTTCATTTACAAACTTGACGTTAAGTTGATTGGCATTGCTGCTCATCAGTCTGTCTGAAATGCTGGCACTGAGGAGAATAATTGCAATTATTAGACAAAAAATGTAGTTATTTCAGGGATGCCATGAACCGTCTCATTCACTCTGATTATTGGTATACTGTCAATGCATGGTGGTGCGTGCAGCGCTCCACCCACCCTGTCAGGACATGAAATATATGAATAAATGATCACATTTAAAAGTTAACATGCTGGTTGAGCCACAAAGTATCCCTCGCTCAAACTCAAATGGGGTAATAAATCATAATAACACTATGCAAGTTTTCTGTAGCATTATCCACACAGCTGGTGGCACTAATGGTTGGTTTGGGAAGAGCTGACGCATTGGAACAACATGAAGTAGTAGCTATAATAATTAATTATACTGTATACAAAGATGAGGAACATATTCCACCTTCAGTTCTCATCATCTGTTCCCCAACTGTCAAATTTGAGATTAGTAAATACTAGGAATCATAATACACCTACATTTATTTCTACATTTGTGTTAAAAAAAACAAACAATGATTACAATTTACACACTGTTCCTGAGGTCATTGATCTCATGTTCATCCATGATCAGGTTTGGGCTGTCGTCTTGGACATATTCTGAAGACTAAATGAAAAACAATTAGACAGACACCATCAGCAGAGGGGTGGATTCTTTAGTCTCAGCTACCTCCCCTGCTGTAAGGATGTGGTCAGCCTCATAGGCAGCCTCAAGACACAGCAACCATCTTGTTGCAACGCTTCCATGATAAGGAGAGGTCAAAGCCAGTGGTTCAAAAAATGACTCATGGAAAAAAACATGAAGATGTGCCCTGTTTTTATGTAGATTTTGTGTCTTTTTTTCATGCGAAGCACTTGGTGCATGTAATTTCTTTTGTTGTAAAGCACTTTGAGCTGCATTTCTTGTATGAAAGGGGCTATACAAATAAAGTTAATTATTATTATTTTTATTATCTTCAAGGAAGTGTTGCAACAAGATGGTTTAGCGACTGAGTATAATATTACATTTATTTGAAAATATACTCCTGTTTCTTTGTGTACGAAGATATCAGGATTATCAGAACACTCGGACTGGGGAATGTCAGCAGAAGTGAACGGCAGCACTTTTAGACTGTCGTCTATCAGGCTGACCTCATCTTTATAGCAGGTGAATTACCTGCAACTAAAGATTCCACACCTCCATCAGCTACAATTAACCAAATTGACAGATAGTTGGAAGAGCAGTGGCAAGGTTTTCAGATTTCCACTACCTCTTCCCCTAAAAGTTAGTTTTACTAATGTAAAACAAACAAGAGGGATGCAGCTACTATTTCACTGTCATGTTTAATGATGGGCCGTATGTATCTGCTCTCAAGACCTTCAGGGGCATCCATGGTGCTCTCCGAAACTTCAATGCCTTCTTCTATATGCGGCAGCTCTTCTCTGTAGAGACAAATTTGTTTTACTATTTTACTAATACTGAACTTTTTATATACAGTCAATGGTGTAGATGGGTAGCAGAACACAGAACATTAATTACCGTCAGTTCCTGACTGATCCGGTGTTAATGAAGTTATCACTGCTGTGCCACCTTTGCCCAATTGATAATCTAGCCCTGTTAAGGTCAGCACTAACTATCGTATGTAGGTCATCCTAACAGCTTCTAGCTTATGAGTCAGACACTCATAAAGTCAGCAGCAACATTTACTGTTGGCAGTATTGCACGTGATCCTCCACTATCAGGTGTTATCAGATGATGACTGTCTGGAAACAATGGAGCAAGCTGGATGGAGGAAGGGATGATCACATACAAGAACATTTGGTAGAGTCACAGTGGAGAACATGATATAAAAGCAAGGTATTCCAAAGAGTCAAAGATGTTAATATGTCTGCAACAGCTGACATGTGTAACAAAACCTTCAAGTTAAATGAAGTGATGTGTAAGTGAAATGATGACACCCACAGTCCCTGTGCTTTATTGTGAAAATGAGTTTCTATTATATATATTTGAGTTAGGGCTGTCATGATATCAGATTTTCACAACACGATTATCGTGGCCAAAAGAATTCACGATAACGATATTATCGCGATATCTATAGATAATTTGAAAAAAAAATTCTTTCAGTCAAATCGTCTTTAACTTTGTTTATTGTGTATTTTGCCTCTTTTCTGGCAAATGAATTACACTCAAAATACGAGTGTAGGGAGGTGGAGAGAGAGTCAGTAACAACAACTGTATATAATTTGAACGAAGTTTGAACACACTAGAAAAGATTTTTATTTCCGCCTGAATATTTTTTTGCAAACAGATGCCTGCAGACAACCTATAGCTGTGACTTATTAGCTGGAAACACAAGGGCACCACAGCATGGAGCCATACTTAGTGGAATTTAATAACAATACCACAGAAAATGAATATTTTACACACATTTTTCTAAGGGTATGTCTAGGCGTCTTCCAAGGAAGGCCATTTAGAGACACCAAATATTCATTCATTCATTTACTAAGATGTGGCCAATGGTTACATGCTAACGCGAGTTATGACGGGGAATATGTTGGCAGATTAGGACATCTGCTGGCAAATTTGATTTGTGTAAATTTGTGGAATTTGAAAAGTGATGCAACATCCATTTGTTGATATTTATTAATGTAATAATGTGTTTTGGACTAAATATTTTACTGGATTAGATCGACTGGAACTTTGCCAATGTAACAAGACTGTTTTTGTTGGAGTTGTATTAGTCAGTGGAGTAATATGAAGCTTCATAGGTAAGTAGTTTGAATTTTGTAATTGTTTGTTTGTTGGTGGTACGACAGAGGCGTTGACTGTACCTGCTGTTGTGATTGTATCTTTAAATGGTTTGCATCAATCGAATCACAAGAATCTTAGCTTTCCAAAGATGTGTGGCATGAATGTCCACTTAAAGACAGGAGACAGTTGTGTACCTAACAGTGTGACAGCCGGGGACAGGCCGTCGGAACGTTAAGTGGTTTTAAGAGGCGCTGGATTATTTATGCAATATTATCATGTGTATTATCAACATGATGTAAATATTTCATTTTTTTAAATATCACAGTTATCGTCAAATATTGGTATATTGCGATTATTGATATATTGATCTTGTGACATGCTACCTCAGGTCATTTTTGGATGCTTTCTTTTAGCATTTTTAAATGCTAGTTTTATAAAAATTTTAATATTTTCAATATACTAAAGGCAAATGGGATTTTTTTTTGGATGATCACAGTCTGGGATATGTCAATGATTAACAACAACAGTGATATTTATGCATTATTATTTTTGTGCAGTATAAGATTAAAATAAAGTATCTGACCTGTTAACTTAATAGTCTATGTAAAGTGCCCTATTACCCTTCAGTTTTTACTTTCTAATAGCATATTACCTTATTTTGTTCTAGAAATAAAGCATAAATATAACATCATTTTAAAACAACATTTATTTTTCAAAATTTAACAAAAAATTAACATTTAACATTCAAAATATTCAGAGCAAATGTGAGTGGGTGAGTGTGTATGTGTGCATGTGTGCGTGTGTGTGTGTGTGCGCGCGTGCGTGCATGCATGTGTGTGTATGTGTCTCTCTCTCTCTCTCTCCATTTCTTTCTCTGTGTGGGAGAGACAGAGTGGGATGTGTGAGCTCGGCAAATATATTTGCCACACTTGCAACAGGTGTTGCCAATCTTCCTCCTATGGCAGGTGCAAAACTCGCACCGTCTCCTAATTTTGGGGGTTGTGGAGCTCTCTGGGTCCCCGCTGTCCTCCGCATTCTGTACCCTTTGCAGGTATGGAGTCACCAGCATTTTTCCCAGCTCCTGCAAGAAAAGCCGGCGTTTGTAGGTCTTGCCCTGGTGTCAGGAGGGATCCACAGCCGTCCACAGCGCGAATGAGTTGAATGCAGAGACGTCCAGGATGGTAAAGAATAGGGCCAGTGGCCACTGACAGGTCCTTCTCTTGCAGCTGTAGGTGCTGACAACCTGCAAAAGAAAAAAATTAAATAAATACAAATACTCTTCCTCATCACACCCAAATATCATTCATTCTTTGTATAAATGCAAAAAAACTGAATAATAAAAGCAATAAACACATCTCAGAAAAGCACATATATTCACTAAGTGTGTGCGTAATTGATGCGTAATGGCACGTACTTTATCCAGGTTGTCGACACCTCCTTTGCAGCTGTTGTAGTCCAATATTGTTGTTGGTTTCTGGTGCTCAGCTTCGCTCACGAATGGCTCCCGGTGTTTTGTGCTGAGGAGAACAACGTTCTTGCCCCGCTTTGGTAGACAGAAGACAACTTTTGTGCGTCTTTGTGAACACGAAGAGCGAGAACCGGATGGCTCTCTGCCTGGTCTGCAGCAGCTTTAGGGGAAGCTCAGGCTTGTTTTTTTTATAATTGTCCCGACCAGGGCCATTTTCCGTTTTAGGAGCTCTTCTGCCAGTGCATTAGATGTAAAGAAGTTGTTGCAGGTCACTGTATGCTCCTGGAGTCCGTCTGTCAACTCCAGAACAACTCTCCTCCCCTGGTCCATCTCAGCGGGACATCTGTCTTTTTTCCCGGTGTAAGCCTGCACATTCCAGGCATATGATGCGCGGACGCCACAGGCCACCCAAATCTTGATCCTGTAATCCCCTGGTTTGCTCAGCATGTATTGCCGGAATTTGCAATGGCCTTTGAACTGCACCAGCTGTTCATCCACGCAAATATCCTGGCCCGGGTTGAACAGAAGAGCAAGTCGTTCCACCCACTTCTCCCGCAGCGGCGAAAGGGCAGCAAGTTTGTTGTCTCTCTGGCGTGCAGCGCAACTTGGAGTTGATAAGCTGAATTTACAGTGGGACATGGTGGCCCGGAAGATCGCATGTCCCGTGTGGTCATCCCAGCACCTGCCAAAGTCAGCATCCTGATGAAGGCCTGCATCTCTGTCGCATCAATTTCTTTCCAGGCGGTGACGGTATGTCTCCTGTGCAGGTTAGTCATCTCCAAGAGAAGTTGGATCATCTCGTCAGTGATGAAAAGATTGAAGCTCGATTTTATATCACTGATACGGGCGATGACATGTCTGGTAGGTACAGGAAGCAGAAAGGTCACCGGACTGTACCGGAGCGTTTTAGCATGAGTGGCTGACCAGGAGATTTGGCCATTCTTGGATTTCCATTCCTCCCCGTCCATAACATCCTCTGTGGAGCTGTCATCGGAACAACAGGTCAGCAGGGGGAACTCCACTTCACTTTTGGAGTTGGAGTCATCCTCCGTGGAGGAGGAGGAGACGGGGGCCTCCTCGTCACCCCCTCTCTCGCTGGGAGGCTGCATGATCTCCTCAAGAGCTTGTTGTGCGGTGAATCGTCGCTTCATGGTTGCTGGCACAGGTGCCAGGCGCAGCTGGCTGTATTTATAAGTTTGGCTACGACCGCAGCTACATAAACAAACTGATGGTTTAGGGCGTCTTGTTTGGCTTTTGCCCCGCTGCGTCTTTGTGGCGCTGCAGGTTATTTTGCCTGGAAGGAATGCAATGCAATGTATGGGCATCTATGTAATTGGGGGGCTTTGAACTTACATTTATATCAATATTTCAAAGACATATTAAACATAAAATAAATTCAAATTACCACTTTAAAATCCTTAAAATGACATATACTCCTCCCTCATTAACAATTCCATAATCTATAAATATGTAAATAAGTAATTAACAGACATCAGCTTCTAGAGATAACTACAAAGACATTCAAATTCATCCAACCACTTTACAGAGAGAATAAAAACACACACACTCAACCACAGTCATACACACAGTAAACCAGAGTTGGGTCTTTGTGTATCTGGAAGTTTGACACATTTGCAGTCAGTTTACACAAATTTGAGAACAAGCTTCTTGGTGAGGGTGGATTTGTACTCTGGCATTTGGTTATATTTCAGATACTCTCCATTGCTGACCTCCCTGTTCACACGTGTCAGAACAGTGATGATATCATCATCATCCTGCGAGCTGCACAGAAAACATTGGAAACACATTACAATACATTATTGTATTGTATAATATCAAAAGCACAGAAGATACATTTGAAAACACTAAAAGCAGGCCTACAAAAACAGTGATGGGATTATTTTTAATTATATGAATCTTGGAAAATGTGGAAGATTTTTTCTAGAAGATTTTGCGAAAAGGATGTCACCATCACAAGGTGCAGTTTATAATGGTGTTTAAGAGTTTATAGTCTGTCTCAAACTGGTTAACTGAGGCTGTTGGAATTGAAGGGACATTTTGAACTATTTCTTAATGCCCGTCCACACAGACACTGTACCAATCAAATGACCAGTACAGACATTTTCAGTCTGTACCAGAAATTCTTGCCCCTAGAAAAGTGCATTTCTGGGCATTTTTTGGCTTTAATGGAGAGCTGATAGTGTAGAGACAGACAGGAAACACGGAGAGAGTATGACATGCAACAAAGGTCTCAAGCTGGAGTCAAACCAGCGACGTTGCGGTTATGTGGCATGCGCTGCTACCAGGGCTATGCACTGGTTTCTTACAGATGCTGTCCAGAAATGTTGGATAATCCAGACTATGAATATGCTACTTTTTTCATTCAAAAGTTCAACAGCTGGACAGAAGATGTCCATTCTCAGTGTTTGTGTACTAGAAGCTTCAAGTTTCCACATCACAATTATCTAAGTTGAATACTGGCTCTCGATTGGATCCAAACTAGTTGTGATGTCACAAACAATACTTGTAGGTACATACTTGAAACTTTCCCCCTTCAGCAGATGAATGTGAAAACAGCCTTCTAGTGTCAAACTCTGCACATACAGCACCAGTGAAAAGTTCAGACACACCTTCCCATTGACTTGAATGAGAAAGTGTGTCCAAACTTTTGACTGGTACTGTACATCATTCTGCACAGTGAAGCTCAAACATCCAATTGAAGAAACACGAGGAAAAACACATTTTTGAGTGGAGGGGGACTGGAGGTGCTGCTTGGTTTTACAGACTGACTTAGTTGGCCAAAACTCTGCCCAAACTCTAGTTGGTGGTCAAAAAGCACATTGTCAGCTTTGAATCATGGACGTGTCTCACCTTTCTGCTGATCTTGTTAGCTGCCTGCACAGTTCCTGGGTGTAGAATGAGCCTAATAAATTGTGTTGAAACGACATGCCCTCTGGCACAGTCGCCATGCCCAGCAGGAAGTCTGCGTCATAAGGCAACATCTGGCCATCAAGACGACCTGCGCCTTCCTCCAGGCGATTCTGTCTGTTCCCGCGGTGTAACGAATCAGCGCTGGCCCCCAATGCAAGATGGTCAAAGTGGGCCTGCCCATCACAATCAGATGTAACATAACATAATGTCAATAGGGAATGAAAGAAGTGAAGGCACACAGCTTTAAAACGACCAGCAACAGTGAAATGCACTGCACAGTTGACCGCCTAAATGACATGAATATTAGGAAAACAGACTGCCGTGCTATAGAAGAGGAGCCATGATAGCAAGGCCAAGAAAGTGATAGATTAGCCTACTTGACAATATCTGGTGTCGGAGCACCATAACAATCGGTGACACCCAGGGGTTTGCATGGCGCCTTAGACACAATATTAACATTTGACATTGTGTCTACCTACTCAGGAAAATATCCCCTGTCATTGGGATACTCATGCAGAGATGGCAGCTAAAGCAATTGGCTCTGGCTCCGGCACATCCTCTTACACCTTGTTCTCACCATCTCCAGTGGTTGTGGATGGTGCGCTGGTACTAGCATTAGCAGGTGTCTTATTCAGCTCATTGGAACAACTAGTGCTTGCTATCTCGTCTTTCTTTTTAAAGAAACTGCCTATTTTTGGAAGCTTTGCTTTTTCTTTCTTTGTTGCTTCTTTAAATTTTCACTTCTGAAACCTGCTTTTGTGTTTGTACTCTATTGCTCCTTTCTCACTTACTTGCTGTCTTAACTCTGTGTGGATTTTGCTACACAGTGGTACACGTCCATAATTACCATAACCCAGAATTCCACGTGGGCACACTTTGCATATTTTTGAACATCAAATCACCCATTACTCCTTATTTAAACTTTATTTAAATTTTTAAAGGAAAAATTCCCCACTGTGAATATGATGATATATGATATGATTCTTAAAACTAGGTCACCTATGTAGTAGAAATGTGCAATCATTTCTGATATTTGTGCCCTATGACTACAGTAAAGTGAGAAAAAGGCTGTAGATTCCACATATCGCTCTTAAGGGGGAATCCCACAACAACCAGAATGCATTGCATGTGTCTTGTCCAATCAGACTGACTGACTCAACTCACACGGCCACCCTAGCACCTAAAACAAAGTTAGCAGAGACAAAGCAGCATTATATCTCCTAATGCTGAGGCTTTTTTTCATTTGCATTTATAAAAACAAATGGCATGTTGGAGTCAGTTACGTTATGTGGATCAACTTCGAGTGCTGCACGATGCTGTTGGATGCAGCGGCAAGTCGCTGTTAGGCCTGTCGCGGTAATTACGTTCAGCACATCATATGATAATATTATCATGTCCATATATCAACTTATTTCATGATATATGGACATGACCTTGGTCATTTTTGCTGGCTGTAGTGTAGCTGTGGTCGTAGCTTACACAGCACTATATTCGGCCTCATAAATTATAATAGTTGTGCCACATCTCTGCTCAGACCTTATATTGTAAAGCGTAAAGTATGTGACACCATGGAGAAGATGACTTGGCTCATTGAGTACCAAAAATACTTACCGCTTACCATTAAAGTTTAGTGGCCGCGCGTATACTGTAGACTCAGTGCTCAAGATCTTTTGATACGATAGTGGAGAAAGAGGGGCCCGCACGAAGCTGCATTACCTGCATATATGGTAGTTTTGCTGCTTGTCTGTCCCCCTCCTCCTCTTTTGTCTTTGATCCTCTCTGGTTTCTGTTTCCCTGACTCCCTTCGATGAAAAACAGTTTGGGCTTCCCTGCCAAGGTGGGGGCTTGTCTGCTCTTGAAGGGTTGTGTCAGTTCTCGCAGGGACACCCGTTGATAGTCACTCCCAAAGACAATTCCCTTTTCTCCGACAGAAAGTACGCACACCACCTAAGATCAAAAGCAGCCAGTTTTTTAAAATTTTGTTTCTCATTTTAGATTTTTTTAGATTTGATTCATCTTAACATGTAAAACATTCAGCTGGAGTTAAATACAGTTTCAATATGTGATTTAGTATGCCAGCCATCTATACTATACTATAATTAAAATGTAAAGCATGTGTTTTAATTGTCATTGATGATACAGCTCTGAAGGTGTGTGGCATTGCTTACCAAGGCATCATCATCCAAAAAATTTCTTTTGCCCAGCTTTTTTAGTTCTCTTCGCATGGCTTCTGCAGTCAAGTTGTTGTGTATCACCACCATAAAGCCAAGACGGGTGAACACTGAGTGCAGAGCCCCTGTGTGACCGATAAAAGAGACAAATTAATAAGTAATAAACAGCACATGCACAAATAAGATCATATGGTCGCTCAAATGAAACGATACATACTTGCATCCTCCTGACTTGCTCTTGATTTTTTCAGCGCTCTCATGAACGAGCCATTGTTGATGACCATACACACACCACGAGGGTTATGAGTCAGAGTGTAGTAGTCTTCCTACGACACAAGCACACCGACATAGACAAATAATGAACATCAATGTTCTGATGAATGAATGAATGAATGAATGAGAGGTATTGGTGATTGTGTGAATGGTTACCTGATCATAAAAATAGGAGGATTCTGTGTTTGGTTCTGCATCGGAGTAAACACGCTCTCCTTCATCTGAGGAACAGAAACAGTGCAGACTTACATCCCTTGTGGGATAGAAATAAAAACAACTTTTAGGTGTCATTATTCTATAGCTGTGTAATTAGTGATGCGGTGAGGAGAGAGACTTACAGCTGGACTGAGTCTCAGATATAGACAGGATAGCTTGTGTCGACTGAGGGGAGTTGTTGACACTCTGTGGGAAGAAAGAAGGAAGCAGTCAGTAAACTGTCTTATTGCAGAATAAACCGTACACAAACACACATTTACACACACCTGGGCGTCCATGCTGACATGAGAGGGTGATCCAGTTTGACGCTGCTGGTTTACCCCTGCAAACAGTACAATCATTTGATGAACAGTAATGAGAAATTTAAATGTGCTCGTGTGTGTAAGTGGGTCTACCGTCTTGGTAGGGCTGTACAGTCAATGCCAATTGTCGATCTATCTCCATAGGTACTGTATTCAGCTCATGAAGATTTGTATTTGACAGTAGACCAGTCTTTTCCATTTCAGCAAACACATCCAGCGTGGTCTGTAATTAACAGAGACGACTTGTTTGTCTGTGTAAAGGCTTTGCAGTTGGTCTTGAACTAAAGGTAAAGGAGCCAGTGAACAAAAACAGCACAGCAAACGAGGTCTGTATGTGTAAGTATGTGTCTCAAGCTGAAGGCCTCCGAAATGGCCACGAGAGGGTGCTTACATCATCTTGAGTGGCTTACTTTATATGGAATTGAAGTTGATGTCATCCTTGCCCTCCCCTGCCTTCCTACACTCCTGTTTCTATACTGCCGATCACTTGACATAAGAAAACTACAACCCAGTTATCATTTGAAAATATATAAATAAACTATCCTTCAGCTTTACAGTGGGGAAATCCATATTGGCCAGTACGAACTGGCACCAGTTTCAGCCCACGACCCCGTTCCAGTCTCCACTCCAGATCCAGCTCCAGTTCAAGAAATGGACTCAGCAGATAATCACCAGCCCTGCTTGCCTTTTTCCTGAAGACTTTGGAGTGAGACAGGATGTCTTTGTTAATGAATAGCCAAGCTTCCTTACGTCCCTTGCTGTTCACTGGAAGAAGGACCCTGAAATTACCCAAGAAGTGTCTTTCTTCAGGTGGTAATTAAATTTAAGACTGCTAGCGTTGGACCTTCTACCTACCAGCCTGTCTCCCAGTCTGCCAGCTTTGGGCCTGCTAGTCTCCAGCCTGCACCCTGGACAACAAGCCTGCTCTTCAGTCTCTTAGGTTTGAGTTTGTGAGCCTGCAGCATGCCTGTCCTGAGCTGGCTAGCCTACTGCCTGTTTGTCCTGAGCTGGATAGCCCACTACCTGCCTGTCCTGAACCTGCATACCCAGAACCCTATGAGACTAATGTGGAGCAAGCTGAGGAGCCATCACGCCGTCCAGCGGTCACCCTTTGAAGGGACTTGCCTTGCCATTTTCCCCAGGTACTGTGGAGTCTCCAACAGGAGGCATGGTCCCCAAGGCTCCTGAAACCACTGGCTCTCTCTGCTGCCCAGCGCCATAGTCTCCGCTGCCCAGTGCCTCTCTGCTGTCCAGCAGCACAGAGCCTCCGCTGCCCAGTGCCATAGAGTTTCTGCTGCTCAGCACCACTATGAGGTCCTGTCTGTTCCCGAGCTGTTGGCCAGGAACAGACGGCCCAACCTGTTCCTGTGCCTCTGCTGCAGAAGTCTTCAGTGCCAGTGCTCCAGCCATCTCCCATTCCTGCTGAGCTGCAGCAGTCTCCTGTTCCTGCTTAGTTGCAGCAATCCCCTGTTCCTGCTGAGCTGCAGTGTCCCCTGTTCCTGCTGAGCTGCAGAGGTCTCCTGTTGTCTGATATGAAAATTCTTGTTACCATTAACAGATTGTATACAAAAATATCTGCAGATGCCAATACAATTAGTTGGTCATTTATGCCTATGTTTGTCCATTTGTCTTTCACCTGCCTAAACACAGCTTACCAAAGAACACAATTTCACTTAGGCTACACACTAACCTATCACTACTGCTGCTTTTATATAGTTTCTAATGTTTACACCTTCACAATAATCAAACTTTAAGCCAATTTGATTTTCGCCTTTCCCTTCTCCTTGCCAGATTATGTTTGCCTGATGATCAGACTGTCATCTTGTGTACCAAACCAATTGCAAGTAAAGACTGTTTTTTGATCAAGATTATGTCTCTGAATCCTGCAATTGAGTTCTCCTGCCTGTTACCCCACCAGTCGTTACACAAGGTGGTGGCAAGGTGTCACGTTGCAAGTCTCTATTTGTATTCTAGCCAGCTTGCTGCTCAATAGAAACTTCATCTTTTCAAGATTTTCCTGAGTCATGTCTTTACATGTTTGGTACAGCATCACCATGACAGAAAGAGCAGAAGAGTATATGTAACGCCTGGGCCACACTGGCTGCGTCTACCTCAGCAGCGCGTGTGTGTCGATGAACTGCTGCGTCTCGCACGCTTGTGGTGTTCACGCAGAGAGCGTTGCTGCTGCTGCGCTGCTGCTGCCAGCCCTATCTTTCTACATAGAGTTTCACTTTGATAATGGCCATCAATAATAGAATGTTATGGCCATATCATTTAATTATGAATTTTATTTATATTTCGTTTAGACAGATAAAGGTTAAGAAGCGTGTGTTCAATTGTGAAAAATTTTCTTTCTGACGGGCATGGCGGAGTCTGGTTGGGGATACTTCTGTGTTGGTCACATACATACCTCACTCAGGACATTTTTTAAAAATTGATTATATTGATTATTCCGCCAGTTAAACCCCTGCTGTCACCGCTCCAAGTAAGGAAAATCCCCCCAGACGACACCAAGTTCCCCAAACGAGTCCCGACAAACCTCCAAACTGTCAGGAGGGAAACTGACAACAAATAAGTAAAATAACAACGCTAAATCTCCGTCTGGAAGCAGGTGGAGTGCCCCGCCAGAGAGGCTCCGGCGTGCAGCGCGCAGGCTGACCCGCAGTGGTGACACTTCATGTCTGTGACATATTCTACACATACAGACATTGAAACCATAGTGAAAGGTGTTATTGTTGCTGGTATGATGTCAATATGACTGTCAACAGATCATTTTCCCAGTCTATTTTGTTGAGAAACGCGCACGGCACGTGGAAAAAATAGGCGAGACCTTGAAACTCTAGATGAAGCGTGGCTGCTGTGGCGCGTGAGATGCACGTCACACGCAGGCTGTGTGGCTGCTCTAACCTGTTAACATGGACGCCGAAATGAAAACCAAGAGGTTCTGCGACGCACACGCGCTGCTCACGCAGCCAGTGTGGCCCAGGCGTAATGTACATATGGGCACCTGATTATTGTTTTACGATAGACATGAAAAATTGTCAACTTCTCCTTTAAGGGACTAGCTTTTCTTTTCCTTGTGTAACTTTTATGAGATACTACGGTATTACTAAGCTAAGCTAATACGAGCTAATAAGCATGTGTCTGCAGGCCTTAAGGTGACAACATGTCTTGTAGTTATCTGTGAGGAAGAAAAAGTATTTAAACCCCTTCTTGTGTCTTTTTAAAAAAGCCTAACTAAACATACTGACTAAAGCATTGTAACATAAAGTGTGCTGTTTCAACATTAGGTAAAGGCCTCACCTCCTTTCGACTTTTACTCTCTTCTGAAAGACCATCTGAAGAAATCAGAGTAAAACAGAATTACACTTCCAAACATTAAACTGTAATATATATTAATTCTGAACATTTTTTCTTCATGTGAAACACACTATGGGCTTGTATATGGGAAATGCTACAGACAGTCATTTCTTTACTAAAATTGTGTACGTTAACATACCACTGTTATCTGAACAAGTTGCTTGGATGGGCAGAGGTGAAAGGCAGGTGTCATTAATTTGTATGTTCTTCAAGTCTGGGTAAGTCGTTTTAATGTCCTCATCAGTTTGCAGGAGGTTCAGGAAGGCTTGGCAGGTGTCCTCTCCTTTATCTATGATCTTATCCACAAGTGCAATGATGTGCCCCTCTAAATCTTCCTTGTTGATGCTTTTAAGGTTGTTGTACTCATGTTGAGTTATAAGTTTCTTTTCATAAATCTTGTTGAGGATCAGCCTTTGGTCTTCAGACAAAGTCGTCAGAATAGCTGTTTTATTACTTCTCACTGTGTCTTTGGCTGACATGCTGAATCTGAAATAGAGAAATTAAAAAACAAGATCATTCAGGAGAAGAACTGGCTAACACCAGTCAATACTGTTTTTTTGTTTATAGAGTCACTCTGTTTTTGGTTTTTTTGGAACTTACTGTAGTAGCATTGCTATAACTACCACTCAGAGCCACTATCGATATGGCACGTTATCTTTTCATTTGGTAGCTTCTTCATTCACAAGGCAACAGGTTTCTAATGACAAATTCAGTTGCACGTGTGACTAGTTTGCCTGCAAAACACAGGCGTCACAGCTATTATATGACAAGCTATTATACTTTAGCTATTATTAGTTTAGACCCCCCCACTTTTACCTGTTTTTTACCATGTCGAAAATCAGTGCATTGTTCTATCCACCCTCTTTTTAGAGCACTGATGGCTCAGCCCCACTCGCACTGAGAAAGAGCAGGAGAGGAGAGAAGCAGTGAGACGACGACTATAAATGACAGCAAAATGCAGTAGAGACTGTCTTATGTTATTTACCAAATGTATGTACACTAATTTAATTTCAGCTCAGTGTGAGAGTCTCTGCTGCGTTTTTCTGTCATTTATGGTTGCGCTACTCTACTCTGCTCTCTATGGTTCACTGCGGACGCGGCTGAGCCCTCCGTGTGTGCTACACAGATGCATGTGTGTGCTACACGTGCGGTGTTGGGGGCACGGACCAACTATTCATTCATTGAATTAAAATGTGCTATATCGGGATAGGTATCGTTATCGGGATATGAGATTTTGGTCATATCGCCCAGCCCTAAGCCTAATTTTCGCTCCAGGACTGTTAATGTCACTTTATTAAAGAGGACCTATAATGCTCATTTCAGCCCTAAATTTTAATTTTTGACCTCCACTAGAGAAGCTTTGTAAGAGTCACAGTTAAAAAAAAACTCTTTTTTCTTATACTGGCCTTTATGCAGCACCTCATTATACACTGTGTCTCTGACGACTCCATTTGAGCTCCTGTCTCTTTAAGGCCCCCTCTCAACGAGCCCACTCTGTTGTGATTGGCCAGCTTTATGTATCAGAGTTGTGTAACGCCAATGCAAACCCAATATTTCTTGCTTCACTGCTTCAAATTGAAAGCTTTTAAATTACTAAATAACGGGAGGCTTTTATTGTGAAGAATTTATAGAAGTGAAACATGTTCCTCACTGAATTAGCAGAGCTTTGTTAGCAGCGCTAAAACTGGTAGAAACAACAACATATGGAGATATTTGTTGAGCGGATCAGGAATAGTACAAGCAGAAACAGCCACAGTGATGATGATGTTTGATGAACAGCTGCAGACGACCAGCACACCTCCAACTGGTAAACTACTTATCTTACTTTGCTGTGCTATGTATTGGAGTCATGGTTCGGCATGACTACTCCAAAAACACTGGAAAAATGCCATGTTAGTGGAGTAGAGCACTAAACTTGTGCATTGTGTGGAGCAGATGTCCATATGAAGAAATCCGTCACGAGCTGATGTCAGCCTGGGCTGGAAGTAGAAAAAAATGTTGGAAACTTAGTGTTCAGAGCAGTCTGAAGTCGGTGCTTTTTGCTCACAGGGATTACCTCTACATACGTTTACATCGTATGCCACTTTTAACATCAACATCCGACACTGTTACATTATATATATGTCTGAAAATAAGGGAAAGCATAATATGGCCTCTTCAAGATTTAATATTTTTTCAGGCAAGAAAATAACTATTTAAATTCCTAATATGTGGTCAGTTTATCCAAATAATGCCTATTTGTAAATCTGCTGCAACATTTTCATAGCAGCAGCGAGATGATTGGCTGCGTCGTCATCCCAGTGAAAACATGATCAGATGAATTGATCTATGCAGCTCTTTGGTGAGTAGTCTTTCCCAGATCAGTGTTAACTCTAGGAACCTGCAGAATTAGTAAGTTTTTGCCTTGCAGTTTCAGACCCCCACCAGCAGGGGGTGCTGCAGCCCCTCAGCACCCCTACTTCCAGCATCCCTGTAAATAAAGAAAAACAAATGCCTGTTTCTTCTAATAGAAAGAGAGGGCCAACCTACTTTTTGATAAAGAATACAGTAACGAGTACCAGTTATAAATCTAAGGGCTGAGTGGTGGACAGCATTTAGGGGAGTAAGAGTGGATGTTGCCGAATGTCTGTAAATCACATCACCACAATCTAGCACTGAGAGAAAGATTGCTTCCACAGTCATTGTCTTTGGCTCTGGAGAACAGCATTCATTTTGTTTTATCCGCATTTAATACAAGTTTGAGATCTAAAAGTGCATTTTGCAAAGTATTGAAAGAGAGCTGCAAGTTTTCAGTAGCCAATTTTATAGAGTCAGCCCAGCAGTATAAAATAGTGTCATCTGCATAAAGGTAGACGTTACAGGTTCTCAAAGATGAGACTCAGAGAAACTTAGATCTAGCATTCTACTTTTGTGCATTGTTGTCTGTCAGAGAGGTAATTGTTGAACCATCTACAGTCATTAGGATCGTGTCCGATACTTGATAATCTTTGCAGGAGGAGGGAATGATCAACCGTGAGCAGTACAGTGCTTTGTATTGTATACAGCTGACACAATCTAATTTAGTATTAGGGACGTAGCAGAGATGGTGCTATGATCTGTTCTGAAGCTGATTGGTTAATACAGAGTATCTACTTAAGAGTGACTTGAGTTGATTGTTTACTAATGATTCAAGGGGTTTTAGCCAGACAAAGACAGTTTTGTAAGAGGGTGGTAGTTATTCAGGTCACTTTTCTCTCCTCCCTTGTGCAAAGGTAAAACATGAGTGGACTTCCATACTTTAGGAATTGTGCCAGTTAAAACAGTTAAGTTAAAATGTGTATGTGTTGTTAGATACATACAACTCAAGGTATGGTAAGAATAGATAAAGACAGTAGTATAAATATGAAGACACTATAGAAGATATAACCAGTATAGACCGTGGTATAAATGTGGTATAAATAATGAATAATTAAAACATATATATGAGTCTCCTTCAGTAGTTATGAATGTGTTTTTACATCACCTCCAACATCATTTTGAAAGCCATTTCCGGGCAGAAATGGGGGACTTTTACTTTGAAAACTTAGCAAAATGATTGTAAAAATATAATTTAAAATATAAATGTAAAAATGCTCATGCTTAGTGTGCCTACAGTATGACTAGAGCAGAAATATATCAGTGGACTAATGTGTCTCCAGGTCACATCAAACTGACCCCATTTCACTTTACAAACAATAAAAAACACAGAAAAGTATTTTGAGATTTTGAAATGAATTTGCCTCTTTATTTCTTCTGAAAGTGTGCTAATTATAATCCCAAATTAAAGAATAAAGTCATTTTCTTTTACTTTTAAATGCTTTATATTTCATTTCGCAAAGACACGGGTAACATGATTGATACTCTCTTTGTGTATAATCTGATAAATCTCACATGCTTTTATTCATTTTTCCTGTTTTTTATGATCCTGAAAACCGGGCATCGTCAATGTCAAACCATAGCTCTGGTCGATGTGTATCCATGATGAGTGTATTAAAAGAGCTCTTATAATACATTCATGGTTTCAATGTGATAATTTCGCCAAGTGAGTCCGCCCATGGATGTATTGAGCTCTTGTAATACATCTATGAGTCCGCCCCGTCAGCTCGCTCTGGGTCATTTCAATGCATTTGCCCTAAAGTTTAGAATAGCGTGCACTCCAAATATAGGGGCGGCTCGTGACCAGAGTTGCGAGTGACGGCTAGTTTGACCTTAGTTCCTACACAAGCGTCAAAATGTATCCTGCAAACGCTTTTTCTACGACGATAATACGACCGATTAATAACTTGTTAATGTTCTTCTAAACTGAAACAAACAGTTCAGTTAACTTACAGTTGGGAAATCTTCCCTCTCGATTTTACTGTCGGTGAAGTGGGCCTTGGTGGAAGTTCCTGTTCTTCCGCCGCTCTCAAAGCATCGTTTTGAGGGCGTGTTTTTTTTTTTTTTTACCTGAGAAAAGGTTGCTTCTCGTGACTTCTGCTGCATTCACGTGCTCCTCGGATTGTCCCATTTTCTGAGTTGGGAAGTCGTTCTTCCGACTTTGGTGTGTTCACGAGCTTTTAAGTCGTAATGTGGAAACAACATGCACGCTACAAAGAAGATGTGTTGTATTTTGTCCGAGACTGCAACAGTACATTCCCTATCACCACTTAAATATTGCTTTACCTTACCTGTTTTCGGGGTTGATGCTAATAAATCAATTTTCTGACTAATATAAGTCACTCTACGTGGACAGCAACTAACGGTTACAATCTAATACAATATTACAAATTACATGTGAGCAAAAATTGATATGCAATACGTGAATTGTAAGAAACACCAACTGATAGTAAACAACTATTCCCTAATGTCAGTTACTTTTTCTTAGGTTCATGCACAAGCACTTCAATTCAAAGGCTTCAAGTTTCCACATCACACTTGTGTAAGGTGAATACTGGACCAGGATTGGCTTCCAAACTAGTTGTGATGTCACAAATCATCTCAAAATCTGAGATTTTTAATGAGCTTAGAGAAACTTTCTTCCTTCAGCAGATGAATGTGACAAACTCTGCACATACATCATTCTGCACAGTGAAGCTCCTCAAACATTGTGTAGGAACAAGAAAAAAAACAACACATTTTTTAAAGAAGGGGGACTTTAATTAAAAGTCAAAGTACTTAACTAACAGATCTGACTATATGAACAACCACTAATATGAACAGAAATCAATTCTATTTTAATAGAAATTAGAATAGACATCAGCTTCTACAGATAACTACAAAGACATCCAAATTCATCCCACCATCTTTACCTTACAGAGAGATTAAAAACACACACACACACTCAACCACAGTCGTACACACAGTAAACCAGAGTTGGGTCTTTGTGAATCTGGAAGTTTGACACATTTGCAGCTTTGCACTTGATCACAGTCAGTTTACACAAATTTGAGAACAAGCTTCTTGGTGAGGGTGCATTTGTACTCTGGCATTTGTTTGTGTTTCAGATACTCTCCTTTGCTGACCTCCCTGTTCACACGTGTCAGAACAGTGAGGATATCATCATCCTGCGAGCTGCACAGAAAACATTGGAAACACATTACATATTGTATTGTATTATACAGTACATATTGTTTGTTTTTAGAAACATTCTGCCCTCTGATGAATCACATCAAAAGCACAGCAGATACATTTGAACACAATTTTGACCAGACAAGTACATGAGTGAAAACAAATACAGAATATATATACAGTATATACACTGATTTAGATATATTTTGGAGCATTTTTTCCTTTAATGGAGAACTGATAGTGGTGAAACAGACAGGAAACAAAGAGAGAAAGGAGGGTGGGGTATGACATGCCACAAAGGTCCCAAGCCGGAGTTGAACCAGGAATGTTGTAATTATGTAGCATGCGCTGTAACCATTTGGTTACTTAAAGATCTTCTTAAAGATCCACTCCAGACATGTTTGAAGGCATGAAATAAGGAATAATAATTTGTCTACTATGGTTTTTACAGAACAAAGTTCAATTACTTACTTAAAAAAATCCTTAAAATTACATCTACTCCTTCTCCCTCATTGAGAAAATCCAGACTATGACTATGCAACTTTTTGTCATTCAAAAGTTTAACTGCTGTTAAACTTGCCATTCTCAGTGTTTGTGCACTGGAGACTTCAAGTTTCCATATCACACTTGTCTAAGTTGAATACTGGCCCTCGATTGGATCCAAACTAGTTGTGATGTCACAAGTCATGCTCGTAGGTATACGTCTTAAACTCAGATTTAAGGTGAGCACAGAGAAACTTTCCCCCTTGTGGAGGGGGACTTAAAAAAAACTAAATTTCAGCCTGACATTAACAGTCACTAAGTGATCATCCTTTATGACAAAGGTTGTGGTTAAGCTGGGGTGCAGCCTGGTTTTACAGACTGACTTAGCTGGCCAAAGCTCTGCCCAAACTCTAGTTAGTGGTCAAAAAGCACATTGTCAGCTTTGAATCATGGATGTGTCTCTCACCTTTGTGCTGATTTATACAGCTGCCTGCACAGCTCCTGGGTGTAGATGGAGCCGCTGGAAGTGTTTCGAAACGACACGCACTCTGATACTGTGGCCATGCCCAGCAGGAAGTCTGCGTCCCAAGGCACCGTCTCGTCTTCAACACGACCTGCGCCTTCCTCCAGGCGATTCGGTCTGTCCCTGTGGTGTAACGAGTCAGCGCTGGGCCCCAATGCAAGATGGTCAAGGCGGGCCTGCCCATCACAATCAGATGTAACGTAACGTAATGTCAGTAGGGAATGAAAGACGTGAGAGCATACAGCTTGAAATGACCAGCAACAGCAAAATGCACTGTACAGTTGACACCTAAATGACATGAATACTAGGAAAACAGACTGCCGTGCTATAGAAGAGGAGCCATGATAGCAAGGCCAAGAAAATGATAGACTAGCCTACTTGACAAAATCTGGTGTCGGAGCACCATAACACATGAAAACATAACTGACAGCGCACCTTGATACACATGACAAACATAATCAGTGACACCCAAGGGTTTGCATGGCCCCTTAGACACAATATTAACATTTGACATTTGTGTCTACCTTCTCAGGAAAATGTCCCCTGTCCATGGGATACTCATGCAGAGATGCGGTGGCAGCTGCAGCAATTGGCTCTGGCTCTGGCACATCCTGTGAATAATAAATAAATACAAAATGATTTCTTAAAACCAGGTCATCTATGTAATAGAAATGTGCAATTATTTCTGAAATTTGTGCCCTATGGTTACAGTAAAGTGAGAAAAAGGCTGTAGATTCCCCATATCACTCTTAAGGGGGAATCCTACAACAACCACAATGCATTGCACGCATCTTGTCTAATCAGACTGACTGACTGACTCTACTCATGGTATGTTCACAGCCAGCCTAGCAGAGACAAAACAGTATTATACAGACGTGGCTGAAATTATTGGTACCCTTCCACCTTTTTTTTAAAAATGAAATTTTCTCTGTATTAAACTGAAACTGACAGAAGTATATGGCATTCATCATTCTTTATTTCACATTGAATATAATTTTGATTTACAACTTAACTAAAACAATAGATAGATAAAACAAATGAAATAAAGAATAAGCATAAATTCAGTTATTTTCACAACTGTTTTGTTTTGTTCCACTGCAAACCAAACGTAGACATGCATTGATAATAAAGATCTTTTAATTTCAACACTGTTCTGGGCAAATAGTGCATTATTTTGATAAAATGCAAGGGTGCTAATAATTTTGGCTTATTTTCATTTACATTTATAAAACAAACGGCACGCTGGAGTCAGTTACATTATGTGGATCAAGTACGAGTGTTGCATGGGGCCACTGGATGCAGCCGCAAGTTACAGTTAACATAGTCGCTGTTAGGCCTGTCACAATAACTACGCTATTATTGTATGATAATGTAATTATCAACCTCATGTCCATATATCGACTTATCGAATAATATGTGGACATGACCTTTATCATTTTTCACCAACATTTTAGCCAACATGATGCCAGAATAAACAGCATAACTTATTGTGTGTGGTCTATTGACTTGACGCAAATAATCTGTCTACCTGTTTCTGCAGGTTGTTTTCAGAGGTTTTCAGCATTCTCATAAATCCAGTTTTTGCTCCTGCTCTTAATATTTAAAAAAAAAAGGGGAAAGCAGCGCGTGAGGCCCACCTTTCCTCTGCCTCCACATCACAGGCAGAAGTCCCACACTCCACATTAGCGCCTTATAGGCTATTCATGTCACATTTGCATGTGCAGCCATTACTCCCTTTTTCCCCATAGACTTACATTGTGAAAGAGATGTCTGTAAATCAGCATACATTTTTTTGAGTGTCACAACCCCTGCAAAATGACTAGTTTCACTATCAGAATTTGTTCCATTAGGTCTGATCACATTTCGAAAATCTAGAAGAGCCCCACGATTGAATTATTTTATCCCCAAGTTAGCCAGAGGGCTAAACTGGAGGAAGTCTCTAGTGAGCATACTCCATAGAGTATGCACAGTATGTTTTCAGGAAGTGGCTTTTTTGGCTTCACTGAGCAACTTCCACAGGAATGAACGGGGCTCCACCTCCAACACTGTATCCAGTTCTCTTTATACATCCATGTAGCATTGCACACAGCATTCCAGACCCTGCTGTGTCTGATTCAACAGCATGATATTTGGCTTTGTATCATGAAAGTAGTTTTCTTTCAAGTATACTGATGTTTAAAGTATTTAGTAGTATGGTATTTTAGTGTCTGCTTTTCCCTATCACTAGCGTAGCATGGTGGATGGGGGTGGGGGTGTGGGCAGAACATGTGAAAACGTAGTTTGTAGTGTAAGACAGATCTCCAAAGTCTGCTGGATGACGTGTTTTGTGTCACCCGGTGGACTTTTGCTGGCAAATAAGTGGGGAGCTCTGGGTGCAGGCCTGGAAGAATTAGGAATAATTTAGAAACGTAACACAGAGGTATATAAACCACAATAAACTTCATGCTTGTATATTTCAAACTGTTATTTGTTACATTTCTGTTATTGTTATTTTATTGTTATTTATTTGGTGAATGAATGACATTAAGTATGTGACACCATGGAGAAGATGACTTGGCTCATTGAGTACTATAAATACTGCTCACCATTAAAGTTTAGTGGCTGTGTGTATACTGTAGACTCAGTGCTTGAGATCTTCTGATATGATAGTGCCGAGGGAAAGAGGGGTCCATGTGTGTGGGCCCTAAACTGTTGCAGCCCCCAATGCAGCAGCATTACCTGCAAATATGGTAGTTTTGCTACTGCTCTGTTCCCTTCCTCCTCTCTTGGCCTCGGTGGACATGGCAACGATCCTTTCTGGTAGTCGCTTCCCTGACTCCCTTCAATGAAAAACAGTTTGGGCTTCCCTGCCAAGGTGGGGGCTTGTCCGCTCTTGAAGGGTTGTGTCAGTTCTCGCAGGGACACCGGTTTCTCGTCAGTCCCAAAGACAAATCCCTCTTCTCCGTGGGAAAGCAAGCACACCACCTAAGATCAAAAGCAGCCAATTTTTCTAACATGTAGAAAAATGTGATTTAGCATGCCAGCCATCACAATTAATCACAGAAACTCAGGTTGACCTTACTTTTAAAAATGAAACGTTTGACAGGACTATTATTAAAATGTAAAGCATGTGTCAGCTCTGAAGGTGTGTAGCATTGCTTACCAAGGCATCATCATCCAAAAAATTTCTTTTGCCCAGTTTTTTAAATTCTCTTTGCATGTCTTCTGCAGTCAAGTTGTTGTGTATCACCACCTTAAAGCCAAGACGGGTGAAAACTGAGTGCAGAGCCTCTGTGTGACCGAAATGAGAGACAAAATAATAAGTAATAAACAGCACATGCACAAATAAGATCATATGGTCGCTCAAATACAAGGATACATACTTGCATCCTCCTGAGTTCCTCTTCGATTTGTCAGCCCATGGCCCAAGAAGACGTCATTTTTGATGACCATACACACACCACGAGGGTTATGAGTCAGAGTGTAGTAGTCTTCCTACGACACAAACACACCCACATACAGAAATCATAAACATCAACGTTCTGATGAATGAATGAATGAGAGGTATTGGTGATTGTGTAAATGGTTACCTGATCATAAAAATAGGACTCTGTGTTTGGTTCTGCATCGGAGTAAACACGCTCTCCTTCATCTGAGGAACAGAAACAGTGCAGACTTACATCCCTTGTAGGATAGAAATTAAAAAAAACTTTTAGGTGTCATTATTCTATAGCTGTGTTAGTGATGCGGTGAGGAGAGAGACTTACAGATGGACTGAGTCTCAGATATAGACAGGATAGCTTGTGTCGACTGAGGGGAGTTGTTGACACTCTGTGGGAAGAAAGAAGGAAGCAGTCAGTAAACTTATGGAGGAGATTTTTGGTCATAATGAAAATTAAAAGTCCAAATAGAAAATTAAAAGAGATAAAATTAAAAAGATTATTATTTTACTACACTACTAGGAATATCATCCATATAAACTGGCCTATTGCAGAATAAACCATACATAAACACACATTTACACACACACCTGGGCATCCATGCTGACATGAGAGGGCGATCCAGCTTGACACTGCTGGTTTACTAGTGCAAACAGTACAATCATGCGATGAACACTAATACTACATTTAAATGTGCTTGTCTGTGCAAGTGGGTCAACCGTCTTGGTAGCGCTGTACAGTCAATGCTAGTTGTCGATCCAGCTCCATCAGTACTGTATTCAGCTCATGAAGATTTGTATTTGACAGTAGACCAGTCTACTAGCAAACTAGTGCAGTGCCCGTTCAAAATGTGCCTGTTCAATAGAGCTTAACTCTCTTACCTTTTCCAATTCATGCTTTATGGTAGTTCTTATCACTACAGATGTAATCCCACCTCCGACCACAATGGGGGTTGCAATGGCAGAGTGGTGCTGTCCGTATTTCTACTTGTTGAATCCACGTACAGAAGAAGAAGCAGAAGCAATGTTTTTTATGAGGTATTTTTATATATTTCTGAACAACGTGCCTGAGACATCCAGCAGTAAGTCTTGAACGTACATGCCAAGTTTCGTTCAGAGCACACAGTTCAATAATAGAGCTTAAAAAGTCTCTTAAAAGGTTCTGTATGTAGAAATCACAAATTCCTTCTCATTAGTAACACCTGTGGCTGTTAAATGAGCTGTAGTCAACATCCTGGTACTCACACTCGCAGCATGAGACTATTGCAGGTGATGTCTTTTTCCTCACTTGCACTTCTCATAATTACATAAAAGATCTCTAACGTTTTGTTTTGCACCGTGTTTCAGCAAAGCATCTCTCACTCCCAGTCAGTCCACCCCCCGATTGAAATTGGCACCTTTTATCATGTGTCATTGGTCCCCTAAATTGGATGCTTCCATTAACAGGTGCTCACACCATTATTATCACATGGCTAGTTACCATAGACAATATGTGTAACAATATAAGTTAACACACATATTCACAATAACCTACTACTGCTATCTACTCCCCAGAATAAACACATAAATATAATTATAATAAATATAATACATGTACACCAACTACCAAACCCCCCCTTTCCTATCCTATCACTTGGTCACTCCCGGAACATTTATGCCGGTGTTCGTACCCCTGGGGACTCTTTTGGCTGAACACACTGGAGGAGACACAGGACAGAACAGGTGTTTCTATGAACTTAAACATAACCCGCCACCTTAATGCACTAATACACACACTATATAACAATACTTTAGCACATAGCACTCAACAAAACTTAATCTTTAACGTTGTTTCTCAATTACAAACAAACGTATGCGCAACAGTATTGTCAGAGCCTAATCTTACTCCACTCTCTTTCAGGCAGAGCCGTGCACCCACTACAGCACCTGCCAGAAGGCAACATAATCAATCACGATTTAAAATGTTCAATCAATATTCTATAAATATTCAATAAATAGAGCCAATAAATACTTGATACAAAATGTGCAAATCTTGCTAATAAAGTGCAAATATCGCCACCGAAGTGCAAAGTGCATCGGTAAGTTGTTTGTTTAAAAGTACAGTTAATACAAAGACCCCATTGTGCAATATTTACAAGGACAAAGCTGTCAGTCACTAGAAACAAAGGGCTCTTTGTTACACTCAGTGAGCTGTGGCCGGGCTGCAATGAGCTGGCGCCGGGCAGCAACGCGTTGTGGCCGGGGAGCAACACGCTGCGGTTTTGTTGTGAAATGTGTGCTTATTACGACCTTTGGACTACCAACAGGAAAAACAAAAGAGGTATGTTCTGCTATCGCTCTGGAGCTTGTTTTCTGCGCCTTTGTTGAGGAAATAATGTTTTAGCTGTGTGTGCTCGGGAGTGGGTGACTTTTTATTGCAGGGGTGTTTTGTTGTGAAATGTGGAATGGTTGATGGAGGCAGCTAGCTGTTTCATTATCTGGAGAGCTAATATCTGCAGTGTGTTTCTAGTTGGATAGCACCGTTTTTGTTGTGTTGTTATGCTGGTCATTTGTTTACATTAGCAGGAGAGAGGCAAGGCACATGGGAGCATGCAAAAATGTGACTTCTGTTGGATTTTCGTGGAAAATCCAGCCCAGGGCCTTCACATAGAAATCAGTCCACAGGCTGATACAAACAACCGAGAAAGTCGGGGGGGGTCTCATTTTTTAAGTTACATTACTATCCGTTCGCTCATTGGCAATAAAAACGATTAATACATGTAAATTGCTTCACAGTTCTACATATCTGGAAAACAGGATTGCTGCAGCTCAGCAGGAACAGGGGATTGCTGCAGCTCAGCAGGAACAGGGGATTGCTGCAGCTCAGCAGGAACAGGGGATTGCTGCAGCTCAGCAGGAACAGGGGATTGCTGCAGCTCAGCAGGAGCAAGGTATTGCAGCAGTTCAGCAGGAACAGGTGACTGCTGCAGCTCAGCAGGAACAGGAGATAGTTGCAGCACTGGCACTGAACACAGCACAGAAACAGGCTGGGCAAAGGCGGCCAACAGCTCGGGAATAGACGGGACCTCATAGTGGCATTGAGCGGCAGAAACTCTGTGGCACTGGTCAGCGGAGGCTCTGGCGCTAGGCAGAGTGGTGTCGGGAGCCTTGGGGACCATGCCTCCTTTTGAAGAGTCCACGGTACCTGGGGAAAATGGCAAGGTGAGTGCCTTCAAAGGGTGACAGCTGGACGTCATGGTGGCTCCTCAGCTGCTCCACATTAGTCTCATGGGGTTCAGGGTATGCAGGATCAGGCCAGCTGGCTCAGGACAGGCAGGCTGTAGGTTGTGAGCAGTCTGGGGTGCAGGCTGAAGGCTAGCAGGCTGGAAAGCAGACTTGAGACTAGTAGGCCCAAAGCTTGCAGTCTGGGAGACAGGCTTGTGGCTATCTGGTGCACTGGTAGCTTTTGCGGCACTCTGACATCTCTCGCAGATTGAGGTGAGTTGCTCGTCAAGGTGAATAATCCTTCTCCCTTTAGCTTGAAATGCCAGTCAGAATTGGCCAGTAAGAACTGGCCAATATGGACTTCCCCGCTGTAAAGCTGAAGGATATTTTATTTATATATTTCCAAATGGTAACTGGGTTGTAGTTTTCAAGTGATCTGAAGCATAGACACAGGAGTGAGGGAGGGCAGGGGAGGGCAAGGATGACACCAGCTTCAGTTCCATATAAAATAAGCCACTCAAGATGACGTAAGCACCCTCTGGAGGCCATTTCGGAGGCCTTCAGCTTGGCACACAAACTTCCTTTATCAAATTATAATTAAATCATGGTTAATGTTTTGTGTTGTTTTCCCTACTACTTGCACACAGACCTTGTTTGTTGTGCTGTGTACACTGGCTGCTTTAGCTTTAGTTCACGCTGGATGTATCTCTATATATAAAGCAAGGAATCTCTGTCTGTCTGTATGCATGTATGTAAGTTTGTCCATCTGATCTACTTCATACCTAGCAAGTGGATTGCTGTGGAAACAAGGAAGTGCAATGTCGATGTGTGAAGTTGTTTGGATGCCATTACAACCCATACTGCGGTCAGAGGTGGGATTACATTCATAGTGTTAATGACTTAAAAACGTTTAAGAGACTTAAACTTTATTATTGAACTGTGTGCTGTGAACAAAACTTGGCATGTACGTGCAAGACTTAGTGCTGGTTGTCTCAGGCATGTTCAGAAATATAAAAAATACCTCATAAACAACGTTGCTTCTACAACATTGATTTGCTTCTTCTTCTGCCTGTGGAGTCAATGAGCGGAAATACAGACAGCACCACTCTGCCATTGCAACCCACACTGTGGTCAGAGGTGGGATAACATCTGTAATGTTAATGACTTGAAAAAGTTTAAAGGTAGCGGTCTCCTGTCACTGTGCTGCAGCAATCCACCAAGCCTAAGCTGCAGCTGTTACCAGTTCCTGAGCTGCAGCGGTCTTCTGTGCCTGGGCTTTAGCAGCCTCCCGTTTCCCTGGCTCCACCAGCTCACCTGCCTGTCTCCCAGCTGACACAGCCTGCTCAGGAGCCTGTTCCTGAGCCATCGGCTGTCTCTGCTGACATCCTGCCAGACCCCCAGTTGGCTGTCTCCGCCGACCCACAGCGAGACCTCCAGCCAGATTACAAGAAAACATTGACAAATATGTCACGGTATATCCTCAGAGTTTTGGCCATTAGTTGTTATTTTGGAGACATTAAAGACTCACTGATAAGAGATTGAATTGTGTGTGGTACAAATAGCTCTGCACTGAGGGAGAGATTACTCAGGGAAGAGAATCTGACACTTGACAAATGCCTGCAAATATGTAGAGTTACAGAGCTGTCAAGAGAGAACAACAAAACACAGACAGTAAAGACAGACAGTGGGGGAAGTTCATGCACTGAAACATACCACAAAGAAAAGCAAGGACAAGGAGATCTCCTGTAAGTTTTGTGGTAAAACACATGAGAGAAACAAGAACAAATGCCCAGCTTTTGGCAAGAAGTGCAAGAAGTGTTGGAAAGAAAATCACTTTACTGTAAAATGCAAATCAAAAATGGAGAACAGCAGAAAATGCAAGCTAGTGCATGTTGTCTCAGAGCACAACAGTGATACATATAAGGACATTACAACCGTAACAGAAGTAAATGGGGACAATGAGACAGTAAACTAAGGGAAAGAGAGCCACAAAACACTGGTTAACTTCCAGATAGACTGTAGAGCGACCTGCAGTATCACCACCATACATCTCCTAAACCCAGACACACAGCTGGAGCACACAAACACAGAGAATGTGCTTGTGATGTATAACAAGACCAGGTTGTGTTCACTTAGTAAATGTAAGGTCAAGGTCGGAAACCCCAGTAACAATAAACTATACAGACTGGAGTTTCAAGTGGTAGACCAGAATGACAGAGTTCCTTTACTGGGAGTTCGAAGATGTGTTCACTGGTGATGGCTGTCACTGCTATGATGGAACCTCTTAAAGAGGAACTCAAGGATCTGGACAGAAGAGGGATCCTCACACCAAGCTACCCCACCACATTCACCACTCCATTTGGCTGCCTCCATTGGCTGAGAATGCTGATAGGAATAAGCCCAGCACCAGAAGTCCTTTAAAGGAAGCTCATTCATGCGCTTCAGAGCATACCTAGATTATACATCATTGCAGATGATGTGTTGGTCACAGGTCAAGTGGTGACACAGGAGGAGGCAAACAAAGACCATGACAGGAAACTCAGCTGCTTCCTGACCAGGTGCACAGAGCGAAGCATCAAACTAAACGTAGACAATTTCAAACTACGACAGACAGTACCCTACATTGGACACCTGCTGACAGCAGAGGGACTGTGGATTGACCTGGAGAAAGCACGTGCAGTCATGGAGATGCCGAGGCTGACAGATGTAAAAGGGGTACAGAGACTGGGTGTGGTAAACTACCTGTCACAATTCTATGATCATCTGTCAGATGATTGTAAAAATCGCGTGGCTCCTTTAACAAATAGCTCAGTGCATAGTGAGTGTGCAGTCGGGAGAGAGAGTGTTGTGTGAGAGTGAGGCTGCGGACTGGAGCAGACAGTATGAAGTTAGAAGTATAGCTGTGAACAGTGCAGTGCGTGTACAGTTTAGACTATTTGTTGGTGAATAAATGCTACAACTCCTCAAGACCCAAGCCAGGTTCCCATGTGCTGATTGCCACCCAGTAGGGATGCCACAGTGAGGAAACTTTCTCACCGATTAATAAACTCGTGACAACACCAGCGTTACAGGTTACACCGGGCATTTTACACTAGATAAGATATTCATTAATGATGTTCAATATCTGTAGAACGCTTACTTTGATCTTGTCCTCCATGTACAGCCACGCTTCAGCGCACACAAACGCAGGGATGAACCAGCAGACGACCGCTTAGAACCAGACCTGGAGCAACCTGCTTGCTATCTGGAGAGAGACACACAAGAACAGGCTGAACAGGCTGAGAGCGGGAGAGTTTCTGCTGAAAACAAGCACCGAGGCCCCAGGAGACATGAGAGCAGCTCCGTGTGTTTACAGCAGAGAGCAGGAGGGGGAGGACAGACGTCACACTCCGCTCTGTGCTGCGACTCTGCTGCTGCTGCTGTGGACACTTTCAGTTTATAATTGTAGCGTCTGTCGTCCGACTAAGTATATAATCACCAGTAACACCTTTACACATGGTAACATGTTTTGCTGGTTTTCAAAATAAGGTGTTAACAGAGAGTATATACAAAAAACATTATTTAAACATTTAATTAATTAGATTATATTCACAGGAAGCATAAAGCCTGTTAGCATAAAGCACGTGTATCCTTTATAAATTAAAACATCCTACTAAATTCTGAGGGACATTACTTAATTCCTTGATTTTGGGTTGCACGAAAAAAAAAAAACCCTGATAATAACTGATATATTTGAGTTCAGGATAACCCTGACAGCATACTAACCTAAAATCAAGCATTTTACTGTATCAATTTAGAGAATTTCAAAGTTAAAGTCCCACATTTTTATGTTAAAATTACTTTGTCTGAAACTTGAGATGCTGTAAAAACACATTGTGCCATAAGTTCTGACAATAACTGATATATTTGTGTTGAGGACAACCCTCACTACACACTGACCCAAAATCAAACATTTTTACTGTATCAATATCGAGAATTGAAATTGAAAAGTCTGAAACTTGGGATGCTTTAAAAACACATTGCTCCATAAGTTCTGACAATGATTGATATGGCATAAGTGATCAGTAAAACATAAAAACAATTTAAAATGTGCAATATCAATCATGATAATTACAATAATACCATAATAGTAACACAATAAAAATAAAAAATCATAAAAACAAAAATGATATAGTACAATAATAAGTCAATTAAAACAAGTTAAAAACAGTCACATTTAAAATCAATCAGGGTATTGACTAGATTTCTGAAGTGATCCATTGGAACCAGAGGATCAAGCTTCAAAGTACACCACAATTCATTTCAAAAAATCTAAAAGCAGTCTTTCCCAGATCAGCGTTAACTCTAGAAACCTGCAGCACTAGCTCTCCAGTGAATAAGTGACGTCAAATACAAGCGCAATTTTTGGAGAAGCCCTTTATGAATAAATAAAAACAAATGCTGGTCTCCTCTAATGGGAAGAGAAGGCCAACCTACAGTTTTCTATATGTACAGAATTATCATTGTTAGTAAGAGGCAGCCCTATAGACCCATCATCCATAATGAATATATTTGCAGAATTGGCTGATCCCATACACCCATTTTCAAAAAGGCGGTCAGCTGCAACAAATTGTTAAAAGCTGTAAATATTTCTTTTTGTATGAATTTTCTGGAATTGACATAAGTGGGCAGCAAGGAAACATTGTTGTTTTTAGCTAATTAAATGGATTTGACCAAGAGCTGGAGATGGAAGTTAAGTAATAACTAGATTTATCTTGAGTTATTGAGGAGACACATTTATTTCTTAGCTGTCTGAAGGTTTTTCTTGGGATTTAGGGGTGAACAGGAGAAATGTGTGGCTGCTGAGTCTCTCCCTAATTGCCACTGCCACCCCAAATCAGTCAGCCTAGGGGAAATACTGACTTGTGTTTAAAAAGGTGTTATATAAATAAAGTTTTAATTACTCACTTACTTTACACCTTTCAGCCTTTAACAGTTTGATCTAATGGTTAGGGTTAGAGTAAAAATGCTTGATTTTGTGTCAGTGTGTAGTCAGGGTTGTCCTGAATACAGCCATACAAGTCATTGTCAGAACTTAGAGAGCAATATGTTTTTACAGCACCTCCAGTTTCAGGAAGGAAGCCATTTCAAGGTATAAGATTCAACTTTATTGTCATCATTGCACGAAATACAAGTAATGAGAAATACAGTTTAGCACCTTAACAGAAGTATAGATGAAGCCGTAAAGTTCATTACAATGTACATATGTATAATAATTTCGAAAAAACACGGGTAACATGATTGATACTCTGTGTATAATATGATAAATCTGCTTTCATTCTTTTTTCCTGTTTTTTACGACATCTTCTTTTGAAAACCGGACATCGTCAATGTCAGAGCCTTATAATACATCCATCAGTCCGCCCCGTCAGCTCGCTCTGGGTCGGTTCAATGCATTTGCCATAAAGATTAGAATACGCATACACTCCAAATATAGGGGCGGCTCGTGACGACTAGCTTGACCGAAGTTCCTACACGAGCGTAAAAATGTGTCTTGCAAACTTTACGCCTTTTCTACGACGACAGAATGCAAAGTACCGATTAATAAGCAGTAAGTGTTCTTCTAAACTGAAGCAAACTGTTCGGTTAACTTACATTTAGGAAGTCTTCCTTCTGGATTTTGTCGGTGAAGTGAAGTGAGCCTTGGTGGAAGTTCCTGTTCTTGCGCCACTTTCAAAACGTGCATCAGTGATTAAACCTGCTGCTGCCGCATTCACGTGCTCCTCGGATTGTCCCCATTCCTGAGTTGGGAAGTCGTTCTTCCGACTTAAGTGTGTTCATGACCTTTGAGTCGTAATGTGGAAACAACATGGACGCTACAAATAAGATGTGTTATATTTTGTCCCAGACTTGTTGCTGCACCAGTACATTCCCTCAAACCTCTTAAATATTGCTATGTCACTCTACATAGACAGCAAGTAACGGTTACAATCTAATTCCATATTACAAATTACATGTGAGCAAAAATTGATATGCAATACGTGAAATATTAAGAAGTTTCGTGCCATCAACCAAACATTTACTTTTTTCCACCATGTTTCTGCGTATATGACGTCAACATTCGACAAGTCGTGTGCCAAAATTTTCGCCAACTTTGTTGTTAAAGCACAACTTTAGTGGGCATTCACGTGAATTTTCTTACTGCAGTAATAGACTTAACTGAGTAAGTGGTAATTTAGTAAGAGGGCTGGTGATATACAGTACTGTGCAAAAGTTTTAGGCACTAATAGTGATAAAAGTGATAAAATAATGCTATAAATAGTTTTTATCAATTAACTCCATACAAAGTTCAGTAAACAGAAGAAACCTAAATGAAATCAATATTTAGTGTGAGCAGCTTTGCCTTTAAAACAGCAGCGGTTCTCCTCCGTACACCTGCACACAGTTTTTCAGGTACTTGGCAGGTCGGTTGTTCCTGCATCTTGGAGAAGTTGCCACAATTCTTCTGTGGATTTAGGCGTCTCAGCTGCTTCTGTCTCTTCATGTAATCCCAGACTGACTCCATGATGTTGCCACCAGAGCTCTGTGGGGGCCAAATCATCTGTTGCAGGACTCCTTGTTCTTCTTGTTGCTGAAGATAGTTCTTTATGACTATGGCTGTGTGTTTGGGCTCGTTGTCATGCTGCAGAATAAATTTGGGATTGATCAGAAGCCTCATTGATGGTGTTGCATTAGGATTAAGAATCTAAACATCTAAAGTGCCTAAAACATTTGAACATACATACATACATATATATATATATACATATATATATATATATATATACATATATATATATATATATATATACACACACATATATACACACATATATATATATATATATACACATATATATACATATATATACACATATATATATATATATATACATATATATACACACACATATATATATATATATACATATATATATATATATATATATACATATATATATATATGTGTGTGTGTGTGCGTGTGTGCATACACACAGTTGAAAAGTGTACACCTGTCTACAAGAGAGTTTGTAAACTGACACTCATCACCTGTTGAAGTGCATCTGCTTTGCTGTGGTCTGTAACACTGGTATACTGTGACAAAAAGAAACTCTTTGCATATGATGTCTTATTGTTTATTTTTCCTAAATGTCATGGGAATAATAACAGACATTTCAAAAAGCACATTTTTTCTGAATGACTTCTTTAACAATCTTTTTACCATGATGCTTTTTTGTTCTTATAATTAACAGACATCAGCTTCTAGAGATAACTACAAAGACATTCAAATTCATCCAACCAAATTACAGAGAGATTAAAAACACACACACTCAACCACAGTCATACACACAGTAAACCTTTGTCTTTGTGAATCTGGGAGTCTGATACATTTGCAGCTTTGCACTTGATCGCAGTCAGCTTACACAAATTTGAGGACGAGCTTCTTGGTGAGGGTGCATTTGTACTCTGGCATTTGTTTATATTCCTGATACTCTCCTTTGCTGACCTCCCTGTTCACACGTGTCAGAACAGTGAGGATATCATCGTTCTCCGAGCTGCACAGAAAACATTGGAAACACATTACATATTATACATACAGTGCATATTGAGTTCTGCCTTTTTTTGTTCCATCAACATCGCATGCCGGAATGTTCAACAAAGGTGATGGCCAGTAATACAAATATAGATAGAAAATAGATAAGCAGGGAAAACCCTGGATGACAGTAACTCAAGACTTTAATTGCAAAACAGCCTAATCGTGCAAGCACACAAATGTGACCATGGGAAATTTTAACTCACACACTCTCAAAAAATGGTCGCATATGCCTTCTAGTCTCAAACTCCGCACATACAGCACCAGTGAAAAGTTTAGACACACCTTCCCATTGACTTGAATGAGAAAGTTTGTCAAAACTTTTGACTGGTACTGTACATCATTCTGCACAGTGAAGCTCAAACATCCAACTGAAGGAACACAAGGAAAAACACATTTTTGAGTGGAGGGGGACTTTTATACAGAACAGTGAGGCAGAATAAAGACGCAGCATTCCCGCCCTGAACAGGCTGTGTAAAGGGGGCTAAATATTGCAACAATCAAATGGCCAGTACAGACATTTTCAGTTGGTACCAAAAATTTATGCTTCTAGAGAATTGGTAATTACAATTATGACCAAAAAATTACACGAGTGAAAACAAATACAGAATATATATACACACTGATTTAGATATATTTTTGGACATTTTTGCCTGTAATCGAGAGGTGATAGTGGAGAAACAGACAGGAAACAAGGGGATAGAGAGAGAGAGAGAGAGAGAGAGAGAGAGATACATACATACATACATACATACATACATAAAACAAATAATAATTTGTGTGATGTGATTTTTACAGAAAAAAGTTCAATTACTTAATTAAAAATCCTTAAAATTACATCTACTCCTTCTCCCTCATTGAAAAATACAAACTCTATGAATATGCATTTTTTTTTCATTCAAAAGTTTTAAAAAAAATAAAATTTCAGCTTCAACTCATGGACACATCTCTCACCTTTCTGCTGATCTTGTCAGCTGCCTGCACAGCTCCTGGGTGTAGATGGAGCCTGTAGAAGTGTTTCCAAACAACTTGTACTCTGGCACTGTGGCCATGCCCAGCAGGAAGTCCCAAGGCACTGTCTCACCTTTGACACAACCTGCGCCTTCCTCCAGGCAGTTCTGTCTGTCCCAGCAGCTTAAGGAGTCAGCGCTGGGCCCCAATGCTGGATGGTCAAAGTGGGCCTGCCCATCACAATCAAATGTAACATAACATAATGTCAATAGGGAATGAAAGAAGTGAAGGCACACAGCTTTAAAACGACCAGCAACAGTGAAATGCACTGCAGAGTTGACGCCTAAATGAAATGAATATTAGGAAAACTGTGTTATAGAAGAGAAGTCATAATAGCAAGGCCAAGAAAGTGATAGACTAGCCTACTTGACAATATCTGGTGTTGGAGCACCATAACACATGAAAACATAATCGGTGACACCCAGGGGTTTGCATGGCCCCTTAGACACAATATTAACAATCGTCATTTGTGTCTACCTTCTCAGGAAAATATCCCCTGTCATTGGGATACTCATGCAGAGATGGCAGCTGTAGCAATTGACTCTGGCTCCAGCACGTCCTCTTACCTTGTTCTCACCATCTCCAGTGGTGGTGGATGGTGTGCTGGTACTAGCATTAGCAGGTGTTTTATTCAGCTCACTGGAACAACTAGTGCTTGCTATCTCATCTTTCTTTTTAAAGAAACTGCCTATTTTTGGAAGCTTTGCTTTTTCTTTCCCGGTTGCTTCTTTCAATTTTCGCTTCTGAAACCTGCTTTTGTGTTTGTACTCTGTTGCTCGTTTCTCACTTACTTGCTGTCTTAACTCTTCTGTGTGGATTTTTCTATGCAGTGGTACACATGTCCATAATTACCATAACCCAGAATTCCATGCGGGCACACTTTGCACATTTTTGAACATCAAATTGCCCATTAATTCTTATTTGAAAAGTTCCCCACTGTGAATATGATGATTTCTTAAAACTAGGTCACCTATGTAGTAGAAATGTGCGATTATTTCTGAAGCTTGTGCCCTATGACTACAGTAAAGTGAGAAAAAGGCTGTAGATTCCACATATCGCTCTTAAAGGGGAATCCTACAACAACCAGAATGCATTGCACGCATCTTGTCGAATCAGACTGACTGACTACTTACAGTATGTTCACAGCCAGCCAAGCACCTAGACAAAGTTAGCAGAGATAAAGCAGCATTATATCTCTTTACTGAAGCATATTTTCATTTACTTTCATAAAACAAACGGCACGTTGCACGGTGCCAAGAATGCAGCAGCAAGTTACAGGTAACACAGTCACTGTTACGCCTGGGCCACACATCCTGCGTGAGCAGCGCGTGTGCGACGCGGAACCTCTTGCTTTTCATTTCGAATTGAATTGAATTGAAGCCCGCTTGACATGCACGGTTCTCAGCAAATAAGACAGGGAAAATGATCTGTTGACAGTCATATTGTCATCATACCAGCTACATTACACCTTTCACTATGGTTTCAATGTCTATATCTGTAGAATATGTCACAGACATGAAGTGTCACCACTGCGGGTCAGCCTGCGCGCTGCACGCCGGGGCAAGGAGCCTCTCTGGTGGGGAACTCCAGCACGGAGAGTCGGTGACACACGGAGCTTCTTTTTTCGACTCCTGCTCACTTTCTGTGATATTAGCTCAAACTGGGGCTCCTGCCTGCTGCTTCACCTGCTTCCAGGTTCCAATTTTGCGTTGTTAATTTTCTTCTATCAATGGCATAAAATGGTCTTAAAATGACAATATCATTTATCACACTTATTTCTGGGACAACATATCGTCCAACAAATGTTGTCATGACAGGCCTAGTTACTGCTCGCTGTTGTTCTGTTTTCAGAGTTGGTAAAGTCTGATATCATATTCTGTCAGAAAACAAAGTCAGGTTTACCAAAGCACTGCAAAGTTTGTTGCAGCATGGAGTTTTCTGTCTGTCTCCATTTTCCTGAAGATCATCACCAGGCAGGTACCAGTCGATGCTGCAAAACTACCCCAGCTATGGTGCATCTCTTTCGGCTGCCACTGTACCCCACTCTGTTTTGTCTGATTCCACAGCACTATATTTGGCTTCATAAGTTGCAATAGTGGTGCCACATCTCTGCACCAACATTGTAATGATACAATGCTGGTTGAAAATCAGCAAAGTTTCCCCTTAATTTAGAAATGTAACATTGAAGTATGAGTCAGTAAACTATATGTTTGTATATGTAAAACTGTTTTATGTTATTGTATTGTTATTTATTTGGTGAATGAATGACATCAAGTATGTGACACCATGGAGAAGATGACTTGGCTCATTGAGCACTATAATCACCTCTTACCATTAAAGTTTAGTGGCTGCGTGTATACTGTAGACTCAGTGCTCGAGATCTGCTGATACGATAGTAGCGAGAGAAAGAGGGGCCCGTGTGTGGGCCTTAAACTGTTGCAGGTCCCAATGCAGCTTCATTACCTGCATATATGGTAGTTTCAACACTGGTCTGTCCCCCTCCTCCTCTCTTGGCCTCGGAGGACATGGCAACGATCCTCTCTGGTAGTCGATTCCCTGACTTGCTTCGAAAAAGAACAGTTTGGGCTTCCCTGCCAAGGTGGGGGCTTGTCCGCTGTTGAAGGGCTGTGTCAGTTCTTGCAGAGACACTGGTTGCTCATCAGTCCCAAAGACAATTCCCTTGTCTCCGTGGGAAAGCATGCACACAACCTAAGATCAAAAGCAGCCATTTAAAAAAAAATTGTGCTTCTAATTATATATTATTTTAGATATGATTCCTCTGAACATGTAGAAAATTCAGCTGGAGTTAAATACAGTTTCAATATGTGATTTAGTATGCCAGCCATCACAATTAATCACAGAAACTTGACCTTACTTTTAAAAATGAAACGTTTGAAAGGACTATTAATAAAATGTAAAGAATGTGTCTTAATTGTCATTGATGATACAGCTCTGAAGGTGTGTAGCATTGCTTACCAAGGCATCATCATCCAAAAAATTTTTTTTGCCCAGCTTTTTTAGTTCTCTTCGCATGGCTTCTGCAGTCAAGTTGTTGTGTATCACCACCATAAAGCCAAGACGGGTGAACACTGAGTGCAGAGCCTCTGTGTGACCGAAATGAGAGACAAAATAATAAGTAATAAACAGCACATGCACAAATCAGATCACATGGTCGCTCAAATACAAGGATACATACTTGCATCCTCTTGACTTCCTTCTCGGTTTTTCAGCTTTGTTCCCAAGAAGACGTCATTGTTGATGACCATACACACACCACGAGGGTTATGAGTCAGAGTGTAGTAGTTTGCCTATGACACAAGCACACCCACATAGAAAAATCATAAACATCAATGTTCTAATGAATGAATGAATGAATGAGAGGTATTGGTGATTGTGTGAATGCTTACCTGATCATAAAAATAGGAGGACTCTGTGTTTGGTTCTGCATCGGAGTAAACATGCTCTCCTTCATCTGAGGAACAGAAACAGTGGAGACTTACATACCTTGTGGGATAGAAATAAAAAAAAAACTTTTAGGCACTGCTGGTTTACCCCTGCAAACAGTACAATAATTTGATGAACACCAATACTACATTTAAATGTGCTTGTGTGCGCAAGTGCGTCTACCGTCTTGGTAGTACAGCCAACACCTGTTGTTGATCCAGCTCCATCAGTACTGTATTCAGCTCAGTTTAGACCAGTCTTTTCCATTTCAGCAAACACATCCAGCATGGTCTGTAAATAACAGACGACTTGTTTGTCTGTCTGTGTAAAGGCTTTGCAGTTGGTCTTGATCTAAAGCTAAAGGAGTCAGTGTACAAACACAGCATAACAAACAAGGTCTGTGTGCAAGTAGTAGTGCAAACAACACAAAAATTTAACCATGATTCAATTATGATTTGATACAGGAAGTTTTTGTCTCAAGCTGAAGGCCTCCGAAATGGCCACCAAAGGGTGCTTGGGTCATCTTGAGTGGCTTACTTTATATGGAATTGAAGTTGATGTCATCCTTGCCCTCCTACACTCCTGTGTATATACTTCAGATCACTTGACATAAGAAAACTACAACCCAGTTACCATTTGGAAATATATAAATAAAATATCCTTCAGCTTTACAGTGGGGAAGTCTTCCCAGCATATATGGACTCAACATATAATTACCAACCCTGCTTGCCTTATTCAGGTAAGACTTTGGAGTGACACGGGATGTCTTTGTTAATGAAGAGACAAGCTTCCTTAAGTCTCTTGCTGTTCACTGGAAAAAGGACCGTGAATTTGCCCAAGAAGTGACTTTCTTCCTGTTCCCAATCTTGCTCCTCCCAAGCCCACCATTCCAGCCTATCCGTGTTTCCCTGGACTCTCCCAACTCCTCCTGACTACAGCCTAGCAGTGCACCAGCTAGCCACCAGCCTGTATCCCAGTCTGCTAGCTTTGGACCTTCTAGCAACCAGCCTGTCTCCCAGTCTGCTAGCTTTGGCCCTGATAGCCACCAGCCTGTCTCCCAGTGTGTTAGCTTTGGGTCTGCTAGCCTCCAGCCTGCTTTCTGGCCTACCAGCCTTCATCCTGCACCCCAGACTGCTCACAACCAGCCTGCTCTCCAGTCTCTTAGGCTAGGGTTTGTGAGCCTGTGGCCTGCCTGTCCTGAGACAGCTAGCCTACTACCTGCCTGTCCTGATCCTGCATACCCTCAACCCCATGAGACTAATATGGAGCAGCTGAGGAGCCACCATGATGTCCAGCGGTCACCCTTTGAAGGGACTCGCCTTGCCATTTTCCCCGGGAACCATGGACTCTTCAAAAGAGGCATAGTCCCCAAGGCTCCCAACGCCACTAGTGAGGTCCCACCTGTTTCCAAGCCATTGGCCACCTTTGCCAACCCTCAACCTGTTCCTGTGCCTCTGCTGCAGCAGTGTTCAGTGCCAGTGCTGCAGCTATCTCCTGTTCCTGCTGATCTGCAGCAATCCTGTTCCTGAGCTGCAGATGTCTCCAGTTCTTGAGCTGCAGCAGTCTCCTGTTCCTGTCTGTTCCTATGTTGCAGCAATCTGCTGAGCCTGAGCTGCAGCTAATACCGGTTCCTGAGCTGCAGTTGTCACCAGTTCCTGAGCTGCAGCTGTCTTCTGTGTCTGGGCTTCAGCAGCCTCCTGTTTCCCTGGCTCCACCGGGTCACCTGCCTGTCTCCCAGTTGACACAGCCCACTCAGCAGCCTGTTCCTGTTCCTGAGCCATCAGAAGCTCCTGCCGATGCCCTGACCGCCCCCTAGTTGTCCATCTCCACCAACCCACAGCCAGACCTTCCAGACCATCAGTCAGCTCTCTTCGTTGTTGAGAGGTACACATTTTTTGTGCGGAACCAAGGATTAGAAGAAAACATTGACAAGTATGTCACAGACCTCACAGTGTTGGCCAGTAGTTGTAATTTTGGAGGCAATTAAAGACTCACTGAGTGAGACTCACGAATTGTGTGTGGCACAAATAGCTCTGCACTGAGGGAGAGATTCCTCAGGGAAGATAAATCTGACACTTGACAAATGCTTGCAAATATGTAGAGCTACAGAGCTGTCAAGAGAGAACAGCAAAACACTTAAGGACAGACAGTGAAGGAAGTTCATGCACTGAAACATACCACAAAAAAAGCAAAGTTACAGTCCTGTAAGTTTTGTTTCACATGAGAGAAACAAAAACAAATGCCCAGCTTTTGGCAAGAAGTGCAAGAAGTGTGGGAAAGAAAATATTTTTGCTGTAAAATGCAAATCAAAAATGGAGAACAGCAGAAAATGCAAGCCAGTGTATGTTGTCTCAGAGCACAACAGTGATACATATAAGGACATTATGACTGTAACAGAAGTAAATGGGAACAATGAGACTTTAAACCAAGTGAGAGAGAGCCACAGTCAAGAACCACAGCTCTTTGTAGGAATGATGGACAAAATACTTGTTAACTTCCAGATAGACTGTGGAGGTACCTGCAATATCATCCCTATCTCCTAAACTCAGACACACAGCTGAGTGCCGCACAGAAAAAGTGCTTGTGATGTATAACAAGACCAGGTTGTGTTCACTCGGTAAATGTAAGGTCAAAGTCAGAAACCCCAGAAACAATAAACTGTACAAACTGGAGTTTCAAGTGGTAGACCAGAATGACAGAGTTCCTTTACTGGGCAGGAAGGCCAGCGAAGCCATTAAGTTAATTAAAGTATAGTACGAGAATATCCTGGCCATAAAAGGCATAGGGAAAAAAGAACTAGGTTCTGTAACAGGAAAGATGTGATGAACACATGACAATGGAGAAAATCAAAACAGAGCTTGAAGATGTGTTCACCGGTCATGGCTGTCTGGAGGGTGAATATAGCATTGAAATGGACAACCAGTGCCACCAGTGAAACTGCCAAAGTGCAGAGTGCCAATTGCTATGATGGCACCTCTTTAAGAGGAACTCAAGGATCTGGACAGAAGAGGGATCATCACACCACTGGAACGTAGCACAGACTGTATAAGCAGTACCCTCTAAGTGACAAAACTGAATGGGAAGCCGAGGATCTGCATTGATCCCAAAACCACTAAATCGGCACTTAAAGGAGCCATTTTCCTCTCCCTACAATTGGTGACATCCTCCCAGAGATGTCACAGGCTAAAGTATTCACAGTCTGTGATGTAAAGCATGGCTTCTGGCATGTCAAATTAGAGGAAGAGTCAAGCTACCCCACCACATTCGTCACTCCACTCGGCCAGTTCCATTGGCTGACAATGCTGATGGGAATAAGCCCAGCACCAGAAGTCTTCCCAAGGAAGCTCATGCGCTTGAGGGTTTACCTGTTGATCATGGGTCAAGTGGTGACACAGGAGGAGGCAAACAAAGACCACGACGGAAAACTCAGGCGCTTCCTGACCAGGTGCAGAGAGTGAAACTTCGAACTAAACGTAGACAAGTTCTACTATGATTGGATACCTGATGACAGCAGAGGGACTGCGGATTGACCCAGAGAAAGTGTGAGCAGTCACGGAGATGCCAAGCCGACAGATGTAAAAGGGATACCGAGACTGGGTATGGTAAACTACCTGTCAAAATTCCATTATCATCTGTCAGATGATTGTGAGATTTTGAGACAACTTACAAACAAACAGAACATGTGGGAATGGACCTACATACATGAGGAAGCATTTCCATGGCTGAAAGACAAAATAGCCAATACCACCAGTTCTGAAATACTACAACCAGGAAGACGAGTTGACGCTACAGTGTGATGCTTCAGAAACAGGACTGGGAACTGCCCTGATACAAAGAGGTAAACCTGTAGCATTTGAAAGTAGGGCACTTACACCTACTGAGCAGGGCTATGCCCAAATAGAGACGGAATTTTTTGCAATAGGGTTTGGGATAGAAAAGTTCCACCAGTATACCTATGGTAGACAGGTGACAGTACAGAACGACCATAAACTGCTGGAGAATATTCACAAGAAGCCACTTCTTAGTACACCAAAGAGACTGGAGAGGATGCTACTCAGGCTGTAAAAGTATGATATCAGCGTGATCTACTGCAATACAGCTTTCAGGTCTGGCAACGATGAACTATACAGTGTTGCCAGGTCCAACAAGAAGAGAGCCATCAAGGAGGCAAAGGCAGCCTACAGGCAGAAAATCGGAGGTCATTTTAGTGATGGGGACCCCTGGCGTGCATGGCAAGGCATTCAGCACCTCACAAACTACAAAGTCAGCAAAGACCCAACCACCAGCAGCAGTGACTCACTAGCAGAGGAACTCAATCACTTCTTCGCTCGCTTTCAGGTGAATGAGGCGAACGAGGCAGAAACCAGGACAGCACTGCTACCAACCACTAACTACCTGGCATTTACTGTTAGCACAGATGATGTCAGGAGAGTGCTCCGCAGTGTCAACCCCAGGAAATCCCGGTCCAGACGGAATTCCAGGGAGGGCACTCAGAGACTGGGCAGATCAGCTGGCGGAGGTGTTCAGCAAGATCCTTAACCTCTCCCTGTCAAAATGCACTGTCCCCAAATGCTTTAAGTCTGCCACCATTGTGCCTATCCCAAAGAAAACAGCAATCAGCAGACTTAATGACTTCAGACCTGTGGCTCTCACCCCCTCTGTAATGAATTGCTTTAAGAGTCCTAAGACACATTAAATCTTCATTTCCACCCACCCTGGACCAACACCAATTTGCCTACAGAGCCAACAGGTCAACAGAAGATGCCATCAACACAGCTCTCCATACTGTACTGACTCATCTGCAACACCTGGGGACATATGTGAGAATGTTGTTCGTTTAGCTCTGCGTTCAACATGATCATCCCCAGCAGAATGGTGACCAAACTGCTCGACCTGGGTGTCAGTCAGCACACATGCAGATGGATCAAGGACTTCTTAACAAACCGACCACAGACTGTCAGGCTGGGGACCCATCACTCCCTGACACTCAGCACTGGAGCTCCACATGGCTGCATGCTGAGCCCTCTTTTCTACTCCCTCTATACCCATGACTGCACACCAAATGACAGCACAAATACAATCATTAAGTTTTCAGATGACACCACTGAGGTTGAACTGATACACAATGGTGATGATTCTGCCTGTGTGGATGAGGTCTGCAAACTGTCAAAATGGTGCTCCATCAACAACTTGGCACTCAACACCTCCAAAACAAAAGAGCTGATCAACAGCTTCAGGAAACAGAAAGAGGAACCTGCTCCCTTACACATCAGAGGAGACAAAGTGGAGAGAGTGACTAGCTTCATATTCCTAGGCACACAACCTCTCTGGTGAAGGCACAGAAGCGGCTCTACTTCCTAAGGACACTGAGGAGAGCTAACCTGCTCTTCAGAGTTTCATCAAATCAGCACAGAAAATCACCAGCACTCAGCTACCTTCACTTGAGGACATATATAGAACCCAATGTCTACGTAGGGCCACAAACATCATCAAGGACTCATCTCACCCAGGCAACCACCTTTTCAATCTGCTTCCCCTCTGGAAGGTGCTACAGGTCTATCAAAAACCGCACTCCCAGACTTCTGAAAAGTTTTTATCTGTGTGCCATCAAAGAACTGAACTCTGTTAAATAAGTCAGTGCAAGACTGTTCAATATCTCTCAGACTAAGTGCAATAATAGACTATCCTACTGAACTGAACTTTGACCATATTTCTGTGTATAATGTATAGACAATTTTATCAATTCACATTTTTTTTTATATATTCATACTTGTTTTATACTTATTTATATGTGTAGTATGCAGTGCATATGTGTGTGTTGATGTGTTGAAGATTCTGCTGCTTGTGTTGTGTTTTTATATATATATTGTATGTACTGCTCAGGGGATGCACTAAATTTCTGACTTGTTTTACGACAGACTTGAAAAATTGTGAACCTCTCCTTTTTAACAAGGAGAGGTCCATTTTAACAAAGTGTGCTATTTCAACATTAGGTAAAGACCTCAACTCCTTTCGCCTTTTGCTCTGTTGTGAAAGACCACCTGAGCAAATCAGAGTAAAACAGAATTACACTGCCAAACATAAAACCATAATATATATTATTAATATAAAACATTTTTTAAGAAGCCTTGAATTGCTAATTTCATGTGAAACACACTATGGGCTTGTATATGGGCAATGCTATAGACAGTCATTTCTGTACTAAAATTGTGTATGTTAACATACCACTTTTATCTGAATGAGTTGCTTGGACGGGCAGAGGTGAAAGGCAGGTGTCATTAATTTGTATGTTCTTCAAGTCTGGGTAAGTTGTCTTAATGTCCTCATCAGTTTGCAGGAGGTTCAGGAAGGCTTGGCAGGTGTCCTCTCCTTTATCTATGATCTTATCCACAAGTTCAATGACATGCCCCTCTACATCTTCTTTGTTGATGCTTTTAAGGTTGTTGTATTCACGTTGAGTTATAAGTTTCTTCTCATGAACCTTGTTGAGGATCAGCCTTTGGTCTCCACATAAAATTGTCAGAAAAGCTGTTTTATTACCTCTCACTGTGTCTTTGGCTGACATGTTGAATCTGAAATAGAGAAATAGAGACATTAAAAAACAAGATTATTTAGGAGAAGAACTGGCCAAACACCAGTCACTACTGGGTTTTTGTTTATAGAGTCAAACCCTGTTTTCGTTTTTTTTTGTAACTTACTGTAGCAGCATTGCTATGACTACCACTCAGAGCCACTGACTATATGGCACGTTACTTTTTCATTTGGGAGCTTTTTCACTCACGAGGCAACAGGTTTCTAATGACAAATTCAGTTGCAAGTGTGACTAGTTTGTGTCGCAGCTATTATATGAGACAAGTCCCAACCAGTTTTTAAAATTATTATAAAATAAATAAAATAAAATTTGGCATTTTGAAAACAAAACCTGAACTGAAAAATGAAACATTGGCATTGACAGTGAAACACTTGTATTGGAAGAAGTTGTATTGGCACTGAAAAAAAATTCCACTGAAAAATAAAAAACTGGCATTAAAAAAATTACAATCTTGCAATCGTATCCTATTATCCGTATTATTTGCAACTAATTACTACAACTAAATTAATTATTTTCATTATTGATTTTCTTGTCATTTTCTTGATAAATTGATTAATCAATAAGCCTATGAATTGTCATAAAATAGTGACAAATGACTGGTAAGTAAAACAGAGGAGATGTATTAAAATGTATTTTTGTCCAACCAACAGTCCAAAACCCAAAGACAAAGAAAAGCATTAAATCTTCACATTTAACGAGCTGGAATCTGAATTTTTGGCATTTTTGCTTGAAAAAAGATTAATTTTTTGTTGATTGATTAGTCAGACAACTAATTGTTGCAGGGATGGGGTTCGAGAATTGGCTACATTATGTATAAATGCAACCAAACTCTGTTTCTGCTGTCAGACAATAGTGATGAATAATTAGCTCATACTACCTGTTAACCAAGGGGGGCAGCAACTCCTGCTGCTGCTGCACTAATAATATCAATTGTCACTGATATTTCATGCTCTCAAAATGCTACGACAACATAAACATAAGTATAAACACAGTTTCATGACAACATCTGTACTGCTGTGTGATTGTCTATAGTGACATTTAAAATGAGTGACTGCATAAAAAGTTAGAGGCAGCAGAAAGCTGACCGTAAATGACCATATCTAAGCAGACAAATGGAGATGCTATTTGTATTATTTTCAGTATTTTTTAACGTATTGATTAATATTTTTATTAATAGATGAATCGTGTAACACAAAAAATGTGAAAAGGATGTCTGGCATTTTGCATGTGCATCCAACAACATCTATTTATTTTTAAATTTAATTTTAAGTCAATGTGCAATATGTATGTGTACAAATAAGCATTTACCTCTTCACACAACCTGCCAAGCTCAAACTTCTTGAAGTGGTTACACTGAGTCATGAGACACAGAAGTGCAGCAATGTCAAAGTCACCAATTGAGTTGTGATTCTTATGACCATCTGGCATGTACACCTGATAACACAACAAGATATCATTAATATGACAATTTACTCACAATCAGACCAAACCGACTTTACATAAGAAAACTTAATGAAAGCAAAAATGATTTGCTAAGAGAAAAAGCACCAGACTGGAAACTTACCTTAACCCCTTCCCATTTATTTTGGGACCACAGGTGGGGTTTACGGTTCTTCCACATCACCTTTCCATTCTGATTGGAGTGGTAAGTCAATATCACATCTCTCCAAGTACGACACACCTCACAATCTAACAGAGGAATCTGCAATCAGCAACATAAAATTAGAATCACAGTAAAACAAAAGGAAACAGTTAATGGTTAATAAAGCTTTCAAAATCCTCCATTATCAGCTTAATAGTAATTACAACTGCAACTCCTGTTTTTGTAATTCATTACTTATTAACATTTATAACTATCATATCAGGAATCTTTCTGTTGTCTACCATCTACCCTTTTTGCAATATTACTGCCAGTTAGCAAGTGATCTAACAAAGGCAACTTTAGCCATTTCAGAGGAGAGACTATTTCATTTTTCCTGTGCAGAGTATAATTTTTTCTTTATTTTGCCTTTTGAATCAGGGATATCTACAAGAAATTTAATTCTTTTTACACCTAAATGAGATAAATTTAGCATATTTTCACCCCCAAAACTAAGTGCACATTTACAATATTCCTATTTAAATCATTCCCATTTGCAGGTTGCTGAAAAATCATGTTGGATTGTTGGTCTATACGAGATTTTTGAATGAAGTCTGTCGTAAACCAGGTATTTGATATGTAGTCAGGATGGGCATACCTGCAGTGTAAGCACCTAATGAGGAGAAGTTTCTGGAAAATTCTCTCAAAGTGATATTAAAACTTGTAAGAGTTGAGTAATAGCACTGAATCCTTAATAGAGCAGATAAAAATATAAATCTGATGCCTCATTCAGGTCGCTATCAGTGATTACAGAGGCTGAAGTGTTTTTAGATGTAAGCTTTGAAATTACTCTTGATACTTCACACGATATTATTTAGTGCAGATCTGTTAAAGCCCTGTATATTAATTAAAATACAATTCTATCTGCTGTTTTCAGATCCATCCATCAGCTGAAAAAAAGCACATGACACAGCAGAATGTAGCATCCTGCGCATTGTGTGATAGGAAGTAAGTGAAGAAAACATTTATTAGGAGTCATATACTAGTAACAAATAGACAACAAACAGCTAACCTTTCCTTTTTAACGTAGTTTAGACAACTTGTGGAACCAGACATAAGTTAGCCATCTTAAAGTTAACACTCAAAGTTAGCTTAATGGGAAGTTCTTAAAAATAGGCCTGTGGCTACTTTCTGTATACTTATCTGTATAAGCTCAGCCGGCTGGCTTTAGACGTCCAGTCACTGGTTAATTTACTATGCACAGTAGTTCAATTTCAGTTCATACCTTGTCATACTTTGGATTCCAATTTTTAAAATCGCATGTGTTGGGACAAGCATCCGAGCTGCACTGTTTGCGCATTAGTTGGTAAAAATCGTCTGTTTCTTTATCGATTAAACGCTTTAGTTGTGTCTGAAAAGATTTAAAAACAAAAATACTTTAAAATGTCGCTAAAAATGCTAAAAATGCTAAAAATGTCCATGCTGACACAACACTACCTTCCGTACGGCTATCACAAACAGACCTTTATCAATATGAGGACAGAGCAGACGTAGCTACCTGTGGCCCGTCTCCGCCAATCAGGAGGCTGGAAAGTTTCACAAAACTTCAGATTATTTCAGGAATGTTTTCTCTCCGTTTAATGTGACTGGTTTATTTGTTATTTTGACCAAATTCTACAGTCCTATACCAACATTTTGATCAACGTTTAACGCACCAACAAAAAGCTGTCATAACATGCACATTTAAGCATTATCTTAAATCATCCTACTGTGATCACAGGTTACTTGTACTTTTTTTTTTTAAAGGCCAGCTGTGGAAAGTAAATAAGTATATTTACTCAAATACTTAGATCAAAGGGATTAGGTTAAAGATGGTCAAACTGAAGTAACGATGGTTATGTTTGCATTAGTTATTTGTCTTAAGTTATCTGAATCCTGCATCGCCCTCAGTCGTGTCTACACACTGATTATTGATGATTCTTAAGCTGTCAACAATGTAAAATGACATGCACAGAGCTGTGTACTACTAGCTTGCAACAAAAAAAACAACACAATGAAAACTTTAAAGAATGTGGCTGGAAAAATGGGATTTTAAACTTTTTTTTTTAACGCGAGCTGACATTATGATTTTAACGTGCATGTTTTCAGCCACAAAAGGGAAGACATAGCTAGTGTTTGCAGCCATTGTGACAGTTTACAGACAGTAATTGTATTTTTTTTGTATGACTTTTTGTTCTTTTTGATATAAGAACGAACTGAAGTAACGATGGTTATGTCTGCATTAGTTTGGGGATGGTTAATGTGAGGCATTAGCTGTGGTTAATGTTAATGGTAAGGATCAGGGAGAGGCTTCTATCTCTTGACCCTAAACATCTGCAGGATCTGTTCAGTCAGGATCAGGGTGACCCGCCAAAACATAGACCGCATTGACTTGCATTGAGAAAGTAGTGCATAAAAATCATGATTCTCCTTAAACACTAGAACAGAAGTTCCCATAATATCTTAACAGTAAAACACTGTTCATTAAGACTGAATAGATATATGAGAATGATTTGCATGATTTAACGAAAGCTTGACAAGTATCTTCTAGCAAATTATGGGGAGCTGCGTATGCATTTTTTTTTATTTACTTATGGTCTAAACTGTAGCTTGTTCATAAAGTGTCTAACACCAGCCGGACAATAAGACAAACAGCAATATGTAAACATAATAATGATTACAAATAGTAATAGGGTAAAACAAAAACAGGGCAAAGCAGACAAAACTAAGGGGCGAGTTCACACAGAACGGATTGCGGCTGCTGATAGCACCGTGAATTGCGCATCATTCGCAACTGCTATGTGCCCGTCCAATTCATAAAGTTTTGCAGCATATTGAGTGAGCGGAACAGTTTCTAGTGTTTCAGGCTGTTCTCCACATTTCAGCACACAGATTGGTCCATAATAAAAACTGCAGAGAGCACAAAAGCCTCAAATTGCACATCTTTAATTAGCAGAGATGCACACACAGAGCTCTCCACAATCACAAACCAACTTTCATGTATTTTGCTTCGTTTACTTCTCTAATATTTCGCATCTATAACATAATCTACTGAAATGTCAAAATACAGCTATTAGTGTGACTCAGGCAGGTCTGAAACGTGTTTGATTGTTTGAATCTTAAAATAATGTCGTTCAGGTTTCGCTGAATGTATCCGGGATTTCACAGAAATATCAGTACTGATGTTCTGTTTGGTGCCCACAGCTGGCTGCAGCGTCACACAGCAGCTGAAACTTCATTAACACCAGTCAGGATCTGACGGTAATTAATGTTCTGTGTTCTGCTACACATCTACACAGATCAGCTGTTACACACAGATTCCAGGTTTATACAGTGGAATCGTTTGTAATAAAGCAGCACTTATGGATGAATCCTGAACTCCGTCAGAGCTGTAAGGACACACTCACAAGCTTGAAGATTTGAAAAGCGAAAGGGAGAGAGAGAGAGAGAGAGAGGGGTGAGTGAGTGAGCTTTAGTTACCAACTCTCTGAAGACGTTAATAATTTCCATTCTAACTGCGTGTGGCTATTATTATAATATTATCCAATTTACATACGTGCAAATAGCAAAGGAACACTGAGACGCTATTTGCTTGGCAGCTCAGTTTGCGGTGCATTTCACCCTTTGAGGGTGTTTTGTAAATTACACGTTTTTTTTGTCTCATTTGCGCAGATTTAGCGGCCGCAAAAGCCGCAGAATCCTTTTGTGAATTCACCCCTTATGTTATAATCTCTCTTTGACAATGAATCCATATTTTGTGGCTGTATAAGCACTTGGGTCCCTTTCTGTTCTGTGCACATTTTTATTTTCCGGCCTTCAGTGAGCTGATGGCTTGGAGTTCTGCAGAAAACCTCTCAGCCAGATCTCTGTTGGCCTGCAGGAAACCACCCAGGCTCATCAACTGCTCAGCATCCTGAGAAAAAAAAAGAGAGAGTGAGTTTCATATTATACACACATTCAATCTAACATTCACAACCTCAAACTTGTACTCAATGCAATAAGACAAAATGTGTTTTATTCTCAAGAACCCAAATTATCTTCCTGTCATCCATACACATAATGCTACTGAAATTGAAGTCTTTGGTCAGTTTGGTTAGATCACAGTCTTAATTTTAAACCTCATGCGGACTAACTGGTGCAGAATCTTAAGATAAAAATGGGTTTCTTGTATTTGAATAAAGCATGTTTAGGACAGGAAAACCTCTGTGCAATCAACCATCATGTCTGTGTTTGACTATGGAGATATCCTGTACTCTCCTGTTGCTCACTCCACCTTAATTCATCCCATTGGCCCATTGGATAAATTCAAACTTTTAATTTTGAACATTTTTGAAGATGTCTATGTGTGACTCGCTGCGTTTTGTTGTGTCTTATGTCTGTTCTACTTCTCCTGCTGATCTCAGATCTCTCTTGATAAAGAGATCTTGATCTAAACGAGAGCACCTGATTGAATAAAGGTTTAAAAAAAAAAAAAAAAAATATAAATTTGTTCTTCGCACCAGTGTGTTTGTATCATCATCAGCAGCAGCAGCAGCAGCAGCATCCAGTAACTCCTGCAGCCTCTCTTGTAGCAGCTCAGCTTCCCATTGACTGATTAAGTCAGCGCTCATCTTCATCTGGCTAGCAGAATCACACTCTAATCCATCCAAGTCAGGAGAATCCATTTGGTCCCAACCAGAGGCATATATTGACAAATCAATGGCCAGCATCTGGACAAAACAAAAAAACAAAATGCACACACACTGTGACGGAACACACACGCTGTATTTCAGCAGGATCAGTGTACAAACACAGACAAACATGCTCACGTCGTTTATCTGTTGTTCAACTGTTGCCATTTCTGGTATGTTGCTGAACTGCCGCACAAGGTGTGTCAGAGAGGTCTGGTAGCGCCTCATCCAGTCATCCTTCATTCGGAAATCACAAGAGTGCATCAACTCATTCCTGTATCGTATCACCTGGAACCACAAACACACACGTTACAGAGAATACCATTTATAACAACAGCTATCACATACTGCACAAAAAAAAAAGAATCCCATCCCTTTGATATCGACTTCTAGCAATGATGCAATCCCTCTTTGTGTCAATCTAACAAATACACTCACATCACTCATATCTCTCCATAATTCTTTCTCAGGCCAGTCACAGTCATTCTTCAAAAGACTGCGTGTAATATGCATTTATACTGAGTGCAATTTATTTTTTTTAGTCTACACATGTAGCAATTTAAATTATGATGTAGTCAAATGTGCATTATAAACCTTATTTTATTGACTGTAGTGTGCTCAATTCTATTATTCTTTTTATTCATACTGTTTCTAATGTTTTTCATTGTTTCATCAGTTCCTACTGTTTAGGTCCTTTTCACATCATCCGTTATTGTGAAGCAAGTCTCTGTCGATATGTTACAGTCTAAATTATTATTGTTTACTTCCCTGACATCTTGTTGTGTCAAACAGAGGGAATGGAAATCCAGCGTATGCATGTTCACACAATCACACAATGAGAGAGTTTATTTAATAGAGCCATGCATGCACATGGCTTTATTGTTTGCATATTTTCACATTTGTGCATACAGAGATTTAGTCTGCCTCTGGTTAAAAAAAAAAAAAAAAAAAGCCATGTGATAACTTTCTGACTTCAAGGCTTGAGAAGGACTGACCAAAAGTAGCCTTACAGGCCCATTTTAAATAATACAGTATATATATAATATATAAAAGGCATGTGTGTTTGTATGTGTGTTTACCTCTTTCACATATTTTACATCCACCCTGAAATAACTACAGTAGTTGATCAGGTTGAGCAGAGCAGAGGCATCGCATTCATGTGCACCCTTCAGTTTTACCTGACCTCGTGGCATATAAGCCTACAGGAAGAGAGAGCGAGAGAGAGAGCGAGAGAGAGAGACCTCCATTAGACGCACACATTCAGGTGAATCTTCACAACATGTAAACATTTACAGTGCAGGGTGGAAAAAGTAAGTGAACCCCTAGGCTAATGACTTCTCCAAGAGCTAATTGGAGCCAGGAGTCAGCCAACCTGGAGTCCAATCAATGTGATGAGATTGCAGGTGTTGGTTAAAGCTGCCCTGCCCTATAAAAACACACACCAGTTTTGAGTTAGCTGTTCTCAAGAAGCATTGCCATTCTGTGGACAGATGAAACCAAAATTGAGTTGTTTGCAAGGAACACACAACACTATGTGTGGAGGGGAAAAAAGGCACAGCACTGTCCTCGACGGAAAAAATGAATTCCCAATTGTATCAAGACATTTTGCAGGAAAACTTAAGACCATCTGTCCACCACCTGAAGCTCAACAGAGGATGGGTGATGCAACAGGACAACGACCCAAAGCATAAAAGTAAAATCAACAACAGAATGGCTTAAACAGAAGAAAATACGCCTTCTGGAGTGGCCCAGTCAGAGTCCTGACCTCAACCCGATTGAGGTGCTGTGGCATGACCTCGAGAGCAATTCACACCGGACATCCCAAGAATATTGCTGAACTGAAACAGTTTTGTAAAGAGGAATGCTCCAGAATTCCTTGTGACCGTTGTGCAGGTCTGATCCGCAACTACAGGAAATGTTTGGTTGAGGTTATTGCTGCCAAAGGAGGGTCAACCAGTTATTAAATCCAAAGGTTCACACACTTTTCCCACCCTGCACTGTGAACGTTTACATGTTGTGTTAAAAAAAAAAAGAAAACATAATTTTTTGTGCAGTATTAGTTTAAGCAGATTGTGTTTGTCTATTGTTGTGACTTAGATGAGCTTATATAGATGAACTTAGATCAGAACACATTTTATGCAGGAATCCAAGTAGCCAGTTGCTCTAACTTGTTCTATTTTCCTGTATTTCTCCATTAAAAGGGCAAGATGGCTTTGAATGCAACTAAAAATGATCATCAACCCCAAAGAAAACATTTAATTTTATAGGAGCGCTGTGACGAATTCTGAACAGACACATCTTGAGGCACAAGAGGCATTTCTACATATTCTATGGATTGACTAGACTGTGCAAACAAACTACACATAGGAAACTCTCAATAAACCTCAAACATCCTCTACAGCCAATTAAAAAAAAACACAAAGTCAAACACCAAAGTCCATTCAATAGTCACTGTCAGTGTTTGCCGTGTGTACACATTCACTTTATGTGGAGAGAAAATGAACTAAGAACTGTAACAAAGTACCAGGGAAAAACAGTAAAATGGTAATCATAGCACTTCTAAATAAGTATGTGTGTGAGTTGTGGTTTGTACACTACCTTGGCCAGTTCCCAGTGGTCTGTTCTCCAGGAGGGAGGGGAACAGTTGTCCCAGTTCACGGTGGCATCAGGCTGTCTGTGGTGTTTCAGGATCACTGTCTGCCACATTGAACACACCCTGCATACCCGAGAAAGCTGGGAACACAATGACACACACACACACACACACACACATCTATCATATACAGACCGTCTGTATGGGTTTAATAGTTAAATCAACTCATCTTAACTGATAATCTATGCAAGGTACTTATATTAAAGATACAAGTACCAGTGGAGGAAAGTAACTGAATATATTTACTCATATACTGTACTTAAGTATAGTTTTGAAGTACTTGTGCTTCCATTTTATGCTACTTTATACTTCCACTGAACCACATTTCAGAGGGAAATATTGTACTTTCTACTCCACTACATTTATCTGACAGATATGAAATGATCAAATGATCCAATATTTCACCAAAAAGTAAAGGATCTGAATACTTCTTCCACCACTGACAAATACCATATGTCCGCAATAAACTCAGAACATGTCACAGTCACTCTTTAAGGCGTTACTGCTGGATACAAAGGATACAAAATGAGATTAAATTGGAAAAAATAACCTAAACCTGAGCAGGATTTACAACTAACCTTATTGGCTCTCGGTTTACATGAAGAAGTCTCACACGGTGTCCGTAGAAGAGAGTTTTGATTGAGCAGATCTCTGTGGAAAGCTCGCATCCGGCTGTTGACCAAGGGATGGAAGCCATCCTTCAGTATGAGCAGACAGCGTCCTGCCTTCAGCCAGTTTTTGTACTCTCTGTCGTTAAGTCGGACCTCCAGCTCCTCATGAACCATTTTGCCCCGTCTTCCAGACAGGAAACATAACCAAGAAGCAGAGCAAGTCCTCATGTTAAGCTCCACCCAAGCAGTGCAACCGACGCAAGAGCCATAAGGTGGCGCCATCTACTTTAGAAAAGCAAGGCCGTGGCTGTTACTGTTGCTGCTGGCTTTAAGGAAGAAGGAGGCCTGCTCCCTGTTTGCCAGGAGGTTTGCAGATCCATGAGACAGAGTGTAAATTGGTAGGATCTGATGGGATGTGTCCACAGTTTGAGACTAGGCTCTGTGCATGGACATGGCTGCTGTCAGCTCTCACACAGAGCAGGCTGCTTGAAACAATGTGGCTTCAGCGGCATTACCTGGCTGAAGTGGAACTTGTAGTTTTCCTGTCGAGATTCAACTGATTACTTGCCCAGCACCAAATGGCAGACATGTAGTTATGTCTGCCATTTGGTGCTGGGCAAGTAATCGTTTTTTTTTAGAAATTTTTAGAGATAACTCTGCCTTGCTGAAAACTATGCTATGAGAGCAATGAGAGTCGACCTAAACAATAACGCTGTGGGCGTAAATCCAAAACAAAGACAAAAACAAAGATGCTAAAATGCTCTGTAGAGCTGAGGGGAACTGCAGAGTTTGAGCTTCACTGTGTAGAATGAGGTATGTGCAGAGTTTGACGCTAGAAGGCTGTTTTCACATTCATCTGCTGAAGGAGGAAAGTTTCTCTGTGCTCACTGAAAATATGATTTTAAAGGGTGGGCCTACGAACATGATTTGTGACATCACAATTAGTTTTAAAGCCAATCGAGGTCCAATATTCAACTTACACAAGTGTGATATGGAACCTTGAAGTCTCCAGTGCACAAACAGTGGACTTTACAGTGAACAAGGAGACATCTTGTGTCCAGCAGTTAAACTTCTGAAATGAAATTTGCATATTTATAGCTTCTGGAATTTTCAATGAGAAAGGAGTAAATTCCTTTTTTTTTCCATTTCCAATTTTTCTATTTTAACATAGTAATTTGAACTTTTTTTTGTGAAAAAAACATATCAGACATCCATTATTGTTCCAAGCAGAGTATTTTTGTATGTCTTAATACATATCTGGAGGGAATCTTGAAGTAAATAACTCATGAAATGATGAAAAGCTTACATTATTTATATATTTTGTTTTTAGGAGGTCCACATGACTGACCGCATCTGATTCCACAACTGGGTGGAGTTGGAGCATTGTGCCACTCTGAGGCAGCTCCCTGTGAGAGGTGGCATCACTAAGGTGCTACATGTGCTGTCTGCTGTGAAGAGGAGGGCTGGAAAACCCTGAAGAGCCTGGCCAGCAGCTGCATGCATACGTCCCTGAGGCTGCTGCAGGAGGTGTTCATCAGGGAGGAGCTGGAGCTACTGACAGATACCATGTATCAACTGAGACTATAGGGGCTTACAGGAGGAGAGAAGCAACTAACCATTGCTTTTTCAAGCTTGAGCAGCATGGACAGACATTTTTGAAAGAAAATACACCCTAAAACACTGCAATTCAAGTGACAGCTATTGACACTGCACGTTCCATTTATGGGTCTACTGTGTTGTTTGGTGGTGTATTTTTCTCATTGCTGTGGAAAACTGTCCAAACTTGGACAACATTGAGATATTTCCAGCCTAGCTGCATTTTCACAGCACAATAATTTCCACAACTTCTACAATATCTACAGTAAATGTCGGGTTTTGGTATCAGAAAGAGGAAAACTGCTTCTTTCCAGAGTATTTATATTAAATAATAATTATACAAGTGGAGAATTCATTATAGAGGAGACTGAGGTACCATTTTATAAAGCAACACATTGTACATACACACATAATGCACATACATAAAGTCAGCAGTTAACAGCTGGTTTTAAGCTCATTTTGAGACATGTAGGAAATCACTGATTGAAACCTGAGAAGACAGGAAAGATAGGAGCATAACCTTACTGCAATTTTCAATGTACAAAACAATGTGTGGGATATATAACACATTATATAGATACAGTATGTTACTGTGTAAAAACAGAGGCAGTAGGCTTACAAGTAAAAAAACCTGTCTCTTACAAGCTACCATTTTCTTTTCAACAAGGTTTTAGGAATGGCAGTGTGTCCACGGTTAGTTGGTCTTTGGTCCAAACTGAAATACTTCAATAACAAGTGTATGTATTGCCATGCAATTTTACACATACATTTTTTTGTACAGATAAATCCTAATGACTTTGGTGACCCGCTTAGTTTTCCTCTATTGTCACCATGAGGCTGACATTTGTTGTTCAGAGTGAAATGTCTTGGCGACTGAGATGGACTGCCATGAAATTTGATTTATATCCCCCAGAGAATGAACTGTAACAACTTTGGTGATCACTTAATTTTTCATCTGCTGCCACCAGCAGGTCAAAATTTGAATTTGTCCAATACTAAATACCTGAAAATGTAATGACATGCCCATCAGACTCAGGGCTAATATGTTAAACTCAGATGATGAGCATGCAGCAGAGTGAGGCAAGTTTATTTGTATAGCACCTTTCAGCAGCAAAGTGCTTTACATAAACCATAAAAGGCATTAAGACAAGATGTAAAAGAAACACAAGACATTATGGTAAACATTACCCAGTACCTGCAAACCATCAGCATGTTAGCATTGGCATTGCGAGCATGTTAGTAGACTGACGTTACTATTTAGCACAAAGCAGCCTCACAGAGCTGCTAAGAGGTCAAGAGACCTGCAGTTGTGTGTATACCAGTATGATTATGCATGTGTACAATATGTGTACACATATTGTTGGGCAATGACCTTACCTAACCACTTGCAGCAGTTACTGTGATGAAATGAAATTGTTATAATGAAGAAATATTATATGAATGAAATGTACTTTTTATGTTAATTGTCTACTCACTTCATCTCATTAACTGAAACATGTAATGTAGATTCTTCTTTCTTTTTCAAGGTAATGAGAGACATACAAGACAAACAGGACTGAAACTATGTGAGTATAAATTTGAGTCTAAATATTTGTCTGTCTTTGATAGCTCTTTGATTGACTGCCTTCTGTCTAGTGCATGCTGGGATACGCTCTAGCCCCCATGACCCCGACTTGGAATAACAATGGAATGATAGAAGAAAGAAAGGTAAGAGGAATAAGTCATTATTCATTTTGTAACTGTTGTACAAGATAACCTAGAAATGCAGCTGTGGAAATAGGCCGAGGTAGTCACAGGATCCCCAATTAAAACATATTACATTACAATTATGAAAATGAAAAGACATTTGTGTTGTATCAAATAATTTCATCTTTACATGAAAATTTAATTAGTCTTTTAGGATGCACAGAGAAAAACAAATATTCCTCTATCTTTGTAATTGGATCTCTATGGATTTGACGATAGTTAAAGTAGATTAGACGCCCTGGAGTGTGTGTGTGTGTGTGTCTGTGTGTGTGTCTGTGTGTGTGTGTGTGCATAAATGAGCCCTGTTCAGCAGTCAGTTGAGAGGACACAACAATATTAATGTGGGTGTGTGTGCTTGTAGGTATGTAGGAGTGTGTGCAAGCGTGTGTATAAATACATATATGCATTGGTGTGCATGTGTGTGTGTGTGTGTGTGTGTGTGTGTGCCCACAATCCCAGCAGGGAGTTTTTTTTTTAAGCAGAGGAGATCAAAGAGACATTAGTATTCTGAAATAAATCACATGCTCAGGCCTCACTGTGTGGGTCCCCAAACACATACACAGGAGACACACACACTCTCTCTCTCTGTCTCTGTCTCATTCTCTGCGTCTCCTCCTTTTTCTTTCCCCTACCATCTCTCTTCAAAAGACACCACCAGCCCACACCTCCACCACCACCACCACCGCACCACCCCTCTCCTCCACCCTTCCCCCTCCTCTCCCAACTCCCCGGCCCCTAGCGGCCTTCAGAGCTACTGTATCTGCTTACTGGCTTGGAATCCTTTGTTACATCCTTTCAGTTTCTCACGTTCCAACTTGAGCCCCGTCTCCTCCCTCCGTCTGCAAATAAGCAGGAAAATGCTTTGTCAGAGAAAACTGTTGTTCATCGCTGAAAAAGTCAGAAACGCAAAGTAGGGGTTTTTGACAAGTATATCCTTGGGGAGAGACCTCTCATTTTCTCCCCTCTCTCTCCATCTTTCTCCTTTTCTTCACCCCCTCTTTCACACCTTTCTTTCACACTGCCTCAATCCAACTCTTCTAAGCTCAGCAGCAGAATGATTCTGGGCGATGGTGATTTTTTTTTTTCTTCAGGTTTTGGTGTGGGAATACCTTTTTGGAGGTGTGTGTGCACTTTTAACTTTTGACAATGTTACGACTTATTTGCAAGTTCTGAAGTAATGGGAGCTGTTCTGCCAGGCGGCCAGCATTAGTCGGACTTCACTTTGCTCTGAAAGATGGTCACTGCTTTTGCCAGCGGGAAAGAAGACGAGAATAGGCGAAGAGAAGTGAAAGGAAAAGGAGAAAAATGATTGACATGGTATAGCTGGGAGAGGAAGAAGCTCATTTTTAACCACAGAATTATAATGAGAAGAACATAAATGCCCCCTGTAGCTCTCTGACAGTTACAATATCCATGAGATTCAGGGTTTTCTTTGTGCTTTGTTGTGTGTGTGTGTGTGTATGTGTTTGTGTGTGTGAATACGCACGTATGTGTGCATGTGGGCACGTGTGTGGGATGGATAAGTTTAGGCCAATGTGTACATGCATGTACTTATTTATGTGTGTGCATGTATCTGTGCATGTCTACTTGTGTGTGTGTGTCACTTTGATAGCCACCCACATGAATATGCAGATCAGTTTTAGAGAGCGTATGTGCTCAGCATTAAAGCCCACTCTCCACTGCTGACCCAATTTCACAGTGCAGTGTATGTGTGCGTGTGTGTATGTGTGCAGGCATGCACTTGCTTATCAATGCATTTCGCCAAGCTTGGAAAAATCGCGCGGCTAAGACGGAAGCGTGTGAGTAGGTGTGTGTGTGTGTGAGTTAGCCTATGAGTGTTTATAGTGTTTATGAAGCAAAAAAACACATGCGATAAGTCTCATCCACCACTTACACATTCACAGTTGGCTGTGGATAACAAAATTCACATTAATACATGCTGACCAAACCACAGTCCTGTTTTGCCTCTACAACCTGAATCACATTGCTCAGTCATCATTTCTTCATTTCAGACACATTGTTCAGCTATGTTTGCCTCACTTTGACCTAGGTTTTTTAATTTAAAATTTAATAGAATTTGTACATTTTAGTATATGACAAAAGTAAAGGTTAAAGTGATACTTTGGTTCTAAAGATTAATCACTCTCATATCTGTAGGATAAATATGAAGCTAGAGCCAGCAGCCAGATTAGCTTAGCTTAGCATACAGACTGAAAACAGGGGGAAACAGCTAGCCAGGCTCTGTCCAAACAAATTATGTGGCTACCAGAACCACTATAACAATTTATATCTTGTTTGTTTAATACGTAGAAAAACTGAATTGTAAGAGTGACAAATTGTGGTTTTACAGGGGTAAATTTCCTGCCTAAGTGTAGCGACTTCCACCTGCTTCCAGTGCCTCCAGTGTTTATTCTAAGCTAACATAACTGTCTCCTGGCTGTAGCTTCATGTTTAATTAAATAGTTTGATTTTTGGGGAGAATGATACCTCTGTCATGTCTGAAAAAAGCGGCAGCTGGTTAGCTTAGCTTAGAGAAAAGACTGGAAAAAGGGAACAGCTATTCTGGCTCTTTCCAAAGGTAAAAATAGGTTACCAGCATCTTTAGAGCTCACTGGTTAACACATCTTTTTTGTTTAACCAGTACAAAAACTGAAATGTAAAAATGACAAGTTATGCTAAGCTAAGCTAACTCAATCTCCTGGTGGTAGCTAGCTCCATATTTACAGGACAGACATGAGAATGGTATTGATCTTTCATCTAACTCTCAGTATGTTCCCTCCAACTATTCCTTTAAGCAAAAATGGCAAAATATCTATGGTGAAGCCATGACAAGAAAAAACCATGAAATGAAAGAAGATCACATGATGATTCACGATTAATTTATCTTCCATGATGTGTGGATTTGGTAAACATGCTTTATAATTGATCAAACTGACCAAACAACAACCTTTCCAATCAGCAGTAACAGCTGCCACTTGTCTCTGGAAACATGTTTGCATTGGCTAATCTTTGACAAATTTTTGGGACTGAAATGCAGCAACTTTACCTCTTTTTAAATTGTGGTTTTTATTAAATTACAACAGACATTATATCAACAGACTTCCATGTTGTCAACTCAGCAGTGCAAGTCAGCAGAAACATCCAGGACCAGCCGGTGGTTCGTCAAGCCACCGGTAGATGGAGACGTTGAGAGGAGAGAGGCCCAGTGGCAGAGCTGAGGTAATGGCTCTCTGGTCTTTTGTTCCCTGTATTCATCCTCACCCTCCACCCTCTCCTTCTGCCTTCCAGTCTAAACTCCCCCTCATGGACTTCAAAGGAAAGGAAGGAACTAGAAAATAAGGTGAATTAATTTGCCCCCCTATTCCATGCCTACATGTTGCAGCGGATATGCTTTTTAATTGCTTGTGCTAAATACATAACCTATTTTTGTATCCTTTACAAAAGCCTAAATGATGATCTGGGTAGAATCTATGCAAATGCTAGAAGCCCTCATAAAACATTAAAATTACTTCATAAGCAAAGCACCTTGAAAACAAGTTACAAGAAAAAAAAAAGGACACTGTAAGCTCGGCCAGCGTATGGCTTAATAAGATCTGGCACCCAGTGCTGCAAACTCTGACAGACATTCCTCGGCATCTTTAACCCTCAACTCAGAAGCCTCAGTGCAGACTGAACTCTGTGAAGTAGATCAATGGGAGGATTATCGCAGGACCAAGATGCCAGTTATAGAGCAGCTCTGTGCTGCCTCAGTGAGGGGAGAAGATTGAGAGGCTTTCCTTTGATCTTGTGCTGGCGCATCTGAGAGGGGCCGCTGCTGATGATAATGATGCTGAGGCCCATTGCAGCGCAAGGCTGGGGCTCGATCCCGCTCTCACTCCCATTCCTGTACTGGAGATAGAAAAGGCTGGTCTGTGGAGGGTTGAACGGGACAAACGGATTTAGTCGGAAGGATTGTGGCTTCATGTGAATTTATCCCAACAAATATTTTTGTTTTGTTTTTTTTTCTGAAAAGGAATGTTATTGATGCAACAGTGGTGTGTGTGTGTGTGTGTGTGTGTGTGTGTGCGCGCTCCAGTTGTTTCCTCCATCACATTAGATCCAGTTGAACACCTCTGTCCTCTTTCAAGGACACCCCTCCCTCCTCCGTGTCTCCGTCCCTCAGCTTCTCTCTCTCTGTCTCACTCTCTCTAACACACACACACACACACACACATATGCGCACACTTCACACACCATCGCACTTTCTCTCTCTCTCACTCTGTGTGACAGGCCACGGTGCTGGAGATGGCTGCTGACATTCTGGACAGTAAAAGGCTTAAGGTGGAGTGTGTGTGTGTGTGGGTGTGTGTGTGTGTGTGTGTGTGCGTGTGTGCAGAAGCAGATAGAGGAACCTCACAATTCTTCCTTTGTTGTATCTCGTCTTATCTGAGTGAGCGCTGTTGTCACACACAGAATCTCCAACAGTACACCAACGCTGGCATCTGATTCTTAACCACTTCTGTCGTTTTATTGACTCCTCCTGTTTCTGTTTGACTGTGTGCCAAAGCTCGATGATTATGATAATAGGATGTGAGGTCAATAATCTCTTCATTAGTGCTAAATGGGAATTAGATTAGGCTTTTGTTCATTTCAGAAACAGCTCTAGTTAACCAGATTAGCGCAGTGTGGATTAGGTCCAGGAAGAGGATGGAGCAGTGGAGGTTAGAGAGGGAAAGGCTGACATGTCGGCCTCAGGTCACAACCAGGATGACCAGGAACACGTCATCTGATTGGCTGTCAGTCAGGTTTTGGTGAAAGGTGTTGGGACGGATTATTGGCTACTGAGCAGGGTAAAACAGTTTGACCATGCAGTGACACAAGACAAAATCTTGGTTTCTGAGGACATGTTTTCATTGCTTCTTTGTGTGTATGTGTGTGTTATGATCTCCAACTAACTCCCAGAGCCTATCTAACACCTCTCTCACACATACTCTCCTTTCTCCTCCACTGTTCTGTTATTTCTTTACCCTCCTCTCTCTCATCCCTTTGCTCCTAAAGAGCTTTTCTGTTCAACTGACCTCCTATCCACTTCACTTGATGGGCCCCCGCTAAGAGGACTCCGTCCCCTCTCCCTCCCTTTCCCTCGTCTTCCTCCCTCTTACTCTTTTCTCTCCGTCTTTGCACTTTCTTTCTCTCTCTCTCTCATCATCATCCTCCCCGCCTTCCTTCCCTCGCTACTCCCTGTCTATTCTGTGGCCCAGCGTGGGTGGCTGAGTTTAATGAATTCTCTTTTCTCTCTGCAGCCAGGCGCTGATTTCTGATTGTGAAGAAGTGTGTGTGTGTGTGTGTGTGTGAGTGTTTTTACATTTGAATTTATTGAAAGGATAGCCCCTTGAGATGTAGCATCTCATTTTCAAGGGGGTCCTATAGACACAAATGCAAAACTATAAAACACATACAAACCAAAACAGCATTACATAACAAACATATGCTGCAAATACACAGATACAGACAGCTCACTCACCCTCTCCCACCCACAGCCCCAGCCCTCAGCTGTTGAAGAAAAACTGGATACAATGACCCAGATAATAAATCAATTACATCAGCATAAAGAGCAATTGAAGCAGTTTGTCTCCAGTTTATTTGTGCTACAAATAAACTGAAGATTGTAAGTGCACACAAATTGTGTGTGTGTATGAATGAGCAAAGCGCACATTTTTTACTTACTCACTTTCACTAGCATGGCTGTGATCGTTTTATAAGTCTAAATAAATCTCGGCCTTTGTCCCGATCAAGGCTTCAGGTTGCACTTCCTCTACCTTAAAGGAGAAAGTCACCATCTGTCAGCTTTAAAATAGATCTGCCCCGGGATGTGTCTGTTGTTGTGAACACTACCTGCTGTCTCCTGCAGCCAGAAACATGAGTCAAGAGTCTGTTTTGTCCTCTGCCTGTGTGATGTCTTACTAATGTACAGAAAAACTGTAAATGACTGTAGAAAGTGTGTGTGTGACAGGACCCTGAGTGATTTTTAGTCGACCAGATTCTGTTTTATTGTTCAGAATTAATGGCACCAGTCTAATGGAAAAGTTGTGTGGTCAACAGAATTTCATTCAGGCTTCCTATGTGTGCACAAAAGTAGGTCTGCTGTTTGGTACCAGTGAAGCATCCACAGCAGATTTTAAGTCAGTATTAAAGTGTTGTTAGAGTGGAGCTATAGCTTTTTGTACTGCATTGTGGTCCACTTATATTGCCTATAGCCTGTAACATGGTGGCTAATGCTAGTTTGTCAATCTGCAGTATTGACTGTTTTTGGTGGGATCTTTAGGTACAGTTAGACAGCTTTGAAATGTTGTTTTAAATATAAAAGGGGATATATTATACACATTTGCAGGTTGACATTTGAAATCTGGGGCTCTACTGGAATATCTTTGCAGTTCAAAAAACTCTTTTTTAAATCATACTGGCCCTTTACACAGCCCCTCAGTTCAGCCTCTGTCTGAAACAGGTCGTTTAGGTGTTCTGATTGGCCAGTTTCCGGAAACTGTGTCTCGGCAGATATCCGAGCAACAAATTATAGTAGTTTGATTTCGCTACTTTTTCTCATCATGTCTCATCATCTCGTCAAATGTCAACTTCTCTAATACATCCAAACATGTTTGAGCCAGAATCCAATCTGAAATATGGGAGTGGACAACAGAAATAACACATGGAAAAACCTTAGCAACAACCTTAGCAAGAACAAGTACGGAACGGACGGCCGTTTATGGGCATGTGTCATGAGCCGACGTCAGCTCATCGGCAAGGTGGACAAAAACATCGCAAACGAAGCGTTCAGAGCACTCCAGGTCCATTTCTTCACTTGCAGCTTACTGCACATCAGCAGCTTGAGTTTGCTTTTACTCAGTTTCCATGGAACTGTAGTCGTTCAACTTTTCATGAGTTTCATGGAGTCTTTTTGCCACCATTATCAATCGCTGTCATCCCTTGCCTTAGTTTAAGTTAACGTTGATCCCTGCTGTTCCTTGGTATCCTTCATCAGTGTGTGCCAGTGTGTTACATACTTTTTTGATGGTTCACTGCACGTTTCATTCAGGAATCAAGGTAAGTCAAATTATGGTGTAATTACTTTGCAATTACAGCGGACTACAGGGCAAAATGGTTACCTCTTCATTTTGAGACTTCTTATTTTGTTCCACTGTAACTACATTATTGTACCAGGTAATTATTTTGTAAGTGGCACATAGTTGGAAACTGAAAAATTGTGCCCAAAGGTAGTGTCTACAACATCATTATTAACAAACACAACCACGAATGCGGCATAAGGTGATGTTATTATTTTCCCAGTACAGGCTGACTCTGCTGTTCTTACTCTGCAGTCCAAAACTCTCAGATGTGGGAATGTAGTTAAAGAGTTACTGGTTCAAATCTCTGCACTGGCTTGGCAATAGTAGCTTGGGAACCCCTGAATGAAAACTGTCTTTTGAGGAGCAGCAGGCAAAATACCTACATATTACTCCCGAGGCCAGCCTTTAAAGATCGTGGTGGCACTGTAGCACCGAAGAGTGAATCTTCTGTTTAAAAATGATGCAGAACTTTGCTTGGAAAGTAAAGTGTGGAGTTATGTAGAACTCAATCAACTTTCCCCATAAACATGAAAAGTAGAATTTGTAAACTGGGTTGCATTCCCCTTTCCATGCCAAATACGAGACTTCAAAAGGATGAAACAATCCTCCCTCGAATCTGAACAGCAAAGCTGAAAGTGGATCATCTCCACATCTCCACATCTGTCTGAGGTCACCGCTGGGGAGCAGGTGTTGCTGCCTCTGTCCTGTCTGCTGATTGGACAGATGGATTAGCTGCTTAACGAGGTGAATTTGTTTAATCTGATAATTGTCTCGGCGATGAAAACATATTCAATAATTCTCTGTGGACTCTGTTTTTCTGTCCTCCTGATTAAAGACACTTTCATTCTGGCACACACAGACAAATAATGGAACAGTTGTTGTTATGACCAGAGGACAATGCTCTGAGGTGCGCTGGCACACACACATACATACACAGACACACACAGTCCCCTGTGTGTAGCCCCGCTGTGGTATGGTAATGAGCTGCTAATCTCTCCGGTTTACACAGCCAGGATGTGTGTGTGTGTGTGTGTGTGTGTGCGCATTAAGGTGCAGTGTGGAAAAGCCCGAGGAATTCTCTTAGGCCGTCAACCTTCTGCTCTCACTTGGGTGCAGGCTGTCAACACATTAAATAGTGGAATCTATGTGTGTGCGTGAGAAAGAGACAGAGGGAGAGGAATAAAAAGTGAAAAGTCGACAAAAACACACTGTAAAGGCAAAAAAGAGAGAAAAAGAAATTAGGGTAGAGACAGAAAGCAACAGTGTGGATCAGGCAGTATCGGCACATTTGTTTACTTCCCTTATAAATGTAAGCTTTCTTCATCTGATCTGTAAATCCTGACTCTCCTCTTGCTCTCTCTTCTGTGTTCTTCTTTGTGTTTTGATGCTGCATTGGTGTGTGTGTGTGTGTGAGTGCGCGCGGGTGTGCGTGTTTATTTATTATGGCGAAGTCACATCACTAATTAGTCCCTGGGAGAAGCCTGAGGCCATTTGCAAAATCCCACTGATTAAAAACAAGTCCAAATCCAACTTTGTGTTGCATATGCGCGCACACGCACACACACATACAGTCAGACACACAGAGGCACATACTGTATACAGTTTGCACTCACACACACACACTCACATCCACACAGCCATGTATGCTGAGGAAAGCTACTTACTGTCAAGGCTGGAACACATGTGGGCGAGTGTTTGCGAATGGGGGGCTTGTGCATGCATGTTGAACGGGTGTTAGAGAGCTGTCAGTTGTTAAGGCCAGTTTAATATTTAAACTCGCCGTCTAAAGTTATCATTACCCCGGGGTGGCTCCTGTCACATAGGAAACACACGCGCACGCTAGAGGGGCGCGCGCACACACACACACACACACACACACACACACACACTCAAAGCCTTCAGGAGCTTCAGCTTGTCACAAATCACACTCAAGATGACAAGGGCATCGTGCATTAGCAAGTGTGACAGACAGAGGCAGAAAGAGAGGGAGAGACACAGACACATACAAGACAGAAAAAGAGAGTGTGTGTCTCCACAGTATTTTCATCTTCATTTGGAATTGTATTTACATTTAAAAAAAAAAAAAAAAGTCATGCAGATTAATCCTATTTGAATTTTAATTCAAGTCTGAGCAAAAGAGGCAGAGCAGAGGTGACAGATGGAGTCAGACTGGAAGGAGGAGAAGACACGTACACAGAAAAACACCCATAAATGCATGTAGAGCAGAAGTAAGCAGATACCCACTGATAATTAACATTCAAAGAAGAGCCCTCAATTTTTTAATCACCTTAAATCCAGCCTCCTAAACACCCTCCATAGCAAAGCCCTCCAAACCCAAGTACTGAGCCCAGAAAAGAGTCCCCTATGTCAGTCGGTGCTGAGACTAACTGCCCCCTCTCAGACACACTCTGACCAGTCTCACACCAACACTGCTTTGAATGTAAAACATTCAATGAAATAAGGAACATTTACTTTAACAAGTTCAACTCTAAAATTCCAGATTTCAAAGAGCTTAATGACCTCTCAAAATTAAAAAAAACTCCTATGTATCAACATGTCACAACCTGTAGGACAGTGAATGACCCACACACACACACACACACACACACACACACACACACACAAATACATGCATAGGAAATACTGTATATATATATTTAATATATAGATATATTAATGTTGTGTTAATGTTCAGATTACTGTTATTGTGTACTGTCCAAATATTTGGACAAATTGTACTTTGATGCTTTGGCAACATTGTTCTTGAAACCTACATGCCAATAAAGCCGTTTGAATTGACTTGAATTGAATTGAGGAGACGGTGACAGCATGGGGAGAAGGAGGAGGGATTGAGGAATGATGGGAGACGCAGAGAGGAGGAGGGAGATAGTGATAAATTGCTTTGAACTTTAATGGACGTCTCAGATGCTCCTCTAGTGATGTGTTCGGACAATACACAACATTACTGGCACACGTGAGTGCTGATTGTAGCTGACAGCCAAAGAGGCCTGTCCCCATCGACCTAGAACACACACACACACACACAAACACAGAGACGTGCACACATGCTGCGCGATAGCTTTCCAAAAGTCAGCGAAAGGAAGAAGGCAAGGAGACAACTTCTTAGCAGAAAGTGCAGACAAGAAAGGGGGGAGGGGGGCAGATGAACTGTGGGGGTGAAGGAGAAAAAAAAGAAGGGATGCTGTGGGAGAAAAGAAAGAGAAGGAGAAGTGTAAAGTCCAGAGGGAGAACGGGGGAGAAGGAGGAGAGCGGAGAGGAAAGTAGAGGGGAGGAAGAGGAGTGAGCAGGGGAAGGTGTTGACATATGGTCAGGGTTGGGTTCAGACAAATAAAATGTTACCTTCTCTCCACAGTGGTTAACTACACACAAATGAATCAGTAATGGAGCACTTATTCACAGTGACAAACCCATAGACACACACACTCATACTTGCACACACACACATGCACAATGGCTGACATGTGAATGAAACTCAAAGACATTCACACAGAAGGAGCAATAAATGTCGACGGAGGTGGGCGGGCGGGGTGGGAAGTATGGAGGGTTGTTTGTGAGGTTCGTGTATGTGTGTGTGTGCGGCAGTGTATCGTTGGAACCGCCCCACTTCCCTTCCACCCGGCTGCCTCTCTGTGAGTGTGTTAGTGTGTGTGTGCTGGCCTGTCTTTGTGTCTGTTTGAATGGGGGGTTTGTCCCTCAATCTGTGCCCCTCTACTTCGCCAGATTTCTAATGATTTTCCAATGATGATTTAGGTTGTGTGTGTGTGTGTGTGTGTGTGTCCAAGTGCTCACTCAACCTTTCTCTCTCCATTCTCTGCCCAGCTATTCTTCATGGTGCTGCTTTGTGTGTCCTTTCTGAGTGTGTCTCTCTACAACACTAATATGAGTGTCGTGTGAGTTAGCAACAGTGGATAAAAATCCATCCATCCATCTATCTATCTATCTATCTATCTATCTATCTATCTATTCATTTCACCGCATGATGGAAACTCAGCTTGCACAGCCTTACCAGCTTGAAATAGTTAAAGTTATCACTGGAAACATTTTGTCACCCTTATTTTTCAGATCGTTTTGAAAACTTTTCATTGGTGGTTCTTTCAAGGTTGCGGCAGCATCCAAAATGCATTCAGTCATCTCACAAAAAGTTGTTGGAAAATGAAACCTGGGACAAACAATGAGCAGCCTTGGGCACTGCAAAAAAGGATGAAGTGGATCGGATCATTTCTTGAAATTAAAAGGTTAATACAGCAACAGTGAATGCTTTGAGACACATGGTGTTGCTCTAAGGATGGCAATGTTGTTTTGTTGGTTGGTCCACACTGAGATGTCTCAACAACTACATGAATTGCCCAGAAAGTTTGTACAGACATTCATGTCCCCAGAGGATGAAGCCTTGATGAAGTGACTTTTCCTCTAGCACCACCATGAGGTCAACATTTTTTGATTTCAGTGAAATGTGTCAACTACTGTTGGATGGATTGGCATGGAATTTGGATGAATTCTGGATGAATTGCAATAACTCTGTTGATTGCTTAACTTTTCATCTATCTCCATCATCGAGGAGTTTATGATTTGATAAAACTAAAGATTCCAATCAGCTTCAGCTGCACTTTGTTTTCAGTGCTAAACTAAGATGGTGGACTTGGTAAACAAACCTGCTAAACATCAGCATGCTCATTTTAGCTCAATCCCACCGCTGTGTATGTACAGCTTCACGGAGCCGCTAGCATGAAAAAGTCCACCACTTTACAATTGTGTTAACTTTCACACAAAATAAAAGCAACAAAATGTTAATTGTGATCTCAGGGAAGTCTTTGAAGGTTCATTTTCATACTGGCGTGAAACAACTGGGAGCCAGTGGCTGCCTGGAAGGTAGGAAATCAATCTGCAAACTTGCGGCTTCATTTGGAAAATGGAAAGCAATAATGAAAAGTTTATGCCTTTTGTAGTTAACAGAATAAAACATGCAAAACCACTGATACAGTCCTTTATTGGAATGCATGAAGTAAAAGTGGACTTCTCTGTGGCTCTGTTAAGTATGTCAAAACTTGTATTTTTTTCCCCCCAAAAAGCCAATAAGACATATTAGGGAGTCAGCAGGACATTTGTCGGGGCGAAGGTGGCAGACGAGCCTCCAAAGCTTCTACCATAAAGTGAATGTTTAGTCCATGTGAATAGAGGATGAGCGCCGAGAGCGTGTATCAGTCTGAACAAGAACCTGAATGTTTCATAGCAAGACGATGGGGATATATTTGTGTTAATGTTTCATAACCGTCTGTTTATCAAGGCGTGAAGCCCCCTGTGTGTGTCTGTGTGTGTGCACGCAGGTGTGCACAGTTTTAATGTTTCATGAAGGTTTGAGGTTTGAGGAGGGAGGTGTTTTGTGGTTGTTTATGCCTCAATGCGTCCTCTTTGGGTTTATTCACAGGAGGATGACCTGTGAGCTCCAACACGAGGCTGGCATTTCTATGTGTGTGTGTGTGTGTGCATTAGAGTGTGTGTGTGTGGGCTTTTGGGGGGGGGGGGGGGGGGGCCGAGGGAGCCATAAAAGATTTAGCTCCTCTGGCTGTATTGTTGTGGAGATAACAAATGTTTCCATTTAGTGATCATGCATGAGTTATAACTCCCAGGACATAGCTTATGCTGTTTGGGTGTGTGTGTCCGGGGTTGTGTGTCCTCACGCTTTCACAGCCTCCATATAGCTAACGAGCGTTCAGACCCTGGCAAAATGAACTCAGCAGAGTTAGACCATTGTGTAGTTCGAGTACAAATTTCTATGCCTCAGGTGAGCACAAAGACAAATTTCTGCTTCGCATATCAGAGAGTTCAGTCCAATTCTTTACACTCAGCTCTATTCTTCACACACAGATGTACAGACGCAGACAGACAGATAAAACACAGATGCGCATACACACATGTACAGACACACATACACACACAGAGCTCTATTATGCAGTAGACCTCTCCATCCAATTGATCACAGACATGAATTTCAGAACAAAAGGGAAATATTCCACCTCAAAGAGCAGAGAATTTCTAACAGAATGCCTAAACGCGGTGCACACTGTCCTCACCGTATACTTCTGAAGCCTTTGTAACACTGAATGAGTTATAAAGACAGTGTGAAACAATGTGCGTGCAGGCGTGTGTGTGTGTGTGTGTGTGTGAGCGCATGCACATCCACAAGGGTAAGCCGCTGAGCACTTCAAACCAAGGGCCTAATCAGCACCCCATAGCCCACCCACACAACCTCTCTCTGTATCTCTCCCTCCTCTGCTCATCTTATTTTCATTCCCTCTCCCCCTCCCACGGACTTGCCATTGCGTTCTTCCGCTCTCCCCTCCTTCCAGCCCTCATTTTCTCCCCTTCTTCTCTTCCCGCTCCTCCCTTGAGATGGCAGTGGTGATTGTGAAGATGGGGGTGACGGGAGGTTCGGTGGTGGTGGTGGTGGTGAGGGGGCTCCTGGGAATGCTGGGCATGGCGCGAGCTCAGCTCCGAGGTCAGCCGAGTGCTCTCCCTGTCCTGGTGGTGATGTTGGAGGGTGAGGACAAGCCGGGCGGATCTAGGATCCGTGTCCCTGGGGAGAGGTGGTGACAAGGCCGCTGGCGAATGCTATGACGCTGCTGAAATATTAAAGCTAATGGATCGTGGCGGTGCGTGCCTGCATGTGTGTGTGCATGCGTGTGTCTGCGTGAGCGTGTGTTGCTCATAAGTTGCAGCTACTTGAAGTGAAGTGGAGTGAACAAAGTGGAATGGAGATGGATAATGCATTACACTCTAAACAATGGCACGGAAGAGAGATCTTAGGCCGTAATAGAACAAACCCTACTTCTGAGCATGAAAAATAGTGGAGGAGGGAAGTGATAGGAAGAGAGGAGAAGAGATAGAAGGAAAGGAGAAGAGTTAGGAAGAGAGGAAAGGAGATAGGAAAAGAGGAGATATGAGGAGAGGAAAGGAGAAGAGAGAGAAGGAGAGGAGATAGGAAGAGAGGGGAGGAGTGGAGACGAATAAGAAAGAGAGGAGCTGAGAGGAGGTGAGTTAGGAGGAGAGGAGAGGAAAGAAAGGAAGAGAGGAGGAGGAGAGGAAATGAGAGGAGAGAAAATAGAGAGACGAGTAGCACATAAAAATTAGAAAAAATGAGAGACTGTTAAGATCCCTCAGCTGCCAATAAGTAGACTCACGCACACACACACACACACACACACATACACACACACACATACACACCGGCTTCAAGCTATCATACATATCGCCTGGAGCACAATACAGCTCGTTAGTGGGTACATGCTCAAAATGAGTCCCTCTCCCTCTCTCAACCCCTCCATCTCTCAAGCAGTTGTCAATGTTATTATTTCCAAATGAATACACACAAATGCACTATATTGTCTGACAGAATATGCTATAAATACACTGTGTTTGCGTGTGTTTGTGTGTGTGCCGTATGACAAACACACAGAGTGAAAGAAAGGGAGAGTGCAACACTGCAAACACTGAACTCTATGATGCTATATGTTTGGGGGAGGGAGAACATGAAGAACAATTAAAAATACAGTAGTAGGTTGAGTAGTGTGTGTGTGTGTGTGTGTGTGTGTGTGTGTGTGTGTGTGCGCACGCGTTAGAAAACACCCACAGCAACACTTGTTCATATGAGACCTGAGAGAAGCGTGTTGAAATCAGTGTTGCTCTGTTCAGCTCGTGGGCATTCGGTTAAATTATGGATTTCAGCTCTGTGTCTCTGTCACTCCCCCCATCCCCCCCACCCCACCGCTCTGTCTCTCTCTCTCTCTCTCTCTCTCTCTCTTTCTTTCTCACACACACACACACACGTATATACATGTATACATACACACACAGAAGGCGGATGTGGGATCTTGTTGCTGTAAGATATAGACAGAGTGCTGTTTTATCACCACGACTGTGATGTTAATTAAAATCAGACAGACGTTCGCAAAGAAATAAGTTGAGCTCATTTCCATTCTGTGTGAGAGCAGGGAAAGTAGGCCACGCTTTGGAGGCGCGCCACCTTCGCTGTCCTACGGATGAGAAATGACTGACAAGCCGGCAGAGGAGAGGAGAGGACAGGAGAAGGAGACAGCCTCCCTTGTTTGTTATCCCTCTGACAATCCACACAAACAGCAGACTGCCATGCCAATGTGTCACACACTCTGGTTGTCACCTATCAAGTCTCCAAAGGCCAAAACTGGGCCACAGACTTGACTGTTGCTAATTCTTTCCACCTCATCCTCAGGCTCAGCAGGGCCCTCTGTGTCGCCTCACATAAGGCCCATTGACTTGTCTAATGGGTATGAACGCTGCTGCTCAGCCCTGATGCTGCACTGTGCCTTGTTAGTCTCGGGTAAAACACTGGTAGAGCTGCGCATTAAAACTCTGCGTGAGGCACCGCCATCGTCCCTCGAGTTGGTCACACGAGCTCATATGCATAAGCTGCCTTTTATTTAAATGACACGCACACATGTAGCCACCTACAGCAAATGCACATATGCACACGCAAGCCTCCCATCAGCCCTCAGGGAGATATACACACACACAGACACACGCACATACACCTAATTTCTCAAAACCCACCCTGTATGTGCCTGCTGAGATGCAAGGATTTAAGGGAATTTGCCTGCCAAAGGGAACCGTGCTGGATTTCATCATTCAAATATGTTATTCCTACCCCTTAGGGCAATTTGCCGTGTGTTAGTGAACATTCACGACTGGTTTCCTTTGCCAGGAACAAGATAGTAAAGTTTTCCGCTGCCAAGCATCTGTGAATTCACATGGATGCGGGAAAATAAGAAATTAAAGTGGAAAAGGTCACTGGCAATATGAAAAAGGATTTTTCTGCATGGTAACAGTGCATTTTCTGGTTCAGAAGTGACAGATGGTGTAAATTTCACTTGGGTGAATAGATATTCCATTATTCTACCATTTAGTGTCTTCCATACTTTATAAGGGATGTGGCTTTGTAGTTTGTACCAGGAGCTCAGTTTCTGTAGTTTCTGGGTTTGGCAGAGAACTGTTCATATTCACATGAAACTGATTGGACATGAAGGCTGCTGTGAATCAGGGATTTAGGTGAAATGTTCCTGTTGAGATGGATGTAATAGCTGGATAGTATCTCAGTACTTCAAGTACTGTACAAATCTGAGGTACTGTACTTTACTGTACAGTACCATTACTATTCCCTCTGAATGGTAGTTTTACCTTCACTGCATTTATTTTTGCTGATAATTCTGTCTATTTAAGTACAATTATAAATGTAGTAGCCTTTACTTGTAATTGAATATTTTTACAGTGTGGTATTACTACTTTTACTGAAGTCCTGAATATTTGGGCACATGGGGTTGAGAGTTCTACTATTTACTGAAAAGTCCAGAAGCTATTGAAGCCACTACTGGACACAAAAATGTTTCCAACTTTACTGTAAAGTCCATTCTCAATGTGCCCTGGAGGCTTCATGTTTCCACGCCACACATGGTTGGCTTCTAACCTTGTTGTGATGTCACAAAATGATCTTGTGCGAACACGTCTTAAACCGAGATTTAAGGTGAGCGCTGAGAAGTTTTCCAACTTAAGCAAATGAATGTGGAAACAGCCTTCTGGTGTCAATCTCTGCACAGTGAAGCTCAAACATTCAAGTGAGGAAACAATATGCAAAACACATTTTTGAGAGGAGGGGGACTTTAAAGTTCTATAGAAATGTATATATGACTGGACAGCCACATCACTGAGCTGTAGGACACCCCCCCCCCCCTCCTTTGTATCTCATGGGACATCGCCATACACATGGTAGTTTCAGATGGTAGGTCATAACTGTGAGATACATAACTCATAATTATGACTCACTATGTCAAATCTTATGTCACCAGATGCCCATGAGATGCTTATTTTTTATCATCCCTTTAACTATTGACTTTAACAGATTTCCATACTGATATGACTGTTTTTACAGAAAATGCAGACCATGTATTTGCATTCCGGCCAAGAGTAGATGTTTCATCTGTCTCGTTAGAGTCTAAACTCGTAAGACTTGGCTGGTTAGCCTGCTGCAGTCTGCGGGGGTTTGCGGCTACAATATAACTCCCGCAGCTCGGACCCATTCTGCACCGTTTAGCGAGGAAAACTCTCTGATGGCTTTTGTCTAGTATGGACTAATGGTAGAATGGCTCAGCACGACGCTTCTTTGATGCTTTTGATGCGCCTCATTAACAGTTTAAATTTACACCTGCCTCATGCATTCCTGCGGCATCCCCCCTCACATGTGAGTGGGAATGTTTGTTCTGTATAACGAGCCTCGTGAACATCTCTGATGTCTTAATGGTGTTGCAGCTTATTGGTTTTTAACATTTTTTTTGCATATACAGTATATAAATGGAGTAGTCCATGTAAAACACCATGTGTGCCTTAATAACCCTAATAGGCTAAAATATTCCCGCTGTGGCTTCTGACATTTGTATTTAACAGCCTGCTGTAATTCATTTGGTTTTTTCTTTGATATTATTGACCTGCAGCATCCCCTTTATAATAAGAGAGCGTTTGTGGATGTTAATTAGACTTGGCTGATATAAATAGACTAGTCTATAGTCTAAACTAAGATACAAAACTGAAGGTAATTTCAAACACCTCAAACATTTAACCCGAAAGAGAAGACTGTGGGTTCACGGTTGGGAGCTATTATCCTTAGTTAATAAATGCAAACATTTGTTCCTGATGGCTCACTTAACCTCTTAATTTATGTATGACCACCAGAGCCCTATTCAGGCGATAGCCATCGGTCAAACAGGCCTTCACAGAAAGGCACCGCATGGCCTCTTTCCCTCTTTCATCTCCTCTGTAATCACTGCGTGTTTCACGCAGCAGCGAGCGCCGCTGCGCAGCCAGAACTGGCGCTCAAACGCGCCTAATTGTCCTGCGTATTGACGAGTCGGTTCCGGTGCATTACTGATTTTCCACTGCTTCGTGACGGCGCTCTGGCTGAGTTTGGGACATCTGTGGGGGGTCAGGGGTGAGGGCAACCCCGGAGCTGCGTCCATCTGCCCAACAAATACCCACGTCTTCAGACACAAGCCTGCTAAACACCTCTAATAGCCTGTCTAACATTTGCATTATTAGCCCTAATGAGCGAGCTAACGTGAATAGAGAATAAGCCTATTACATTATCAATGAAATACCGCCTATAATAAATGACTGCTACAGAGTAAGATGAAAATAATGACACAGTGCAAATTCTCCCCATTATCTTGGCCCAAAGCAGCAGCCGGAGTGTCTTTCTTTGTGCAATCAAAAGGATATCAAGCTGAATCTAGGACACAGACATGAAACAGCAACTTCGAGATGGTTTCCTAATCCTCTAATCTTTTTTAGGAGGACAACTCTTAGATGTGCCCTTAAACTCAGTGGATTTTTAAAAAATATTCGGAGCCACTGCCTTGTGGAATTACTGCCACTCTAATATAATATCCAAGTATAAACGCAGAGAAAAGTAAACACTTCATGTAAATGACCTCACTCTATATACTTTATCCAAATCCAATGAATCATGTTTTTATAGATCTGCAAGTGACCTATAAAGTTGAAGGTGTAAATTTAAAGAGATGGAGATTGTTGAAATTCAAGTAAGCTGTGTTATCTGAATAACATGCTAATAATAAATCACTCATCACTCATTATATAAAGCCTATATATAAAGCCTCTCATCATACACCTACAGTGGGTTCTGTGTTTTAAAAGTTAGATGATAACACCATGATAGGAATATATATGAGGATGGATGGCATGTCATTTATTTGTAAGTTGCAATATCATTGCATGTGATGTGCTTTTCCTGCTTTACAGAAAACTGACCCTTAGAATCAAAGAACATCACAGATCATGTGGACTGTGTATGGTGGCCTGTAACTGACAAAACCCCCCAATATATATCACATTTTCACAATAAAAATGAGTGTGTGCCAGAGAATGAGAGCTTATAAAGTTAGCAAACAGTTAGCTACTTACATATACAGGAGACACAGAGCAACAATCAACTGGAGTCATGTTTGTGCTCAGCTGATGAATGTAATTTTTACTCTTTTTTTCACTCTGTTTCAGTCTCTACCATGTGAAAATATCTGTCTCTTTAACTGTTCAGTGCTACATTATGTTCATCAGCTAGTCGCTAACTTCACGCATTTGGTGCTGGGAAGGTAGCGTACAGCGGCATGTTTATGTGGGCTTATTTCGCCAAAAAGAGCTGTCTGCTGCAGCTGGAAATGATGCTGGTGAAAGCAGTGAGACTGAAACAAACCATAAAGTTATGGGCCGTAAAACCAAAACAATGAGCTGAAAGAGGCTAAAATGCTCAGTAGAGTTAAAGACACTACAAGTTACCCCTTTTACAGCACACTTACTCATGTGATCCACTGTTAATATATTGATTACAGCAGCTTTAAAGGATCATTCTGGTGTATAAAAAAAATGAATTATCCTTTAATATACCACCATGAAAGATACTGGGTTGGAAGTGAGTTCTCAGAAATCTCAGCAGGAGATAAAGAACTCATTCAGTCATTGTTTTTGAAGCATTAGGGTTCCTTTGTGCTACAGTGTGGGAAAATAATGTGACATAGGCACCTGTAGTACTTTTCACCTCATGGTGGTCATCAATCTGTGTGTCTGCAGTGATGTAACCAACTGGATTAGCTCATTTAAGGACAAATGGAACTTGAAATCCTACAGAGTTTCTTATGTAGTCCATTACATACACACTCTTCCTAATATAGGCTGCTCAGCTGTGGTGAAATCCAGGTTTTGAAGGACCCGCCTGGCCCCTGTACCCCAGCCAACCACACCCACCAAACACAGACAAAAAGGCCCTTGCTCTGGCGGAACGAACTGAGTTTGGCCCACTCATTGCGTTTGTTAGCCCCACAGAGACCCTGAATATAGAACAGCTATTCTATCTAATGAGGCAGAACTTCATGGCTGCCTCTATAAAACTGTCAGCCTTCTGTTCTCTGGCAACAAAGCCTGAATTTTTTAAAGTTTCACTCATTTTTTTTTCCCAGTGACACACAAACTGTTAAGATGAATCGAACGCAGGCTTTTTCCTCTTGGTGACGCGAGACAAGTGTTGCAAACAAAGATGACTACGTGGAGAAATAGGGCGCTTATACTGGAGGAGCGATCAAGAATAACGCCTCCGCAGGGAGAGCTTTTGATGACATGGGGTTGTAGTTTTATGAAATAGCCTACATTTGGCATTGTGTCGAGGGTCTGTGAGGAATTGTGAGTGAGGATGTTTTCCTCCTCTTTTTATATTCTAATCTATGAAGATACTTCCTAGACCCAATACTAATTTGACTATTTCTCATTTATTGTGAGCAGAGATAATTGGGTGTTGCCTGCTGTGTGTGTTTGTGTGCCTGCAAGGATCCCTGTGTTTACATAGCTTGTTTTTTTTTATCTTTGATGGCAATGGAGACCTAAAATGTAGCACGCTGACAGTGTTTCATAACTTTATCACTTGATATTATAGTCCTGCAACACTTTTTATTTCTGCATTTTATAACACAAGTGTGGAGTCAAAAGGTTGTCTCTGCTGAGTGCAGCTCTGGGATCAAAGATTTAATATCACATTTAGGGACTGTAGGAAAATTATTGAGGTGGTAAGGGGGTGTGAACATTATGTTTAAAAAAAAAGCAAGTCATCCAAGGTTTAATGTTTTCTTTAAACCCTCCAGTTGACTGAGAGAGAAAAACTGCTGCATCCTCCCCACAACATGTCAGGATAATATAACAGTGTTAAAAAGGTATAACTTGTTGTTCATCTACCTCAATTTAAACCTTAATATCATCTTTGAACTTCTAATGTGCGCCACCAATGCCCACATTAAAAAGCCCTGATGCAGAGTCAGAACTGTTGTCCTTTGCATATGGCAAAGTGCAATTTAGGAGCCATTTTGATGATGTAATGATTTATGTAACTATTAACTGTATTGTAGAAATCTAGAGCTTGCTAATTCAGAAACTCAGGGAGATATGGATATCTTAAGCAAAGAGATTTATTGACAAAAACAAACTTGATCGATCAAGGAGACAACAGTTACATATCAAAGTGCCAGTGTGGACACAGGGTCACAAGTCTGAAGTCTGAAGGAGAGTTGTCTGCGTGCCTAGCTCTTGCCCCGTCCAGATTAGGATTCCTGCGTAGCAGACAGCCTTGGTCCAAATCACAACATGCAGAACCCTTGCCATACTTTAACGCCCCGCTCCCCCAGGCAATGGCCTTGTGGAGAGACTGAGAGAGGTACAATTCGACCTAAGAAAGGACAGCTGTTTGCCTTTTCTCCGTTGAATTTTCATAATCCTATGTATAAAAACTTTGTCACAAACTGTATTGCAAAGGAAGGCTGCAGTGAAATATAAATTTAGGACAAGGGAACAAATAAAAGACCCTATCTAGCTCTCGCAAAAAAGTCTGACTAACTTACCTTCAAAATCACAATACCCTCCCCCTTTTCTGACCTCCCTCTACCGTCCTCTAATAATTTTCATAGATTCCTTTAGAGAAACTGTTATGTACATTTTGTCTTTTTAAATATTTAAACTTAAATGACTACAAAAAAACACCATATAACTATAGGGCAGCATCTCTTCCCCCTTATTTGGGGTCAATCCATCAAGAGTCGTTTATTTGCATACCACGTTCTGTGAATAAAATACAGTTCAAAGTGCTCTGACAACAAACAGCATATGAGGTGTGAGGACTTTGACACACCAGATCAGAGGGAAACACATCTGTGCTCTCTTAAGACAGATATGCCTACTCATAAGTTGTCATGCAGCTAAATGTCTCGAGTGGTTCACTTCAGTAGCATCTCATACTGGGCAGAGTGCGACTGATCCAGGAGATCTGAAAGATAATTTTGTCCTTTAGTAGATAGCCTACTTTGTTGAGCACATTGTCTTTGCAGCTTCGCCTCATTAGCCCTCTCATGGCCTGCATGAACAATCAAGGCTGGGCTGCTGAAATATTGATTAGCTCTATAGTGAATGGGGAGATATTTCAGTTTTTTTTTTGTTTTGTTTTGTTTTTTTTTTTTGGTGTGAGGCGTTTTGGTCCATATAGACTATTTGTTGAATATAGTTATTTGTCTTCTGTGGTTGTTTACTCCCAAGGGAAAACAATGCCTTCCCTTCAAAGTCTCTCTGGCACATGCAGAGAGGACACACTGATCGCATAATGCCGCGGTTGTGTGCATGTGCGCTGCAGCCTGCCTTCTGTCTGTGTGTGTGTGTGTGTGTGTGTGTGTGTGAGGAGCCTGTGCACTGTATGGGTGGGTGTGCGTGGTGTCCCCTCATATCTTGCGTTGTTTTATATGAGGCATGTGCTGTAACGTTCAAAGAGAATTATATAGTATTGTTTATGGAGGGCAAGTGCATAAACAGGGGAGCTTTAATGCTTTAATGGGGCGGCTGTGGCTCAGGAAGTAGAGCAGGTCATCCACTAATCAGAAGATCGGCAGTTCGATCCCCGGCTCCTCCAGTCCGCAAAGTGTGTGGAAGTGTCAAAGTGTCCTTGGGCAAGATACTGAACCCCAAATTGCTCCCGAAGGACTTGCCATCGGTGTTTGAGTATGTGTGTCAATGTCCTGATGAGCAGGTTGGCACCTTGCATGGCAGCCTCTGCCATCAGCGTATGAATGTGTGTGTGAATGGGTGAATGCTGACTTTGAGTGGTCGGAAGACTAGAAAGGCCATTTACCATCTGTGAGCTGGACTTGTGTTACCTGTACAATCCTATTTAGTCACATTAATATAGCTCTGTGTCACGCTCTAAATAGCACTGCAGGGACTTGAAACAGAAAGAAAGTAGAGAAAGACAGACACATAAGGTAAGATTGGAGAGGAGTGGGAGAGGAGATAAGAGAGTGGAATTACAAAGTAAGTGCAGAGTGGGAGTTCTGTTGCCTGTCAAACAAGAAAAGTTTAACAAGCGTTTCCACCTTGGCTGCTACTCTGTGATGGTCTTGTGTGACTCACAGACTCTATAAAGTAGGTTAGTGGGTTACTGCTTAAAGTTAAAGAGCTAATAACCCTCAACATGTTTTTACTCACGATGGGAATCATTCGGCAGTAATGAAGTCTGTCGTAAAGTTTGTCTATGATAATGAAATGTATCATTAAAAATAAAATGTTATAAGCCCACACAGCAAAAAAAAAGGCTTATTTATTTGTCAGACTGCAGACCAAATCCTTTGATCTCATCAGGAGTCATTTGAGCATTTTACCTCTCTGATCAGTATAAAGAAGACATCTGAGCAAAGCAGCGCCTGGAATTTTGACACATGATGCCGACGATCTGACACCAGACCAGTAACGAGTGAAATAACAAAACACACATACCGTTATCATGTGACAGTTCCATCCTGAGCTATCTCCATTTGCTGAATGAAGACCGTGACTATGTGGTTGAAATCTAGGAGGGGGACCTTTGAGTTTACAGTACTTTTTAACATCTAAGTTCAGGAATAAACTTCCATGCTCAAATATACTGTAAAATTGATGTAATAACTGTGTAAACAAAACTTTTTTTGGACTGTCTAACGCTTGTCAGCTTTAAATAACTGTGTGTGATAGAGCTGTGGAGCAGCTGTTAAGTGTTTCTTGCATAAAAAATACCCAAACGTTGATGATTTGACTGTGTTGCCACCTTCCATGGTAATGCTGTGTGTTATGCATCTGTTACAGATGTATCTGCAAGACTGCTAATTCTTTATTTCAAGGATGTTAGGGACTGTATAAAAATTATTAGGGTGGAGAGGGTGTCTGATGTTTCACAAAAGCAAATCCCTCCCCAGAGTTATTAGTGTTTACTTTTGGCTTAGAATAAAGTGCAATACCCCCAATCCCCCTATCAAAATAATTAAATGGCAAACAATATATTCATACAACTCATTTGATCCTGATTTAAACCAAAATATCTCAATGTAACAATTATATAGCCCCCAATATCCAATTAGACCTGAAATTTTGAGACACAATAGATTGCAGATGCTATTGGCCCAAAACTACCTCTATTTATGTTGAGTGACAGGTGTCATCAACTGTAGGAATTATGACCGAAGAAAAGGAGGAAATGAGATGACGTATAATGACAAAATTTGCATTTGGAGGAGGTCGGGGTGAATCGGTGGATTAACAAAACAGAAGACTTTGCAACAGGAGACCGCTGTTTGTTTCCTGTTTCACAGCGTGAGTTTCACATTTCCAACTGCAAGTCAAAAGTGTTTTTTTTTTTTTTTAAATGTAACTACAATCTTCCCCTAACCTCAACCACATGATTATTACTGTAACCATGACGACGAAGGTCGCGTAACCTTAAGGAAGTAGTAGGTTCAACCCAAACCATGTTTCCCTTTGTGTGCCATTTGGGAAACCTGTGATATAATAGTGCACCTTTATGAAGCTGTAACATCAGTATCTATTGAGGATGTAACTATTACCTGGTATATTGCAAAGAATGGCTGAAATAAAATAGGGGAAAACCAGGTCGAAAGTAACACAGCGATTTTCTCCAAGCCCATACAAGTCTGATATGCCTAACTGCGTCAGCACGTACAGCAGGCAACACTACCAGAACCATGAAAAATCGCATGGACACATTATGCTTTCACAGAGTTTTACAAGTATTCAATTTTTTGAATGACAAAGCAGGAAGCAGGAATTTAAAGAAATGCAATATGTTAATTGTCAGACATTTTGAATAAAAACAAGAATAATATTAACAATGCAAGTTTGTACTGTTGCGTTACTTTTTATCCACCCGTGTGTTACTTTTGTCCTGACTGACGGGGTCGCAACTTCCATTCAAAATCAAATTATGCCGAAGTTGTTCCACATTTGTACAAAATAGCACCTGTGAGTTGAAATTAGTTTCTGTCTGTAACGTTATCTTTTTAAAGTGACATTTATCAGAAAAGTGTTACTTTCGTCCCGGTTGTCTCCTATAAATCCAGTGTGACAAAAATAAAGAAGGAAAGAAAGAAATACACCTCTGCTCTCCCATAAAAGTCCTTCAGTGAAAATAAAAATTACCCTTTTCTGACCCATCCCCCCACCCCCCCTTTTCCCCTACTATAATTTTTGTACACTCCCTTAAGTGAACCATTTGGTCAGTGAATGTCTTCCCTATAGATCACTATAAACCACAGACAATGTCCAGTTGATTGACAGATTATCACAGGCATTTATGGCTACCATACCGCATTTGGCTACACATCAACTCCACACATCAAATGGAGCTCATCTGCATGCTAGTGCCTTTTTTTTTTTTGAATGCACACGCAGGACCGTGCAAAGAGGAGAGAAGAAGGGGAGACATAACTTCACATGAGTGATATCCAGACGTCTGCCATTCCCTCCCTCCATGCTTCTCTTAACTCATCCACCCCCATCTGTTCATCCAAAGCACAGCGCAATCTGGCTCCTTGCAACCATCAGGTGTGTGTGTGCGCGCGCACACACACACACACACACAGCCCCCAAGCCTGTCATTAGCGCAACTTTTAGTTCATGTTTGTCTTTAAAGTAAGGAAATAAGGATGTGGAAGAGACTTGTCTTCACAAAACATCCTCAGACCAGATACAATCCTCTAATTCTTTGCCCCAGAACCTCCAACTAGACTTAAGCAGGGGCCAAAGTGGGTCCCATGTAACTCCCCATATATCGTCCCTTTATTCGGGCTTGATGTGTGAATCTTTATGTGCGCTCCTCCTGACCTCAGCCTGAATCCTGCTCCAGAATGCCAGTGATGGAAACAGCTCTAGACAAAAGCGGATAAGATTCAAAAGCAGTGAAAGGAAGAATAAGAGGGGAGGTGGGGGGGAGTTTGGAGGGAAAGGGGCCGTGCGAGCCTTTAAATCATCATTGGAAAGTCATTAGAAAGCTGGCTGGGCCGGGCGGAGACGGCCGCACAGATTGCGCGCTCCCGAGCACAATACCGGTAATGAAGTGGAAGCGAAGAGGGAGTGTCCCTGGACAGATTTCTTTGCACTTGTTACTCCACTGGCCCTAAAGTTTCTCTACAATCTGTGTGTGGGGTGTAAAAAGTTGCATTCATGAGATGTTAACCGTTTTGTTTGTCGGGAGGAATTTATTCAAAGTGTTGCAGCTATCAGCGACAGATGGGCTGGAAGGTGATGGATCGGAGCAGGAGTTAACTAAGAGAAAAAGAAACCGAGAAAAGAGAATAAATGTTTAATGTAACTCGACGTTATCAATCTGGTGGCATTCTGGTGCCAGTCCATGCCTGCTGCTCCATTCAGATCCGGCTCTCTTCGGTTCACTGCCTGTTGCAGCATCCCATGTAGACTATTGGTCCCCTGTTGAATGTCCATCCTATTACTTTATTCTTGCTTAATGTCAATTTCTTCATATTTCCAATGCAGTTTCATCTGATGGCCTTTAATTAAGATGCATCAATTATTAAACAATCTTATTTCACTTATTTAGGGACCGTAAGAAAATTATCAGAATAGGAGAGGGTTTCAGAAAAAGGGGCATGTTATTGTACTTTATCTTTAGGTTGAAGGTAGTAGTCTGAGTTTTAAGTTTGAGTCCTAAATTGATGTTTTATTTCAGCCTTCTTTTGCAATATAGTTTGTAGTGACATAAATAGTTTCACTTGCACTATGGTTCATAACACTTTTCACAGTTCTGTCTCCACACATTAGAAGACCCACTAAGATATGATGGTTAAGATGGACTACATGATTGAACAAGTCGAATCAGTATAACTTATATGATTCTGACATGTGTCAGTTTCATATAAGTTGAAACTGACAGTTTCTTTCTGAGACAAGCAGAGGGTTCAAAGAAAACATTAGGGATGCAATTAACATTTTCATTATTGATTAATTTGTCAACAATTTTTTATGATGACTATCATGACTAAAGATAGATAAATTAATTGATTGATACTTAATCAGTCCCAAAGGGAAATTAATAAAGTATCTATCTATCTATCTATCTATCTATAATGTTAGTGGCAAAATGACAGAAAATAGTAAAAAGTGCTCATCACAACTTCCCAGAGTCCATGGTGACATCTTCAAATGTCTTGTTTTGTCTGACCAACAGTCCAAAACCTAAAGAAAAACTGTAGCTATAGTTAACTAAGACAAAGAAAAGCAGTAAATTCTCACACTGGACACTGGACTTTTTTTTTTTTTTTTTTTAACATTCAGCCCCTTTTACCACCCCGTTCATTTTTGTACAGTCCCTTAAAGTTAGTTATAGAGAAACTTTTTGTCACTTTGAGCCTATTAAAAAATAACTATTTGTAGCAACTTAACAATTTACTATTTAAAGTGGATATTTCACTGTGAACTGTTATGACCCTAACAGACTCGTAGTCTAAGCCTTCAACCTTTATTCTTTACGGGGCCACACACAAGGGCCTGATTAACCTGCACACCACTTTATCATGTATTCCATTTCGATACGAGTTTAGGAATAATGCAGGTTGAATGAGCGCATCTATTCTCTATAAGTGAAGAGCGATCCTCTCTTTAAGACCTCTACACAGGGCCGTGACACAAGTTTCTCAAGTGTCGCACTCTAGAGCTGATGGGCGCATTCATTCCTAATCATTTTCATCAATAGTGTAGAGGATGAGGCCATCACCCAGACGAGCCCTGGAGATCTCCGGTGGAGAGGCGATAATTGGATAATTAGTGCTGGGAACCAATTAGGCCTGTGCGCTTGTGATGGCACGCGAGTTAAGCAAAGGTTAGCTGAGGAGGGGGGTGGGGAAGGGAAGGGGGGGTAAAGGGGGTTCAGCGTTCTGATCGATTATCTTAGACACCCCACCCCCCTCCCCCTCCCATCCACCCGCACACACACACACACACACACACACGTACATCTTCTCTTTCTCACCCTCCTGCTCTGTCTCCCCACTTTCTCCTTCTACCGCTTATCTGGTGGACAAAAGAGACCAAATCGCCTATTTCCATCTCAATGAGTTAAGCCCCAACAAGAGGCAGGGATCGGGCGACCAGCTTCAGACCCCAAATACCCGGCGATCACTAGAGCAAATGGGACCACAATGCTGAAGAAAAGAAAGAAAGGGGCAGGAGGGAGGGAGAGAAGGGGGGGTTCCTCAAAAGATATATTTATATATGTTAAAGAAAATGCTAATACGGCTCGTGAAGAATAGAAGGGGTTTCAGAGACTCTCTAATTCTACTATTGTTGAACTCGCGTGCAGACGGGCGAGATTGACACGGTGATCACGTGAGAGAATTATTTTTTTTTTAGGTGTGTGTGTCCTTCAACTGACAGCTTTGCTTTGGGGGGGTGAGGATGCAAAAGCCTGTCCAACATTGTCTTTGTAACGCACGCGCGCATGCACGTGCGTAAAGTTTAATCCGCGAGGCGAGACTCAACATAGTGTAATTTGCTTTTGATTGCATGTGTCTTTCTTACTGTGTGTGTGTGTGTGTGTGTGTGTGAGTGAGAGAATGCTGTATTAGCGGTATTAGAGTTCGGTGTGCTCTAAACACATAAAGAAATGAGAAGAAACAGGAGGAATAAAAACAGCCCCGCAGTCAGCACATTATTACTGTGCTTCAGTTGATCCTCTCTGCCTTCAGAATAGGCTCTTCACAAAGCTTTTGACTGAATGAAGGATCTTGCGGATCCGACTTAATGTTGCTGCTGAAACAAATTCAGAGTTACATTATCTTCATATTATAACTGACATTTCAGTACCACTTTGCACCCTTTATAAAGTTGTGACTAATGCTTTTATTCATGGCAATAAATCATTTACTAGATCAGTTACAAGACATTCATTAGAACACATTGCCAGGTTGTGAAAATCACTTTAGCTGATGTGTTTATCCTTTCTATTTTGTAATAATGCAGATTATGCAACATGCAAATGTTAATAAATGGATTTTTCCAGTATGTATGTGGTCATACAGTCCAATGAGTCCACAACCAAAAGTTGCTGTTATTATTATACAGATCTATAAAGCTAGAGTAAATGATTAATTAACCACTAATAAACCCTTTATAAAGAGTCTCTTATTAGAAAGCAGATATCTGTATTTATGTCTTATAACTGATCTATAAAGTTGTATAATGACGTATTAACCTTATTTAAAGCTATTAGTTACAACATATAAAGCTAAAGTGCCTTAATAGAAAGCAATATTTCTATAACACTTAAAAAGGCTGAGAGTTTTTTCTGTGGTGTCCTTAATTACTCACAGATTGATAGCTCCTTATCGTTTAGGACAGGCCTGACTGTGTCTAACTATGCAAGCTGCTTGACTGGATGTTGTCCATTCAGGTGTCTCCTATTTGACTTTCTGTGGCAGATGGGTTCTTTATAGAACATGCCAACTGATATTAGCTTCTACTGCAAGGCAAGTGTTGCCCCTGAAAAAAGGTGGTTGTGTGCGTGCGAGGGGAGAACAGGAGGAGGGGGGGTGAATAAGGAGGAGAGGGGAAAAAGAGAAAGAGAGACTGAGTCCAATGGGAAGAATGAGAAAATCTCTTAAAGAGCCGTGACGGGGCCCCGGCCGCTCTCTAAATGTATTTTAATAGGAGAGACCCTGATGTCCAGGGCAATTCATCTCCCATCTCCCTGTAATGAAAGCAGCCGTGGCCGGGACCAGGGCAGGTCTGGGGAGCGGGGTGGGGGTGGGGGGGTGGGGATGGAGGGATGGTACAAAGGTTGCATGTGGCTTTGCCTCATTATGCTGCAGTTAGGCGGAGGGCTGCATGGAGGCAGCAGGGGTTAGGGTCCCCACAGACCGGCTCAGGGGCCACAATACCGGCTTGGACGGCTGCAAAGGGAGACCCTACCATGCCATTATCCCGCCGCTGCTAACGAGGGCTTCATACGCCTTTGATATAATCTCACTATTGAAATCCTGATAAATCCCCCCTGCGTTTACAGCCAAATCCCATTTGTAACGGGTTCGTGGAAGGCTGTGTGAGTGCGTGCGTGACCGTGTAGTGTGTGTGTGTGTGTGTGTGTGTGTGTGTGTGTGTGTGTGTGTGTGTCGTCTTCACCTGCACCTCTCTGTTCTGGCAGGCGAGGCCAAGGAGAGTCACATGTTAAACCGCGCCGTTACACTGGCTTTAATTAAAAAATCCCCTCTCTCGCGCACAAGACATCTCGTGAGCCGATCTGAGCGGAGACCAAATTAGAATAAAATCAATGTTTAAGTGGATATAGTCCTTTTCCTGCCTCAGATATGATCTGATAGGCAAACAATTACTGGATTACAACACACTGGGGGGATGAATAATAGAAGGCTGAGCAAATTTATGGAATTTATTAATGAGAATAAAATGTGCACTAAATCGATGCTATTACCACCAGTTACACCACATTCTTTTGAATGTCTGGTCCTGCCATTATTCAGCATGTTAAGCTGTCTCAGCATTATGAGTCTATCAAAAGTGCATTATATGAAATCTTATCTGTCTGGGTGAGTGGATCAGGGCACTCGGAGGTTGGAGAAAAGGACAAATCAAGTCGTATTCTTGCATGCATGAAGTTATTTTCCTACATCAGAAGGGGAGAGGTCACTAGGACAGCTCAGCCTGCCAGTGACTGTTGTTACTCCAGTGGGTTACACGGGACACGTGCGTGGGGATCCAACTGAACAGTGTTTAAGCATAAATCTCTTTACACTGAAAGTGCGCCTATAGGGTATAGCATCCTGAACAGACACTGCTATTCAAATGCTTTGTCCTCTAGCTCAGGGACACTGCGCATCTCTGTGCTCCCCCATGTGTTGGTGCGCAGACTCATTTAACAGCCCGAGGAACATAAACAAGCAACGGAAACTATAGCTGTATTAAATCAAGCCCCGCGTTTAGCCCACATATTGGGTGCCAAGTTTCTCGCACAGTCCAGGAATCTCTAAACAGGGTTTAGAGGTCTTTCAGAAGTCCCCCTTTTTTTCCCCTCTCAAAGCCCGGATTGGTCACAGTGCGGCTCATTTGCATGCCTCGCCGTATAAACCCTCCTGCAGACACTGCAGCCCTCTTGCGCTGAGAGAGCAGCACACCTCCAGTAGAGAGAGAGCGGAGCGCATCCAGAGTGCGCATTGAAAGACATATGGAATATTTATTACAGGCTTTATACTAAAAAAACAGCCCCGGTGAGTCGACAAGTGCGGGGAAGGAATAGCTTTTTTGTAGGTGCGTTTTGTTTAAACTCTAAATTGGACTCAGTTGTGACAGTTTGCTGAATTTCAGATTATTTTGGAGTGAAGGTGTCAAGATGGGAGAAACAGGGTGGAACGGGTTGTTGTTGCTAATGTGCGTCTCTTTGGCGAGCCTGGCTGCTGTCACATATGCAAAGACGGTGAAATATCAGACATTTGAGGAAGACGCACCAGGGACAGTAATTGGAAACTTGGCCAAGGACATCTCCTCCACTCCCTCTTCCTCGGGGGGCTCCCGGACCAATTTTAGGATGATGAAACAGTTCAACTCCTCTTTCATCCGTCTGAGGGAAAGCGACGGGCAGCTGACCATAGGAGAGAGGATAGACAGGGAGCGCATCTGCAAACACACCCTGCACTGCCTCATCGCTTTCGACGTGGTCAGCTTCTCCAAAGAGCAGTTCAAACTCATCCACGTCGAGGTGGAGGTCAAGGACATCAACGACAACTCCCCCGAGTTCCCCCGGAAAGAGTCGAGTCTGGAGATCTCCGAGAACACAGCGGTGGGAACGCGGATCCCGCTGGACTTTGCCGTGGATGAGGATGTTGGTGTGAACTATATCCAAAGCTACCAGATCTCCGTCAACAGCCACTTTTCAATCGACGTGCTCAGCAGGGCCGACGGGGTTAAATATGCGGAGCTGGTGCTCATGAAGGAGCTGGACCGGGAGACGCAGGCTTCTTACGCGCTGGAGCTGGTCGCTATGGACGGTGGCAACCCGTCCCGCACCGGAACAACGCGCATCAACGTCAAGGTGAAAGACTACAACGACAACAGTCCGGTGTTCGACAGAAACAGCTTCTCCGTGGACCTGCCCGAGGACGCACCGGTGGGCTCCCTCTTGCTGGACCTGAACGCAGAGGATCCGGACGAGGGGCTGAACGGCGAGGTGGTGTACGGGTTCGGTAACCAGGTGCCCTCAGAAATACGGCAACTCTTCAGAGTGGACAGAAAGACCGGACGGCTCACACTGGAGAGCCCGATTGACTTTGAAAGTAAGACCACCTACGAGTTTGACGTCCAGGCCACCGACCTGGGTCCGAACCCGAGCCCGGCCATATGCAAAATTGTAGTGCAGGTGCAGGACGTTAATGACAACGCACCAGAGATCTCCATCACCCCCATGACATCCATCACGGCGGGGATAGCGTACATCACCGAGGCTGCAGCCAGAGAGAGTTTCGTGGCTCTGGTCAGCACCTCGGACAGAGACTCCGGCGCTAACGGGCAGGTACACTGCACGCTCTACGGACACGATCACTTCAGACTGCAGCAGGCGTACGAGGACAGCTTCATGATCGTGAGTACCAACCCGTTAGACAGGGAGAAAATCCCTGAATATAACCTCACAGTGGTGGCTGAGGATCTGGGCTCCCCTCCCTTCAGGACCATCACTCAGTACACCATCCGGCTGACGGACGAGAACGACAACGCTCCGGTATTCAGTAAGCCGGTGTATGAGGTGGCTGTGGTGGAGAACAACGCACCTGGCGCATACATCACCACGGTCGTGGCGCGGGACATGGACATGGGGTCAAACGGGAAGGTCAGCTACAAACTGGCGGACACCTACTTCATGGGCTCCCCTATCTCCACCTTCGTGTCACTGGACCCCGCCAGCGGCTCGCTTTACGCGCTCCGGAGCTTCAACTATGAGGTGATGAAACAGCTGGAGCTCCGAATCACGGCCAGCGACAGCGGCTCCCCTCCCCTGTCCGGCAGCGCAAACGTGTATGTGAGGATAGTGGACCAGAATGATAACGCACCGGCCATCACTCATCCTGCGCTCAATAACGGCTCCGCTGAAGTCCTCCTGCCCCGGGACGCACCGACCGGCTACGTCATCACCCGGGTGGAGGCACGGGATGCGGATGAAGGCGTAAACTCGGAGCTGTCCTACGGGCTGGCCACCGGTGAACCCTCCGTGTTCTCCGTTAACAAAGCCACCGGGGAGATCTACCTCAACCAGGTGCTCAGCCACGACGTGGACGAAACCCTGAGCGTGACCGTCACGGTGAGCGACAACGGGAGGCCCGCGCTCACCTCCACCGCCACGCTTCACTTCCTCATCATCGCGGGCTCCCCGCCGAGCGACAGGACAGTGTACCAGTCAGGCGGCGGAGATGAGGTACACGCGCAGTGGGACCTGTCGGTGGTGATTATCGTTGTCCTCGCGGGGAGCTGCACCCTCCTGCTGCTCGCCATCATCCTCATCGCCACCACCTGCAACCGGCGCAAACGGGACAAAAGCGGAGAAGACAGCGACTCGTACGGAGAGAAGGGCACACTGGAGCGGGGCAGGAACCACGTGGTGGACAACCCGCTTCTGCCTCTCCACGGTGCCGGGGGAGGAGCAGGCTTTGAGGGACACTCCTACAGCAGCCAGCCCGGTGGGTTCACCTCGGCTCACCCCGGGGGAAGCGACATGTGCTCGGCCTCAGAGGACGGCAGCGAGGTGCCCTGCGTGTATGACTCAGACAGCAACAGCAAGCCCCGAGGGAATAAACACGAGGTGAGGATGCACCTCTAGGACATGGGTGCACAGTGGTGGGTGGGGGGGGAGGTGTAGGGTGGCGCACAACAATAAGAAATCTCAATTGTGTTCATCCAGCAGACACTAACCACTGCTTTCCTCTCTTCTCTCCTCTTGCAGGGCTACTCCACTCTGCCTGGCTATGGGAACAGTAAGGAGGCTGTGAGGCCCATCACCATCTGGAAGGGCAACTCTTACACCACCATCTCTGCCAGGGACCCAGCCTTCAGTGGCAAAGACAGTGGCAAGGGGGACAGCGACTTCAATGACAGTGACAGTGATGTGAGTGGAGACACCGGCCTGAAGAAAGATGGAGCAGTGGTTCCTCCCATGGGCGGCCAAAATGGTAAGGACATACAAATGGGCAAATTTGAATGGATTTATGATGGGAGATCAATAATTGGTTCTGAATCTAACTCCTCTTTCTTTTCTCTCCTTCTCTCAGGTCTGTGGGCTTGCACCAGTGAGTGTAAGGTCCTGGGACACTCGGATCGCTGCTGGAGCCCCTCAGCAGTAAGAGCCAACGCAGCACCCTCCCCAGCCCCGACCCTCTCCTCCTTCAGCAGCCTCTCCAAGACGGCCTCCCTGCCCCGGGACCCCCACCGCAGGGACAACTACTACCAGGCCCACATCCCCAAAACAGTAGGGTTGCAGAGCGTGTATGAGAAGGTGCTGCACAGAGAGTACGACTACGTCCTGGTCACCCCTCCCAGGCCTGTGAGGGTCCAGGAGATCAGTGATATAACCATCCCTGTTTACACGCCCACCCCGACGCACTGTCCCAACAATGACATCTAAAAGAGACATTGTACACACACACGCACACACACATCTACGCTCACTCTCAAAGAAATGTGTATTGTACTCAAAATTTTAATTTATGAATCACTGACGATGAGAATAATGTAAAGAAGTTATTTGTTGCTGTGGAGAGTGTGCATATATAAGTTTATATCCTAATATTTGTGCATTTTTGTTCTATTGTAAAAGTCACATTTAAAGTCCATCCAATCACTTTGAGAAATTTTGTTGGACATGAAGTGTATCATATGCAAGTTTTGTACATATACAGAGATTTTATTTTTTATAAAAAGTAATAATTAAGTGAAGATATGTAAATACAAATTGTAATTATTGATCTTTAAGCATGCTTCTATTTAAAATGGCCCCAGAAACTGTTGAGTTTGAGGGTCGGTGACACACAATGTATCAAGTTGAACTGATGTATGAAATTATTTGAATGCAATAATGAGTCATTGTACAGATTTTTTTATCATCACAATATTCTGACAGAAAATAAACTTTGAAATACTGTTCTTGAACATGTGACTCCTGTGTTTGTTGGGAAGATTTAATGATCCAGGTGAGTAGGTGAGCAGGGTGTTTGTGAATGCCTTGCAGGAACATCAGTCTGGCCAGTCACTTACAAAAGCCAACAGGCGTCGCTGTTATTGCAGCAGTGAGCCTCCGTCCTTGCAGCGCTCTGAAGAAGGTCAGTTTAATTTTTTTATTTTGTGAATACGAGTTTGTTGGTAAAATGCCAGAGCAGGCGCCGATGATTCACTCTGTCACCTCAAGAATATCAAGAACGAATCCCTTAATTGTTATTTTGTCATTTTCAGTGACTTCATAACTGAATTTCAAGTTGTGCTCAGGTTGTCATCACATAAATTAATCACAAGCCCCTGAAATGTGCGCATGGAGGCGATACACACAATGAGAGCGACTGTGCGTAAAGGTGCATTTACTTGTCTCCAAAACACGAGGGGAGTCAAAATTTAAGTTTGACACCACATATAGACATCCAAATACATGTACTCTTTGTCAAAGAACATTAAGTCCTTGTGAGCAGATCTCCCTGCTCTACAGCATCCCGTCATCTGCCAAATGCGCACGGTGCGCCCTTACGTAATCCCCCATTATCATTCATGGATTCAGGGCATTTTTAATAACGGCAACGGGAGCTCTGGACTCAGACAAAGAGGATACACTCCGTGCAACAAGCTTCAGCTTTTGCACACTGTCATGTAAAACATACTGTGTCCGAGCTGGAGAAAACATGCTACATTCCGGCAATGTCACCTCTGACCTGCAACAGTCTGTGGCGGCAATGAGAGGGAAAGAAAAGGAGGGAGAGGAGGGAGATGCAAAGGTGATTTGAGGAGACACCCTCACCCTTCCTTCATCTTGTTAATTGCTGAATAGAATTTGGTCTACCCACTGAGGTTGTCATAAAGCTTAATGATCTGAAATTCTGAGGATCATAGCAGGAATCAAACTCATGTAAGTTACATGAGCGGCCTATATGATCTTCAAAGGGAAAAAATGATTAATGCTTTTCTTTTTGAGGGTATAACTTCTGGCTTAAATTAGTGGTTGCTCACGGTGTGGCGATCATCAACTGAAGGTTATACTTTACCTTTTTATTTAAAGTCACAAAACTTGAAATGTTATGCACAGTTAAAATGTTGCTGGGGTCACAGGGGGAAATGTACAGTAGTTCTATGTAGGCGACTCTGTGGTTGTCCTGCTTCCTCAGCTGGTTATTAAACACGACCTGTATGAATGAGGAGGGTCCAACCTCTTCCTCCTCCTCCTCCTCAGAGAGAGAGAGCGAGAGAGAGAGAGAGGAGAAGAGAGAGGGGAGTTAGTGGACTCGGTTTCCTCAGGTGTTTGGCTCCAGTCATGGCCGGGAACTCAGAGAAAGTACCGATCGCCTCGGCGGGACCGGAGGACCTGCAGCAGTTCATGCCTCCGGTGAGTGTTTGTACAGGCCAGTGCAGCTCAATGGCTCGATTATATTGTGATATAGCATACAGCTCATAAAAGCTGGGGATCAGTGAGGGGCCAAAGCATAATATCATGCAAGACTGTGTCCGGTCATTGACCTGATAGACTAGATTTCATACTGTAACTTATCACGGTGTAATGAATCATAATGTAATGTCATCATATAGGCCTATAAGCCTAATTGGGCTATAAAAAGTTGCTTGTTTTAAGCCCCAAGTTGTCTACATATGTAACAGGGTAATATTCGGTAAAACTGTGGAGATTTTATAACTTTTGGGGTTTGTATGTTTTACCGGAGGCCTACTCCGCCGTGGCCGTGAAGCCCGCCGCCACCGGCCGCCTCCTGAAGGCCGGGATCGCGGTGCTGATCGCCGGAGCCCTGCTGCTGCTGCTGGGAGCCGTCGGAGCTTTTTACTTCTGGAACAACAACGAAAAACATGTAAGACTGTTGTTTCTGTTACGTCTAGTATTCATGTGTGTGAGTGCAGACCATGTAGTTGCAAACATTTTTTTTGGGGGGGGGGGGGGGGGGGGGTTGATTTTATAAGACAGTCAATCAAGTATTCAGTCTGATCAGATGGTTCAAAAGCAGCTTTCTTGACTTGTAAAACTTTCTTAACATAAGTGGCACAACCAGAACACAGCCCACACTACTCCTACTCCATTAAATCAATGTCACTGGATTGAAGAAATTGTTGAAATAAGTCGTTTTGAATTGGAAACAAGTGATAGATTTTCTTTACTTGTTTCAATTTAAAAGAGAAGACTCAGTACTAGACTCAAGTAGTTTTTCAAGATGGGTTTTTTTTCCCAGTGTAGGCAAACACTAAAATGTAATTGAAACACTCCAGTTCCATGGTGCAGTCTGAGGCAAAGCTCAGTGAATGGAGGCGTTGTGTGCATGCAGTGTGTGTTGGAGGATCCTGGCAGGGTGGAGTGGGGTGGGGGGGCCCCTCTGGTCCGGCTGATGCTCCAGGGGCAAGAGGTGTAAGAGAGAAGAGGGTATAATGCAGCTTTTGGAGTGTTTTTACCCCATTATGAAGTTAGAAAATGCTACTGAGGCAGTAAAGACATGATGAAAGAAGCTTTGCAGAACGGTCATCACCACAGAGCGCTGTAAGGATTGTATTCTTCTCACCAAATCTGAACAAATGTCTGAAAGAGAAATTGAGGAAAAAGAGAGGTTGTATGTGTGAGGAAAAGTCACGGGGTGAGATTGGAGAAGGAGGGTGAGTGTTGAAAGAGAGGGGGTTGGGGGTGGGGTGACTCAGGACTCTCATACCTTACATGCCAGTCTGAAACCTTGTGTGTGTGTGTGTGTGTGTGCGCAGGTCTACAATGTCCACTACAGCATGAGCATCAATGGCAAAGTGGAGGAGGGTGCAATGGAGATTGATACAGCCAATAACATGGAGAGATTCAGCACTGGCAGCGGGGCGGACGAGGCTGTGGAGGTCCATGACTTTGAGATTGTGAGTCACAGGCTTACAAAATAATCGAAAACTTCAGGAAGCTCAGGCAGAAGCAGAAAACCACACGCACCAGCACTCTCTGAGCAATTTGGAACCGCCAGAGAGGAGGTCAGATTTGCTAAAACTTTGAGAATCCTTGTGGGGACATTGGTTCACTGCAGCAGCAGAGAAATTAATTAGACATGTTATCCCCCGTTAGGCCAATCAGTGTCAAGCTGCATTGTCCCTCCAATTTTCATTAAATTTGGACTGGTGGTTTTTGGCTTTTAATTAAAGTGCCCCAATCAGGCCAATCAGACTAGGGAAGCAGCTGTTTTGGCCTTTTCGCTATTAAAATTTTGACCTTTAATCATCGTGTCCTCGTGAGTTTAATTTCTTAAAATATAGTGCCAAAATACATCATCAAAATTAGACAGATCTTCAGTTATTTGATGTAGATCTGAAGTCCCAGACACCTGCGGACACAGCTAAAGAAGTTATACGGTCTAACTTTTTGTTTGTCCCCTATCCTTCCTGACATCCTCTGACTTCTCCAGGGGATCACAGGGATCCGGTTTTCAGGAGGAGAGAAGTGCTACATCAAGACTCAGGTGAAGGCTCGTCTGCCTGACGTGGAGGCTCTCAACAAGGACTCAATGACATTCGACCTGGTGGGTTGGTCTTGTCTGACTTACAGTATATGTACGAGATTCTCTCCATGCTGTGATGTGGTATTCAAAGAATTCACAGATAGCCCTTTTCCACTGCAGGAACCTAACAGGCCCATAACGAGAACCTTTAAGACCAATGTGAGGCTTTGGTTTCAGTACAGTTTCCACTGTATTTGTACAAATGGGGACATTTCAGCGTCCAGTAGGAAAAGGGTCGACAGCACAGAACTAGCTTTTAGCAGAGGTCCCCTCCTGGTCCAAATTTAGTCACAGGAACTCATCCCCAAGGCAGGCGTGGAAAAAAAAAAAGCAGAAGTCGCAACCACAGCTACACTTTATTAGGTTCCTGCAGTTAAAAGGGTCTCTGGACAGTCAACTCTTTGGTACTTATGTTAAGCGATCAGAGCATAAACACCAACATCTGCATATATACCCGTTCCATACTTAAACCACTTTCTAATAAGGAATACTTCATAATTGGATTATAAATTGAGGGCCAATGGCTTTTTTAATGGTTACTAAATAATTTATTAATCCTTTATAAATAAGCCATAACTTTTAGGTGGCCGAGTTGTGAAAATTAATTTGCCTAACTTTTCATCTGGCAACACCAGCAGGTTAAAGTTTTCAATAATCAGTGAAATACTATATCTCAACATCTACTGGATGGATTAGCACAAACTTTGATACAGACGTCATGTCCCCCTCTGGATAAACTGTAATAACTTTGGTGATCCCTTAATTTTTCATTTAATGTCATCACTGGTTATTTTAATTTGTCCAACAATTTGATTTGCAAAAAAAAACAATAACAGTGACAATCCCATCAGCCTCAGCTGTTCTTTGTGTTCAGTGCTAGTTTCTGATATAATGTTAGTCACTCACATATTCAACACAATGTGTGCTGAGGTAATAGCAGCGTAGGCAAGGATCTATACAGGCAACACACAGGTGATTTAATGTGTGGGTTCTCATCATTTAACACATTAACAAGTTTACCATCAGACCAAACTGCCAGAGGCTTGGTGGACTCTATTAAGGTCAGAATGACACATGAAGAGGTCTACACTGAATATAGCATCTGTGTGTGTGGATTGTTATCCCAACTAACCCCCCTCCACCCCACCTCCCACACAAACACCACCCCATGTGATTGTTCAATTGAGGCTGTCTGATAATTAAAATCATTTAGTTCTGCATAAGCCTCACATCCACATAAATCCACATCACCAGAATTGCCTTCATGACCGCGAGTGTGCAAACACACACACACACACACACACACACACGTGTGCGCGCACACAGATGCGAGCACACAATTAATTATCACGCAGGGCTGCTCTTATTGCCTCTCTCTGCCTCATAAACGATCGTTTATTTCACGTTTGTGCTTTTGTGTGTGTTTGTGTTATTGCCTCTCTTTGCCTCATAAATGATCGTTTCGTTCACATTGTGTGAGAGTGTATGTGTGTGTGTGTGTGTGTGTGTGTGTGTGTGTGTGTGTGTGTGTGTCTGTAGACGGGGAGATGTTGTTATAATGGTTGCTGCAGGCTGGTCATTTGCTATAATTTAGAGTGATGGCAAATATGGGTTAGATAAGCGCACACACGCGCACACACACGCACGCATCCCCATCCAGAGAGAGTGGGTCAGATAAACGCTTATCAGTTTAGCAGTGGAGAAAGACCCCCGCTTTTATTTGTCCCTCCAGCAAATCATTTGAGCTGAAAAAAAAAAACAAAACAAACAAAAAAAAAAAAAACAGCAGCATTTCTGAAAGGTTGGAGGATAACATTCCTGAAACATGGTTGTGGCTAGTGCAGTGCCGCCCTCAGGAACAAATGCCTCCGGGCAAAATCATCCCCACAGAATTCCCCTCATACCTGCAGGCTGTGGATACAGAGTATGTATATTTACACAGTCCCTCCTCTGGAAACCTCATTAGTTTATCTGCTGCTGTTTATCACAAACCTGTAAAGTGAGGCCATCCAATCTCTCCTTCCCTTCAGATCTTGATGAGTCCTGACATTGTGTATCCAGCTAAATGTTAGCACAAAGGGAGTCTGGCTACTGAAGCCTCAAGGGCTTCCTTTTCACTACTTGATTTTATGTTGTTATGAGGAGCTTTAACAGCCCAGCATTAATGCAGATTAGACTTGGACAGAATGCAAAGAGTGTGGGCTGTTTTAAAGGGGAAAGCTAGTAACAAGATACATAAACAAGTGGGATTTTACGCCTTCAGCAGGCAGGGACATCTTCAGATGTTTTGTTGTGATGTTTATTTGCATGTGCACTTGGCTCATTTCTCCTCACCGACGTCTTGCCCCCCCCTGAAGGAGGACGAGGTGATGCCGGCCAAGTTTGAGGAGGATCTGATCTGGGTGGCGGCTGACACTCCCCTCTCGGACTCCGCCTTCCTCAGCAGCAAGATCAAGGATTTGTGCGGAGACCTGCCAATCTTCTGGCTCCGTCCCACCTACTCAACTGGTAAGCAGACATAACACTATGTAACACAATGTTTGTTCCTGGGTAGTTAAGTATTATTTCCTAATTGCCCAAAAAGTACAGAAAATGGCTATTATTCCCTTCAGACTTTGCTTTTGTGACCTGGACATTATGTGAATGAAAATGTGCAAATTAGCACATAGTAAATAGGTAAATTTCAAAATATCATTGTCCAGATCAC